>CM035838.1:196829298-197182325 GCA_020510985.1 Pholidichthys leucotaenia
AGTGTTTTTTTGGTTTTGCCGTTGAGGACAATGGGAGCGCTCCGACCAGGTAATACTTTCCTTGCCTAAATTCCCTCATCCATGAGCCCTGCTTCGTTTCGGGTATGCTCTGACAGATGCTGTTTCTTTCCCCCAGTGTCCCCAAGCACCTCAGCCAGTATTCCCCAGGCTGTTCATCTCCTTCCTGGTCGTGAGCCTCGCTCTCCTCCGGTGTCTCCATTTCTTTATATGTAAGATTAATGTTTTGTGTAGTGTTCGTCTTTTGGTTAAAAAATGTGCAAAACCTACAGGGTGTGTTTGGTGTCCTTCGTAGCCCTTAAATAGGGTGATTTATGACAGAAGTACCAGAACTGGAAGTTAAAACCAGCCACTGTGGGGTTTTTTTCCGTTCTTTCCTTTTTCTTACGAAGTATATTTTTCTCTCCCATGTCTGTTATAATCTGTTTTTTGGTCGCTTGGACTACAGGACTGTTTGGCTGCATAAGGAGGAGTGTTGGGCGGCTGGGCTGGTGGAGGACATTGTTTCTGAGGTTTGCCTAACTCACACTCCCGAGGAGGCGCTGCAGGTGTGGGATAGCACAGCACAGGAGATTGAGCCATACCCCAGCCTGTGGAGCGATCTGGAACTTGCGGATCTCCTCACCTCAGTTTTCCATGCTCAACACTGGCTCCGCGGACTGTGGAAAGCCCCGTCGTCATCCGGACCTGTGCCACGGAGGAAGCAATCCCGGATACAGAAGCCTTGAGCCCGAGGCCACCATCCAACTGCAGTCCCATCTCCCCCCACCGAAAAATTTCCTGAGTCCTGCCGTATTGAGCATGCAGCCTTTATGCCCTCAGATGGTCTTGACGCAGAGGAGCAGGAGGAGCGCCAGTGGGTTTTGGAGGCAGAGACTGAGCTCCTCTTGGAGTATAAGCCATGGCTTGATCCGGAGATTATGCCGCAGCTGGATCAAGGTTCTTTGGGGAAAGCGGAGTCGGCACTGTTAAATCAGTGATCCCTGACTCCAGAGCATCATCGGTCTCCACCTCCTCAATGGTTGACCTCCACCATGCTTGGTTCAGCGGCAGCAGTCACCATTGCACTACGGGAAATAAGGCAAGTGTTCTATCATTCTCTTTCATATTATAAGGAAATTCCTCGTCTTAATCCCAGTGGTGAGGCTCAGCATCAGCAGCCAACATTGGCTGAGGCCTCACTTCCTGCTACTGTCACCAGATCCTCCCCTGTCCCTTTGTTTTTCCTTCCACCTTCCCTGAGCATCTGCCGGCCATTGGATGGAGCTGCTGGATGACGGAGGAGCACGCGACCCTGGAGAACCCCACGCCAGCCCCCCAGCCACATTCTGAACAGGAGTGGAACGGTCCCGGATCACTCAAGCCTGAGCCGACAAGGTAGTATTTCCTGGTTTCGGGTGCCTTGGACTCGAGACCAGTGATGGGGCCACCTCCAGTTTCAGCCACCACGCCTGGAGGTCTGTGGGCTGCACCCATCACCATGCTTGCTGCAATGGTCACCTCAGAAGAGTCGGTGGAGTCATGGACAGCGGTGGAGCTTGAGCTTAGGCAAGTTCTCTTTGTTGCTTTCCCTTTATCTTTCCAAGAGAGAGCTTGCCAGGATCTTGGTAGGGAGGACTGAGGGCAACAGTCTGTTGCACCTACATCCTCCTTGCCGGGCTCAACTGCTGCCAGTGATTCTGAGATGGTGTCTGTGTACTCTTTATCCGAGTCTTCTGCTAAGGTCACCGTGGGTCCCCCGTCCTTGCCTGAGGTCTCCGTGGGTCCTTCCTCTCTGCCGGTGGTCTCCGTGGGTCTCTCTTCTCAGTCTTTGTCGGGCTCCCCATTGATTGACCATCTTCTTTGCCGGATGTACTCACGGGTCAGTCACTTCGTCTCTCCGGTTTTCCTCACGGGTCTATCATCATCGTTGGAGGCCATCGTGAGTGCTAGGCCTCAGTCTGAGGACACCACGGCTGCTACGCCATAGTCTGTGGCCTCCATGGGTGCTACGCCTCCATCCGAGGCCATCGCGGGTTCTATGTTTCCGTCCAAGGCCTCTGTGGGTGCTACACCTCAGTCCAATGCCTCGGAGGTTTTGCACTTTAGTCCAAGGCCACTGCAGGTGCGACACCTCTGTCCGAAACCAATGCACATGAAACGCCTCAGTCCAAGGCCACCGCTGGTGCAATGCCTCCATCCGGGTCCGCTGTGGGTGCTACACCTTCGTTCGAGGATGGTGAGGTTTTCCCGCCGTGGTCCGAGGTCATGGAGGGTTCTTCATGGTCGGCATGGTCATTGTGAATTCTCCGTCCTCATCAGATGTCTCTGCTGAGCAGCCTCATCGGGTCTACTCGCTGGTCAGCCACCATCACCATCAGGCTCCACCACTGGCCAGCAATCACCATTGGTAGTCATCCTTCTGCAGCTCCGGTTTCACCTCCTCCCTGCTGGAAATCCTGTGGTCCGCTGGGAGCATGGGTTCCAGCTGCCACTTCCGAGGGGGGGGGGGGGGGGGCACGTTGTGCCTAGTGGCTCAGAAATGTTGGGAGACTGCCACATGAACTTTTTTTTTAATTTTATTTGCCATACAGACGTGGACAAAATTGTTGGTACCCCTCTATTAATGAAAGAAAAACCCACAATGGTCACAGAAATAACTTGAATCTGACAAAAGTGGTCATGTGGAGAGTGCAAATAAAGAAACCAGACTTACACGACAGACGAACTTTATTTCTCACTCTCACTTCAATCATACACAGAAAAAGACTTCCTCAATACAGCAGGGTGTCTCTTTTTATACCACTCCATTCCTTCCCCCTGCTGCCTGAAAACTTGCATTACAATACGTTCACACATTCACCCCTTACTGTCTCCGCAGCTACTCCTTCCTGCTGCAATACCATCTTTTCCCATTACAATACGTACTGTCCTTCTCCATTAAATCTCCCACGCTCTGCCGGCAGAGGGAATATTCCCCTCCCCTCTGCTTCCAGTCTGACATGAATATCCCAGCATGGGTTCCCTACACCGCCCCCCCAGAGTCTCAGACTGAGCTTCAACCCTCACGTCCTTTTGGCTTCAGTCTCCTCCCATATCTGCTGTAACAAGGGTCCTTCGACTCTGCGGCACTGCTGTGCGGGTGGGGGGCTCTTGGGGGTGTGTCTGTCTGCAGGTGGACAATGGCGAGGGGGGGGGGCATTCTACTTGCCTGTGTGGCTGCTCTGATGAATCTTCTACCTGGGGAGTTCTCAATGGGGGTCTTCCACTCCGAGGGGCCCTAGCCAACATCACTTGTTCATCCGCCACCACAAAGGCGGGCTTAAGTCTGTCTATACATATTTTCTCCCGACGACTTCCCAAGTCTAACAAAAAATGTTTGTTCCCTGGTTCCAACACTCTGAACGTGCCATCGTAGGGTGGGCGCAATGGGGGGTGGTGAGCATCGTGCCTGACAAACACAAATGCCACGTTCTTCAAAGTTTTGGGCACAAAAGCGCGTGGAAAACAGAGGTGGGCCGGGCCCGGTAGAGTGCCTGTGTATGCGCTATGCTGCTAATGCTTAGACAGATAGTTGTCTGGCGCAGGATTATCTGGTAAAAATTCCCGGGGAGCCGCAGTGGCTGAGAAAAAACAAGCTCCGCCAGGGAAGCCTCCAAATCCTCTTTTGGTGCGGAACGCAACCCTAACAGAGCCCACGGCAACCGGTCTACCCAATTTGATACCGTAAGCGAAGCCCTGAGCGCTGCTTTCAGCGACCTATGGAAACGCTTGCATAACCCATTGGCCTGTTGGTTGTATGCGGTTGTGTGATGAATTGCTACACCCAGGCTACGGGCCATCGCGGACCAGAGGTCGGAAACAAACTGAGGGCCCCTATCAGACGTGATGTCCGACGGGATGCCAAAACATGCCACCCATGTTGTCAAAAAGGCGCGCGCCACATCCGCGGACGTGGTTGCCACTAGCGGGACTGCTTCTGGCCAGCGTGTGGTGCGGTCCACCACTGTCAGAAGGTGCTTGAAACCCTGCGATGGCGGGTGGTGGCCCACGAGGTCCACGTGAACATGGTCGAACCTCTTAGCCGGTATACGAAACGGCTCCAAAGGGGCCTTCGTGTGTCTGTGTACTTTGGCTTGTTGGCACGCTACGCAGGCTGCAGCCCACACTTTCACTTGTTTGCGCAGGCCTGGCCATATGAACTTCGCTCCCACCATTTTGACTGATGCGAGCACTCCTGGGTGCGCCAGAGCGTGAAGTGACTCAAAAACTCGGCGGTGCCAAGCAACTGGGACCACCGGGCGTGGGCGTCCCGTGGAGACGTCACAGATTGGGGGGGGGGGGCTGCCGTCTTGCAGTACTCTACTCTCCAGCCTTAGCCCTGTTGGTCCAGACTGGAGCGCGCAAATGTCCGCACCGCCAATCTGCTCTGCAGCCATGGCTGTATAATCTATCCCTACGCAGACTGGGGCCACTACTGCACATGAGAGGCAGTCCGCCACCAAATTCAGTTTACCTGCCACATGCTGAATATCGGTCGTGAACTCCAAGATTGTGGCCAGCTGTGTCTGCTGCTGGCCCGACCATGCTTCCGAAACTTTGGCCATCGCGTACGTCAGCGGCCGGTGGTCCATGAACGCAGTGAAGCTGGGCCCTTCCAGCCAGAACTGGAAGTGGCATATGGCCAGGTGGAGAGCCAGCAACTCTCTGTCGAACGGGCTGTATTTACGCTCACTGTCGCGCAAAGCCCTGCTGAAAAAAGTGAGCAGCTGCCAAGAACCGGCAACACGTTGCTCAACGATGGCCCCTATGGCCACGTCCGAGGCGTCGGTAGAGAGCGCTATAGGGGCCGCTGGGTCCGGGTGCGCCAACAGTGCGGCGTTTGCCAGGGCTGTTTTAACCTCAGAGAATGCCTGCTCCCGCTCCAGAGTCCATTCGACTCTATCCGCCGGCTTCCGTTTCTTGAGTGTGGCGTACATTGACTGCATGAGCTTAGCTGCACGGGGGAGGAACCGGTTATAAAAGTTAACTATCCCCAAAAACTCTTGCAGCGCCCTGACAGTCTGAGGCCGGGGAAAATTCGCCACTGCGTGCATCTTGTCGGGAAAGGTTATCGCTCCATCCGGTGAGATGCGATGCCCCAAAAAGTCAATCCCTGTCAAGCCGAACTGGCATTTTGCCGGGTTGATTATTAACCCGTGCTCTTCCAACCTCGAGAAAACCATCCTGAGGTGGGTTACGTGTTCATCCTTGGACGCGCTGGACACCAGGACATCATCCAGGTAGACAAACATAAATAGCAGATCGTGCAACACCGCATCCATCATGCGTTGGAATGTCTGTGCCACGCCTTTTAGTCTGAAGGGCATGGGTAAAAACTCAAACAAGCCAAACAGAGTTATTACCGCTGTTTTGGGTATGTCCTCCACGTGCACCGGGACCCGGTGGTAACCGCGAACCAGGTCTATTTTAGAAAAAATGCGTGCCCCGGTGAGGTGAACAGAAAAATCCTGAATATGGAGAATCGGGTAGCAGTCATGCGCTGTGGTGTTATTCAATCTGCGGAAATATCCACATGGTCACCATGATCCCTCGGCCTATGGGACCATGTGTAGTGTGGATGCCCATGGGCTGTTTGAGCGCCTGATGATGCCCAATCTTTCCAAGTTGGCAAACTCCTCGCGCGCTATGGCCAGTGGTGGTGATAAAGTGCTCCACCCCGTGTTTAGTGATGGCCGCTGAAAATGTCGGGTCCGTGAGTGCTGGGAACTGAGTGAGCATTGTGTGGAACTTCCCACCTTGAGCTGTAACGTTGGCTAGTGTTGTTGGCCAGGCCCCTCGAGCGGTACAGGGGAGAGAATCAAAAGACATTGCATTAACCAGGCGTCTGTTAGCAACATCAACTGGCAACCCGTGTGCACACAGAAAATCAGCTCCCAAGATTGGGAAACTGCGTGCCGCTATGATGAAAGTCCACACGTACATACAGCCGTGTAGGGATACAGTCAGTGTCCTCTCACCAAAAGTCCAAATGTTGGAGTTCCGGTTATGGCAGCCACGTAGGAAGACGTGTTTCACACTGCTCTGCTCCTAAAAATTAAAAGTAGACTAAAACTCTCTTAATTGGAACAAAACCCTATCCCAGCGTTTAGGCGCAGATATGGTAAAGACTAAGGCTGGGAAATTAGGCGGAGGAAAAAGTAATTCGACAAAACAATCCAAACTAACAGACTTCCACGCTCGTGACGAAGCAGAAAAATCTCCAGAGACTATGGTGGAGGAGGGAGCCAGTGGCGGAGCGGTAACTGCTGAGGAGGGGACAAATGCGGTGCTTGCTGCCATCAGCTCCATGAGAGCAGACTTTTCATCTAAATTTGATGGGATTATAGCAGTGGTAGAAGGAATGAGAAAGGAAATAAGCGACTGTATGGAACGAGTATCGCAGGCGGAGCTCCGAATTTCAAGCGCTGAAGATGACGTCACCAGCCTACAATCAAAGGTGCAAACACTGGAATTAAAATGTAAACGTCTGGAAGATAATGTCCTGGACTTAGAATCCCGCTCGCGACGGAATAATTTGAGGCTGGTGGGTCTCCTGGAGGGAGCGGAGGGACGGGACCCATCTTCGTTTTTGGAAAAGTGGATTCCAGAAGCGCTGAACAATGTGGATCTGCAGTCATCAGTCGTCTTAGAGAGAGATCACCGAATCGGCTCACCGAGAGATAATAAGACACCACCGAGGACGCTGATTATGAAGTTCCTCAGCTACAGAGACAAGATGACGGTCACCAACGCGGCGCGAGCTAAAGGGGAAATTAAATACCAGGATCAACAGGTGCGGTTCTACCCAGATTTGGCCACAGGAATTCAAAAATTAAGGAGGCATTTCAACCCCGCCCGTAAAGAGCTGCACAACCTCGGGATTTGTAGAGGAGTGATTCATCCGGCAAGACTGCTGGTCACATATAAGGGCAGAACCCACATCTTGAAGACCCCTCAAGAGGCGCAGGAGCTCATTAAGCAGATCCAAAAGGAAACTGGTGGGAGCTAAGCATGAACATGATAAAGGTAGAACATTTAAGCATTTGTACAGGCATCTGATTGATCTGAAACATATAACATGTCTACAAAATACAGATTGTATTATATAAAAAAAACAAGCTATGATGTACAAAGTTGCTATAAAACTTTGAAGTTATGTTGAAAAAACTACAGAAGAGAGTTAATGTCATTAAAAATAGTAGTAGAGTCAGGGTGATTGAGAGGAGAAAGAGAGAGTGGTTTGACTGATCCTCGCAGGTGTGGAACAGTCACTAGCTATAACGGGAGACAGAATTTTTTTGATTTTGGGGGGATTTCCATGAATGTGGGGAAAGGGAATTTGTTTTTGTGTAGTTTGTAGGATGAATGTTCAACCATCCATGTTTTTGCTTCTCTGTATGAGCATGTTCATATTGCAAGGTAATCTTAAACTCCTTATTGATCATAGATCAAAGCGTTAATCTTAATTTAACTTCATGGAATTGCAGAGGTCTACAAAATCTAAAAAAAACTTAAACAAGTTATGAATAAAATAAAAGACATAGATTCAAAAATTGTATTTTTACAAGAAACTCATCTAATAGACGAGGATGTAAAAAGAATTAGGAGAAGATGGCAAGGAAATGTGTTCACCTAATCATTTTCATCCCGAGCCAGGGGAGTTATGACTCTCATACATAAAACAGTCCCATTTCAAGTGAAAAATGTAATTGGAGACAAATTAGGAAGATATCTAATCATTCAAGGATCTTTGTTATTAGAAAATATAAATCTGGTGAACTTATAGGGTCGCAATACTGATGATCAAAACTTCTTCATTAGTTTATTTCTTACTTTATCATCACTTACAGGGCAACATATAATAGCAGGGGATTTTAATTGTACATTGAATCCCAGTATAGATAGATCAACAGTACTGGACTGTACGCACAATAGATGTAGGATGACCATTTCAATTCTTTCATTTCTTTCATTTTATGAAAGAATTGAGATTGCTAGATATATGGAGAGAAATGAAACCACAAGTCAAAGCCTATTCTTGTTATTCTAATACCTATAAGACATTCTCACGTATTGACTACTTTTTGATCTCCACAGAATTAAGGTCCAAGATTCAAAACTGTTTCTATGATAACATTGTGATCTCTGATCATGCACCCTGCTGTCTAATATATGTAGATAATAAATTGACAAAGGATCCAGGTAGGTGGCATTTTCGGCATAAATGGCTTCAGGATGAGGAATTTGTTAAGTACATAGAAAAACGGATAGATGAGTTCTTTGATATTAATACTACACAAACATCAGCATGTATAAAGTGGGAGGCTTTCAAAGCTTTTATTAGGGGGCATATTATTAGTTATACAGGTTCAAAATCTAAGAAGACTCGAGAGGAGAGAGCCCAATTGGAACGTAAAATAAAAATTCTTCAAGAAAAAGTGTATGCAGGAAGTAACCCACAGTTAGAGAACAAATTACTGATTCTGAGAGCTGAATATGACAAAAAATCAGTGAATAGAGCTGCCTCAAGTCTTCTAACTAACTAACTAACTAACCTGCACTTATATAGCGCTTTTCTAGTCACAAAGACCACTCAAAGCGCTTTCATTAATACTAACCCTCTATTCTAAGGGCCTATAGGAAACAGATATCTAGGGACAATTTAGAACAGCCAATTAACCTAACATGCATGTTTTTGGCATGTGGGAGGAAACCGGAGAAATCCCGGAGTAAACCCACGCAACACGGGGAGAACATGCAAACTCCACACAGATCACTGTTGGTCGGGGGCTGGGATCGAACCCACGATCCCACGATCCCCACAATCCCCCGGCCAAGGGTAAACTGTGCTGCCGCAGTGAAGATTGAAGCAAACTTTTTATGAACAAGGTGAAAAATCAGGAAAATTATTGGCATGGCAGATTAAACAATTAGAATTTAAAACACCAATTACCAGTATTACAAGTAATGGACAGGAAGTTATAGATCCTTTAGAAATTAATAGTGCCTTTAGAGATTATTATGAAAAACTATATGATACAAAAAATGAAACTGACTTAACAAAACTAAATGGGTTTTTGGGTGGATTATCTATACTGTGTATTCCAAATGAAAACAGGGAGATACTGGAGTCTAAAATTAGTTAAGAAGAAGTTGGGCTAGCCATTGATAATATGAAATCAGGAAAAAGAGCAGGACCAGATGGTCTTCCAGTTGACCTCTATAAAAATTTTAAGAATAAATTAATAAAACCACTTTTGGAAATGGTTTTAGAAGCATTTCAAAATAGTAATTTACCACCATACATGAATAATGCCTTAATTATACTGTTGCCAAAACCAGGTAAACCCCCTAATAAATGTGAAAACATGAGACCAATAAGCCTATTAAATGCTGACCTTAAGATAATCTGTAAAATTTTAGCAAATGACTACAAGAAATATTACCAAATATTATTAACCGAGATCAGAATGGCTTTATAATGGGAAGACAAGGCTTCCATAATGTAAGAAGACTATTTAATATTATTTATTCCAATAAAGAAGCACCAGATAAAGGTCTCCTTTCAATGGACACCGAAAAGGCATTTGATAGGGTCGAAAGGCCCTATCTTTTTGAAGTCCTACAAAGGTTTGGACTTGGAAATAATTTCATAAAATGGGTTCAGATAATATACAATAATGCTACATCTGTCACGCCGCGCCATTCATCAGTGGCGCCACCTGCTCACGCACCTGCTACTCATCAGCGGCGAGGGATAAAAGCCGCCTCGCCCTGAGCTTCGGCCTGAAGCCGTAGACTTTATTTCCCTTCCATGGGCTTCTACCACATTCTCTTCAGCATCCTCGTCACCGGTAAGAAAATCGCTTACCTCATCTCTCCAGTCTGCTCCCCTGTGCACAGGTGGATTCCCCGGCGGCGGACAATCCCGTCCCTCGTCTCTCCTCGCTGCTGCACCGAGCCCTGCAGGTGGCTGTCTCCCGGGCTTCCATCCTTGAAGCGCCAGTCATCTGTCCCAACAAGTAAGCTTCTCTCCCTCGCCTATTCTCCTCCTGTGTTGGTGTGTGCTCATCACCCTGTGTCTGATTTCTCCCATAGGGTTGCTGGCTGAACGGTCTCCTGCCTCTGGGTCCGAAGCAGACGCCACCACCAACACATTAACATTCCGCAGACACGCACCCAAACATCCCTGTTGTTAATAAACAGTTTGAACTACTCTGAGCCTGTGTGTGTGCGTCTCCTGAGCCGAACGTTATGTCAGTACGGCTTCAGCAGAGCGGCTCGGCAGACGGCGGGCTCGCACACCGGTTTACCATCCTCGAGGCTCGGGTGGATCAGATTGTTTATCAGCAACAGGTGGTTCTTAATCAATTATTAGAATTAACTAACCGATTGAACCGCTTGGACCCCCAACAGCCGTTCCTCCCGACTCGCCAGGGTGGCACGGCTCCTGCTGTTCCAGCGGCCGTCCAGCCGGCTCCAGTGGCACCGGTTCGGCTCACACCGATTCCGACCCCCGCCCGCTTTAGCGGTAAGCTCGGCGGAGCGCGGGGGTTCATTATGCAGTGTGAGTCCGTGTTCCACCGTGTGCCCGGAGATTTTCCCTCGGATCACAGTCGAATTGGTTACATAGGGAATCTTCTGGAGGGGCGTGCGTTAACTTGGACCTACGCCGTAATGGCGAGGCCCAGTTATGCCACCCTCACCTATGACCAATTCGTGAGGCGCTTTCTGGAGGTCTTTGACCATTCTCAAACCGAAACGGTCCAGGTCGATCGGCTTCTCGCTCTCCAGCAGGGAAGCCGGTCGGCAGTGGACTACTCGGTCGACTTCCGGGTAGCGGCGGAGGAATTGGGCTGGGAGGAATGCTCCCTCTGTGGCCTGTTCCTCCGCAGCCTCAATAGTGATCTGAGGGATGAACTGGCTGGTTGGGATATCCCTGGGACGCTAGCGGAGCTGACATCCTTAGCGGTAAGTTTGGATAACAGGCTGCGCGAGCGCTCCTCGGGGCGGAGGTCTTCTTCTTCTCGCCCTCGTGGAGCCTCGCCACACCTGTTCCAAGCTCGCCCCCTGGCGGCGCCGCCAGCATCGCGCCCCGAGGAGTCGGAGCCGATGGTGACGGGCTGGACTAAACTTTCCCCTGTGGAGAAACAACGCCGCCGTGAGTTGGGCCTCTGCATGTATTGCGGAGGCGACCAACACACCGTGGAGCGTTGTCCACGGAAAGCCAGTCGGTGGGGTCCGCGAGTCACTGTTGGAAGCCTCGCGGACGTCAATCGGTTAGGATCACTCACTCAATTGAAGCTGCCCATCCGTTTCTGCCATAACCCCACTGGGCACCTCACCCACGCACTGGTGGATTCGGGCGCAGAAGGCAGCTTCATTTCACAAAGCCTGGCAACCCGATTGGGCATCCGCTGCCAGGCACTCAACACTCCCATCTCCCTAGTCCACCTCTCCCGTGCCACCCTTGGGAGAGTGACACATCAAACTGTCCCCCTACCGGTCATCATCTCGGGAAACCACCGGGAGGAGATGACCTTTTACGTCCTTCCCAACTCTGTGTCACCCGTCATCCTGGGGTATCCCTGGCTCCGCCTTCACAATCCGGTCCTGGATTGGAAATCAGCTGGGATATCGGCATGGAGTACGTTTTGTATGGGCACCTGCCTTCAGTCCGCTGCCTGCTCTCCGTCCGCTCCTCCCCCTGCGACGGACGCTGCACCCCCGGATCTGTCTCTGGTGCCCCCAGAATTTCACGACCTGGGTATGGTGTTCAGCAAAGCGAAAGCTATGTCTCTCCCCCCTCATCGGCCCTATGACTGTGCCATCAACCTCCCCCAGGGGGCTCCCTTACCTTCTGGTCGCCTTTACAGCCTGTCTGCGCCGGAGAAGGAGACGATGAACGCCTACCTGAAGGAGTCATTAAGTGCTGGGATTATCCGCCCATCATCGTCACCCGTGGGGGCGGGGTTCTTCTTCGTGGGAAAGAAGGATGGGTCCCTCCGCCCTTGTATCGACTACCGGGCCCTCAATAATATCACGGAGAAGGACCGTTACACCCTGCCTCTCATGGACACTGCTTTCCACTCCCTCCAGGGGGCGACCTGGTTCACCAAGCTGGACCTACGCAGCGCTTACCACCTCGTCCGGATCCGGGAGGGAGATGAGTGGAAAACGGCCTTCCGTACCCCGAACGGCCACTTTGAATACCTGGTGATGCCGTTCGGGTTGACCAACGCTCCTGCAGTCTTCCAGCGCCTCATTAATGACGTCCTCCGGGACTTCATTGGCCTTTTCGTGTTCGTCTACCTGGACGATATTCTCATCTTCTCCAAGTCCAGGGATGAGCACCAGGTCCACGTGAGGCGGGTCCTCCAAAGGCTGCTGGAGAATCGTCTGTACGTTAAGGCAGAAAAGTGTGAATTTTACGCCAGGAGTACGTCCTTCCTGGGGTTCATCATCGGCCACGATAAGGTGCTCCCCGACCCAGAGAAGGTAAAGGCGGTGGTGGAATGGCCCACACCTGCATCCCGGAAACAGGTGCAGCAATTTGTTGGCTTCGCCAATTTCTACCGCCGCTTTGTCCCCAACTTCAGTGCCATCGTTGGACCACTGACCCGCCTCACGTCCCCGAAGGTCCCGTTCCGGTGGACCGAAGAGGTCGCTGCCGCCTTTGAGGCGCTGAAGGCGGAATTCTCCTCCTCCCGGGTCCTTCGCCAGGTCGACCCCGCGCTGCAGTGCATCGTAGAGGTAGACGCTTCGGACACGGGAGTGGGAGCAGTGCTGTCCCAGCGGTCACCGGACGATGGCGCCAAACGACCGTGCGCCTTCTTCTCCCGGCGCTTGTCCCCGGCGGAGAGGAACTACGATGTGGGGGACAGAGAGCTCTTGGCCATCAAGCTCGCCCTGCAGGAGTGGCGCCACTGGTTAGAGGGGGCAAACCTGCCGTTTGTGGTCCTCACGGACCACAAGAACTTGGAATACTTACGATCTGCCAAGCGCCTGAACGCCCGCCAGGCGCGCTGGTCCCTGTTCTTCGCCAGGTTCCAATTTTCCATCACCTTCAGGCCTGGCTCTAGGAACGTCCTGCCTGACGCCCTCTCCAGGCAGTTCACCCCCGTGGAGTCAGAGGAGGCGCCCCACTCCATCCTGCCCAGGTCGTGCGTCGTGGGAGCCATCTCGTGGGACATCGAGAGCAAGATCCGGAAGGCACAGGAGGTGGAACCTGACCCTGGCGGCGGACCGGAGGGGAGGCTGTTCGTGCCATCCGCGGTCCGAGGAGAGGTCATCCACTGGCTCCACACCTCCAAGCTCACCTGTCACCCTGGCACCTCCCGGATGATAGATCTCCTCCAACGGTCCTTTTGGTGGCCAGGCCTGCGGAGGGATGCAGCCCGCTACGCCCGGGCTTGCCCAATCTGTGCCACCTGCAAGTCGGGAAATGCCCCTCCAGCGGGTCTGCTCCAGCCCCTGCCCGTCCCTGGCAGGCCCTGGTCGCACATCGCGCTGGATTTCGTCACCGGACTCCCTGTCTCCAACTCCTATGACACCATCCTGACCATCGTGGACCGCTTCTCCAAGGCCGTGCACTTCGTCCCCCTGCGAGGCCTCCCTACTGCCCTGGAGACGGCGGACCTCCTCGTCCAACACGTGGTCAGGCTGCATGGGATTCCGGTGGACGTGGTCTCGGACTGGGGCCCCCAGTTTTCATCTGAGGTTTGGAGGTCTTTCTGCAACGCCATCGGAGCCAAGGTGAGCCTCTCCTCCGGCCATCACCCCCAATCCAACGGGCAGTGTGAGAGGACCAACCAGGAGCTGGAGGCTGCGCTCCGCTGTGTGTCCAGATCCAAACCCACGTCCTGGAGCAACCATCTTGCCTGGGTTGAATATGCCCACAACACCGCTCGCTCTTCTGCTACAGGGATGTCCCCCTTCAAAGCGTCCCTGGGTTACGACCCCCCGCTGTTTCCGGAGCAGGAGAGTGAAGTAACTGTCCCGTCAGTTAGGGCCCATCTCAGGCAGTTCCGCTCCACCTGGGCTGCCGCGCGCCATGCGCTATTACGCACAGCGGAGCGCAACAGGACTGTGGCGGACCGGCGTAGAAGACCTGCCCCGGCGTACAGAGTTGGGCAGCTTGTTTACATTTCCACCCAGGATGTCACTCTAAAAGGCGAGAGGAGAAAGCTGGCACAGCGCTTCATGGGTCCCTATCCCATCACCCGGATCATCAACCCGGTGGCTGTGCGCGTGGCTATTCCCCCCTCCCCCCGCATTCATCCTACTTTCCACGTGTCGAAGGTGAAACTGGCAGTTACTGACCCCCTTTGCCCTCCTCCTGCAGCGCAACCCGCGCCCCGGATGATTGGTGGCCATCCAGCCTGGTCCGCCTCCTCCATCCTGGACTCCCGGCGCCGGGGTCGTGGGTTGCAATACTTGGTGGACTGGGAGGGCTATGGGCCCGAGCATCGACAGTGGGTGCCCCCGTCGTTTGTGTTGGACCCATCGCTCATCGCGGACTTCCACCGAGCGCACCCGGATAAGCCATCGCCAGGAGGCGCTGCTAGAGGGGGGAGTACTGTCACGCCGCGCCATTCATCAGCGGCGCCACCTGCTCACGCACCTGCTACTCGTCAGCGGCGAGGGATAAAAGCCGCCTCGCCCTGAGCTTCGGCCTGAAGCCGTAGACTTCATTTCCCTTCCATGGGCTTCTACCACATTCTCTTCAGCATCCTCGTCACCGGTAAGAAAATCGCTTAGCTCATCTCTCCAGTCTGCTCCCCTGTGCACAGGTGGATTCCCCAGCGGCGGACAATCCCGTCCCTCGTCTCTCCTCGCTGCTGCACCGAGCCCTGCAGGTGGCTGTCTCCCGGGCTTCCATCCTTGAAGCGCCAGTCATCTGTCCCAACAAGTAAGCTTCTCTCCCTCGCCTATTCTCCTCCTGTGTTGGTGTGTGCTCATCACCCTGTGTCTGATTTCTCCCATAGGGTTGCTGGCTGAACGGTCTCCTGCCTCTGGGTCCGAAGCAGACGCCACCACCAACACATTAACATTCCGCAGACACGCACCCAAACATCCCTGTTGTTAATAAACAGTTTGAACTACTCTGAGCCTGTGTGTGTGCGTCTCCTGAGCCGAACGTTATGTCAACATCAGAAATCCTAGCAAACAGCAATATCTCAAAATCAATAAAAATCAATAGAGGATGTCGACAAGGCTGTCCACTTTCACCCTTATTGTTTACTATGGCAATTGAACCTTTAGCGATGGCAGTACATTTACATACACAAGTATATGGAATTAAAGTAGGACCAACAGAACATAAAACCTCCCTGTATGCCGATGACATGATTTTGTTTATGTCGAATTTTAAAAAATCAATTCCGACCTTGTTAAATTTAATAAAGAACTTTGGGGAAATATCAGGATATAAAATAAATAAAACTAAATCTTCAATATTAATGTTAAATGAGACCCAGAGAAATCACCCAGCTCCTGAGGTAAATCAATTCAATGTTGTAAATCAGTTTAAATATTTAGGAATTCAAATTGTGCCTAAGCTAGAATCAGTCGCCAGTGCCAACTATGAAGCGTTAATGACAGATATTAATGAGTTACGTCAGAGATGGATGTCACTACCAATGTTGATGATCGGTAGAATTAATATACTTAAAAGTAATATCTTACCAAAAATAATTTATTTATTTCAATACATTCCTTTACCACCACCTTCAGATCTATTCTCAAGAATTAAAAAAAAAGTTAATGGAATTTATATGGAACAATAGGAAGGCTAGATTACGTCTGTCCTTACTATATTTACCATTTGATCGTGGAGGTCTGAAATGTCCAAACTTTATGTTGTATTACTGGTCAGCACAACTGAGGTCTATGACATATTATTTTTCATCAAATGATCTCTCTCACTGGACTGAAATGGAATCATACAATTTACCTTTACCTCTTCCCTTATTTATATACTCAGACTCAGCTAAAAAATTACAAAAAGTTAAAAATCCAATTGTAAAGCATATGATCAAAATATGGTGTGAAACCAAAAAATATTTAAAAGAACCACACTTATTGTCACAATTTAGCCCAATATGGGGTAATCAATATTTTACACCAGGGAGAGCGGATGCTGTATTTAAAGTATGGAATTTAAAAGGGATTCAAAAGATTCAAGACTTATATTTGTCACATTCAGATAACATAATGTCTTTTGAAGAACTGAGGATCAAATTCGATCTTAATAGAACATATTTTTTTAAATATCTTCAGCTTAGGAATTTCATTCGATCAAATCAAAATAATGCTCTCACCCGACCTACTTATTCTTCCTTGGAAAAAATTTTGACGAAAGATAGTAAGAGAAAGGGTATTAATTCAGGGTTTTATAACTCATTGACACTATTCTCAAGTGAAAACTCACAGAAACGACTGAATTATTGGAAAGAAGACCCGCAAATTGAAATTTCAGAGGAACAATGGGAATTGGCTTGTACAGAAGCTCAAACCAAATCAATAAATGTACGTCTTAAATTGATACATTTTAATTGGTTAATGCGGATGTATGTTACACTGGTGGAGTTAAATAGATATAACAAAAACATACCAGATACGTGCACAAAATGTATGGAAAGTAAAGGAACCCTATTTCATTGTGTATGGGAATGTAGAAAAATTAGAATGTTTTGGGAAGAGGTGAGGGTAACAATTGAAAAAATAATTTCAAAACAAATCATATTGAATCCTAAATTGTTTTTGTTGAGTCTGTACCCAGAAAAGCATAGCTTTAATAAGAGTGAAAGAGCATTCATAGACGTCAGTTTGCTGAATGCCAAAAAATGTATTGCACTACTGTGGAAAAAGACTCATAGACCAGATGTGACTCAGTGGTTAAGACAGATGTTAACAAACCTTCCACTAGAAAGAATAACATACATACTGAAATCAAAGGAAATTGTGTTTGAGAATATATGGAGACCTTTCATTGATTATGTAAAGAATTTAAACATAACTTTTGAGGAAGAAGGTGAATGATGTGTGTGGACCTTGTAAATTCCAAATTGGTGAATGTATAATATGTATACTTATGTAATGGATTGCCTAGACTAAACAGAGGAGCATTGTTGAAGACCTGTCTTTGTTAGTGGTTGTTGGTGTTTTTAGTACTTTTTAAAAAAAATTATTTTAGTTTTAGTGTTTGATTGTTTTATGTTTGTAAAAAGGTTCAATAAAAATACTGTGGAAAAAAAAGGAAACAAAACACAGTTTAAGCTTCCCTAATTTCTTTTCGAGTGTACCCAAAAGTTGTTCCAAATTGCTTCCACTGCATAATAGATTAGTGTCATCGGCAAACAATATTAAATCCATTTTTTCTGAAATTTTACATATATCTTTTATATACATATTGAATAACAATGGCCCCAAAACTGAACCCTGTGAGACTCCACAAGTAACCTTCAGTAACTGTGAGTTTTTGTTACCAACACATACATACTGATATCTATTCATTAAGTAACTACATAACCAGGACAGTGCTACCCCCCTAATACCACAATTTTGTAGTTTCTTTAATAATAAATTATGATCCACTGTATCAAATGCCTTTTTAAGATCCAGGAATACCCCAACTCTTTATTTTCAATGGCAGTTGATATTTTTTCTATAAATTCCATTAGAGCAAATGCAGTTGTTCTCTTGTGTCTGAACCCATATTGCTGCTCACACAATAAATTATTCTTCAGTATGAAGTTGTCAATTCTCTCATAGAATATTTTTTCAAGTATCTTGGAAAATTGCGGCAATAGTGAAATTGGTCTATAGTTTGAGAATTCCCCTCTGTCACCCGTCTTGTATATCGGAATTACTTTAGCTATTTTCATTGCATTAGGAAATATACCCATTCCCATACCCATATACACAGACCATTCCTTGGTGTGTTGCAAGGTCAAGCTGCAGCTGAAGAAATTCCATCGTGCTAGACAGCCTGGAAAGGCACGGATTGACACCAGCAAGGTGGCTCAACCAGAACTTGTTGAGCAGTTTGCCTCCACCTTTGAGAAGGAACTTGGTGTAGCACAAGAAGGAGAATCTGCAAAGCAGAAGTGGGAAGAGCAGTGAAACACCATCCACCGCACAGCCTTGGCTACCTTTGGGAGGAAGACCTCGAAGTCACAGGACTGGTTTGATGCCAAGTTGACCGAGATGACCCCCGTCATTGAAGCCAAGCACTCAGCACTTGCTGAGTACAAGAAGTACCCAAACAAGAAGAATCTCCAGATTCTCAGGGCTGCGAGAAGCAAAGTTCAGCAGACTGCTCGGCGCTGTGCCAACGAGTACAGGACTCAGCTCAGCCAAGACATTCAAACCGCTGCCATAACAGGGAACATCCGTGGTATGTACGATGGCATCAAGAAAGCACTTGGTCCGGCTCAAAGCAAGACGGCCCCCCTCAAATCCTCCACTGGGGAGATGATCACAGAAAAGAACAAGCAGATGGAGAGATGGGTGGAACACCACTCCAACCTCTTCTCCAGACAGAACACCGTGACACCATCAGCCCTTGATGCCATCAACTGCCTGCCATCCATGGACGAACTTGACGCCGAGCCAACCATCGACAAACTCAGCAAGGCCATTGATAGCTTGGCCGCTGGCAAGGCACCCAGCAATGACGGCATACCCCCTGACCTGATCAAGCACTGCAAGACCGCCCTACTGCTGCCATTGCATGACGTCCTCTGCCAGTGTTGGAAGGAAGGTGCCGTACCACAGGACATGAGGGACGCCAAGATCATCACCCTCTACAAAAACAAAGGGGAGAGAAGCAACTGCAACAACTACAGGGGCATCTCCCTCCTCAGCGTTGTTGGCAAAGTCTACGCACGAGTTGTTCTCTTTCTTCTACAGAAGCTTGCCGAACGTGTCTACCCCGAGTCTCAGTGTGGCTTCCGCACTGAGCGATCGATGGTAGACATGATATTCTCCGTCCGCCAACTCCAGGAGAAATGCAGAGAACAGAACATGCCCCTGTACGCCGTCTTCATCGACTTCACCAAAGCGTTCGATCTGGTCAGCAGAGAGGGCCTTTTCAAGATCCTGCCAAAGATAGGATGCCCACCAAAGTTGCAAAGCCTCATCGAATTGTTTCACACCAACATGCAGGGGATAGTGCAGCACGATGGTAACGTCTCAGAGCCATTCAACATATGCAGCGGAGTGAAACAGGGCTGTGTACTTGCGCCAACCCTCTTTGGGATTTTCTTTGCTATGCTCCTGAGGCATGCCTTCAGCACAGCAACAGAGGGAATCTACCTGCACACAAGATCTGACGGCAGACTTTTCAACCTCGCCCGCCTGAAAGCCAGAACCAAAGTACGCCAGGCTCTAATCAGAGACATGCTGTTCGCAGACGACACTGCAGTCGCAACCCACACACAGCAGGAGCTTCAGACCCTGATGGACCGCTTCTCCCAGGCATGCAAGGACTTCGGGCTTACCATCAGCCTGAAGAAGACTAACGTCTTGGCGCAAGGCACGGAAGCACCACCAACCATCACCATCAACGACTACGAGCTGGAGGTCGTGAATCAGTTCACGTACCTGGGGTCCACTATCAGCAACAACCTCTCCCTTGATACAGAGATCAACAAGAGGATTGGAAAATCAGCCTTCACACTCGCTCGCCTCACCACACGAGTGTGGGAGAATCCCAAACTCTCTGTCAAGACGAAGATGACAGTGTACAACACCTGCGTCATCAGCACACTGCTCTATGGGAGTGAGACGTGGACAACATACGCCCAGCAAGAAAAGAGACTGAACTCCTTCCACTTGCGCTGCATTCGCCACATCCTGGACATATCCTGGCAGGACAAAGTGCCCAACACAGAAGTTCTGTCCCGTGCCGGCCTTCCCTCCATGTTCACTCTACTCAGGCAGCGCAGGCTCCGCTGGCTAGGCCACGTTCACCTTATGGAGGATGGCAGAATCCCCAAAGACGTCCTCTACGGAGAGCTGGCAACTGGCAGGAGAGACGTTGGCCGCCCACAGCTGCGCTTTAGAGACGTCTGCAAGAGAGACATGAAGGCCCTGGAGATCAACACAGAGCGCTGGGAGGACCTTGCAACGGACCGCTCCAAATGGAGAGGCACCCTGACCAGACAGCTCAAGACGGGTGAAGAGAGACTGACTGCTGCAGCAGATGAAAAAAGGACCCGCAAGAAGAACCACCACAGACCCAGCAGCACGGAGACCACCCACAAGTGCGACCTGTGTGACAGGGACTGCCATTCGTGCATCGGCCTGTTCAGCCACAGGCGGTGCTGTTCCAGCAGAGTAGACGTTTAGGATTCTCTTCCATGGTCATCATAGACCGACGGAGGCTGACGACTGGGAAATATACCTGTTTGGAGAGACAGGTTACAGATATATGTCAGTGGTTTCATTAAGCATTCAATAATAGTTTTGACTAAGAGCATGTCAATACCATCACAGTCCGTAGATGTTTTAAATGATTTAACAATTTCAATGACCTCTCTCTCGTCTGTGTTCTTTATGAAAATGGAGTCTTTTATGGCAGTGTTTTTGCTTATTGTATCACCTGTAGGCACCGTAATGGGTATTTCTCGAGCCAAATTAGGACCAATGTTAACAAAAAAGTTATTAAATTCATCTGCAGGTGAAGCTGCATTCACACTCTGAGTCGTTTTATTATTTTTTGAAAAATCGGTTGGGTAGCTTGTATTTCTGTTTTTATTTCCAAGAATATTGTTAAGTATTGTCCATGTATTCTTAATATTATCTCTGTTTTTCTCTAGTTCTTTACTGTAAGAGTCTCTTTTACTACATCTTATTATATATGTTAACTTATTTTTGTATGTTTTATACCGCTGCTCTGCTTCTTTTATCCTTTTCTTTAGGAAAGCTTTATATAATAAATTTTTCTTTTTACACGCCTTTTGTAATCCTTTGGTTAACCATGGCTTATCGGCAAATTTATGTTTAAGCTTTTTCTTTACTAATGGACAATTTTTTTCATAAAGAGTGGTTACAATGTTTATAAATGTGTCATAGGCTTCATTTACATCTGATACATAGACTTCTGTCCAGTCTTGCTTCAGCAAGTCCTCTTTAAAAGAACTGATTGCATTTTGTGATTTGTATCTGAACGATTTTAAATTTTTTTCTGTATTGGCCCCCGTGTGGCCATGGATAAGTGCAAAGGTTGGCAAGTGGTCACTTATATCATTTATCAATAATCCACTTTCTATTTTCTTATCAATAATATTAACAAACAGGTTGTCAATAAGTGTAGCAGTGTGAACTGTGATTCTACTTGGATGTGTTATTGTGGGATACAGATTCATGCTGTACATAGAGTTCATGAACTCTGTAATTACATTTTGTTGATATGGATTTAGTAGATCAATATTGAAATCTCCATAAATTACAACCATTTTCTTACTAGTAATATTATTGTACAGCTCGACTAATTTATCTCTAAATGTCTCAATGCAAGTTCCCGGCGTTCTGTATATATACAACTTATAATTAGATTTTTTGTTTTATCTTGGTCAATCTCAACAGTAACACATTCCAAAATCCCTGGTAGTGCAAAGGACATTCTATTTACAAGTTTACACCTATAGAGGTCATCAATAAACAATGCAACACCACCACCCTTTTTTTGAGATCTGTTAATATGAAACATCTGATATCCCTCTATTGCCATCAGGGGAGCCTGCTCTTCATTAAGCCAAGTTTCAGAGACTGCGATTGCTGTAAATTTTCTGTCTAGCTGTTTTAAATAGTCCTGAATCTGTGGAAAGTTTTTGTTAAGACTTCTGCTGTTGAAGTGTATTATTGATAGTTTACCATCTAGTTTGCACTTGACTTTTGAATTGCTTTTCAGTGTAATATTCACAATGGTTATGAATATTATTGAAAAAGTGGTTATCAGGATCAATATCATTCTCCATCTCTTGTAGTTTATGTTCAGCATAATGGCATATTTTCAGAGTTTGAAGTTCCTCACTCTGTGTCAAATGACTTCCTCCAAATGGGGATAGTTGATGTCTACTCAAGTCAGTCATAAGTTTTTTTGTTTTGTTTAGTTTTTTTTTCTTAAAGTACATTGACATGGTATGTCAAAAGAACTATTCTTGCCGTGTGTGCGGATATGGATTATCATTGTCTCTTAATTTTCTTAATCAGTGTTCATCTGTATTTATTTAAGTCAGTAACTTCTCTGTTTATTATACTCTTTGATTCATCAGGTGTTCCATTTAGTTTGATCCAAACTCTACAATTTCTTGTCCATGTTGCCTGTATCTTATTTTGTCTTTTCAGCATCCATTGTTTGACACAATGGAAAATAGTTTTTCATTGCACTTTGATTCCCGAGATATTGATATAATTGTCTATCAAAGGGTTTTATGGAGGGGTTGACTTTTTGTTAAAAGGAACCCCGATTATATTGGCATATTAGCTCTATATGCTTTATTTTTATGTTAGTAACATAACTATAATTTTTTTGAAAATAATTCCCAGTTTTATATATTTTTAAAAAACTTTATTACGATGTAAATCGCCATTTTTGTTTACGTCACAATGCATTCTGGGTAGTGACGTAGAATGGTTGCAGCCGTTTTCTCTGTCTTATACAAGCCAAGAAGCGAAGCTACTAACTACTGCCATTTGTCAGTGAAAATGCCACATTGGGCGGCTTTTGGATGTAATTTCCAATCAAAGGGAAATAAAGAGAGCGGGGTAAGCCTCCATAGCTTTCCTAAAGAGGGGAAGTTGAGGAAAAAGTGGGGCGGCAGCGGCTCAGGAGGTAGAGCAGGTCGTCTAGTAACCCGATGGTTGGCGGTTCGCATCACGCTCTCCCCAGATATCCTGCCGTTGTGTCCCTGGGCAAGACACTTCACCCGCATTGCCTCCAGTGCCCATAACACTGGGTATGAATGTGTAAAAATGTTTAAATGCTCGGTGGTGGCCGGAGAGGCCATTGGCGCGGATTGGCAGCCACATTTCCGTCACTCTGAGTGTCTGTGATCACGCGCTATAGCGCACCCTTGATAAAGCTTACATATACACTACCGTTCAAAAGTTTGGGGTCACCCAGACAATTATTTTGTGTTTTCCATGAAAAGTCACACTTATTTACCACCATGAGTTGTAAAATGAATAGAAAATATAGTCAAGACATTGACAAGGTTAGAAATAATGATTTGTATTTGAAATAATATTTTTTTCCAGATACTAACCTGCTCAAAGGAAGGTCAGTTTTATAGCTTCTCTAACCAGCTAAACTGTTTTCAGCTGTGCTAACATGATTGCACAAGGGTTTTCTAATCATCCATTAGCCTTCTGACGCAATGAGCAAACACATTGTACCATTAGAACACTGGAGTGATAGTTGCTGGAAATGGGCCTCTATACACCTATGTAGATACTGCACCAAAAACCAGACATTTGCAGCTAGAATAGTCATTTACCACATTAGCAATATATATTAAATATTAGAGTGTATTTCTGATTAGTTTAAAGTTATCTTCATTGAAAAAAAACAGTGCTTTTCTTTCAAAAATAAGGAAATTTCTAAGTGACCCCAAACTTTTGAACGGTAGTGTATATTAATCACACTATGATAATAGCACTATATTGCTCAAAGCGCGCGCATGAGACATATCTATGGTCACGCGCTATAGCGCACGCCTGATAAAGCTGACATATGTATTAATCACGCTGTGATAAAGCATGATATCGCTCAAAGCGCACGCTTGGCTTGACATGTCGAAGATCTGGCTGGCAGTCATTTGGAACGCCTTTGGAGCGCTGCTTATAGACGTTCAACCCGCAGTCTGAGAAAGCAACAGAGAAATTGCTTTATGTTGCTGAGAGTCCATGTTTATCAGTTCAGTGCCCATCATGCTTGTAGACATTTTTTTGTGTTTGAGCATTCTATTGTAAGTAAATCAACAATATATAAGTTTCACCTTAAAATAATGCTTCCTCAAGCGCACACATGAGACACTCAAAATGGAGAGACACTCGCGGAGCGGAGAGACACTCGAGCGCACGCTATATCGCTCATTTGAGCAATATAGAGCTTTATCATAGTGTGATAAATATATATATATATATATATATATCAGCTTTATCAAGCGTGCGCTTGATAAAAATTCGAACCGTGACAAAATTCAAACCGTGATTCGCTTGAGCATGCGCAAAGCGCACGCTTTGAGCGATATCGTGCTTTATCATAGCGTGGTTAATACATATGTCAGCTTTATCAAGCGTGCGATCACAGACATGTCTCATGCGCGCGCTTTGAGCGATATAGTGCTATTATCATAGCGTGATTAATATATATGTCAGCTTTATCAAGGGTGTGCTATAGCGCGTGATCACAGACACTCAGAGTGACGGAAATGTGGCTGCCAATCCGCGACAACGGCCTCTCCAGCCACCACCGAGCATTTAAACATTTTTACACATTCATACCCAGTGTTATGGGCACTGGAGGCAATGTGGGTGAAGTGTCTTGCCCAGGGACACAACGGCAGGATATCTGGGGAGAGCGTGATGTGAACCGCCAACCATCGGGTTATTAGACGACCTGCTCTACCTCCTGAGCCGCTGCCACCCCACTTTTTCCTCAACTTCCCCTCTTTAGGAAAGCTATGGAGGCTTACCCCGCTCTCTTTATTTCCCTTTGATTGGAAATTACATCCAAAAGCCGCCCAATGTGGCATTTTCACTGGCTGCCCCGCCGCCAGACGGCCTCGCGGCCTCGGCCGAAGCCCCGCCGCCAGACGGCCCTGCGGCCTCGGCCGAAGCGCCCGACGGCGCAGTAGCGCCGTCAGCCTCGGAGAGCGGCAGAGCCGCTCCGCCGCCAGACAGCCCCGAGGCCGCACTAGCGGCCTCCCCCGAGTGATCACCCCCCACTCCCTGAGGGCATGATCGAATCAAGTGTGCCTCCATTCCGCAGCCGAAACACTTCATATTGTCAGAGGTAATGTGGATGGTGTAATCAAAGCCGTCAATCCGGTATTTAAATACGAGGTTGAGGCTTTCCTCGCTATTCTTTAAAATCATGAGCACCTGTCGCCTAAAAGACATGACATGCTTTAAGCGCGGGGACTTACAACCGAGAGGGATGTGCTTAATCGGGGACAAAAGCTGCCCGTGTCTCGACAGCTCCTTCTCCAACAGCTCATTCTTTAAAAATGGTGGGACATTTGAGATCGTAATTCTCTTCGCGGGATTTACCAGAGACAGAACAGGAACCAGTGTGTCTTTAATCACAACCCCGCTCTCCACTACCTGGTTAACTTTTTCAATACCATCCAGGAAGATCACTACGGCACTATTCATTCTAGAAGCTGATCTAACGCTTTCATAACCAACCAGCTCCCCCACAGCCAGACTACACTCCTCCACTGAGCAGCTGACAGCTGGAGTCAGTTTGACAGCATGCCGGCGTGTCAGCTTCTCAAACCCGGAGCCTCGCTCCAAAACCATGCTGACCAGCAGAGCTGGCAGCAGAAACCCCCCTCCCAAAACGCCTACCCCACCCCAGCTACAGAAAACAACAAAAATTAAGATTATTTAACAAAAAAACACCTTAAACACAAAAAGATAGAGAAAAATTTGAGATAATTCACTCACGCTGTCACACGCTCTCAGCTCACACTCACGACCACACCCACTCAGAGAGAGAGAGAGAGAGAGAGAGAGAGAGACTTTGACTTGTAAAAAAGGCTTTATTGTACAACTCAAAAATGCAAGAACACCAATATCACGGCCCCAAGTGTGTCACATCTCAAAAGTGCAAACATAACTCATCCCCCTGACCTACACGTAAATATATATATACATACCCGTCAAGGCATACCTCATGCCTCCCTTATTGGGGGGGCTTTCACACCTGTACTGAGTACTTAAAAACTGTATTTGTTGGCAGATGAAAAAAAACTGAAGCAAAAAAAACCCCAACAAAAAACAAACAAACAACAACAATTGCAACATGAACTATTTCAAACATATTTATTCAAATGTACACTTATATGGACACAATCTTGAGCCATAACTTTTTGGTAATGTGAAAATAATAAGCCAAGTAGCACAAAAAAATAAATAAATAAATTTAAAAAAAATAAATGATAATATTAATAATAAATAAATAAAAATAAGTTAAAAAACAGTATTTTTCAAATTTACATTAGCACAAGGTAGATTGCTTAATTTGAAAGTACACAATAAGAATAGATCTGAATATAGTTCTTAATTGTCAGCTAGATATATACACTTGGAATTAAAGAGTTTTTAATTGTCAGCTTTGTTACACTAATGCACTTGGATGAACTTGAAACAAGAAAATGTTCACTGATGCTGCTTGTTATAGTTCCAAGTAGCAGCCTTTACTGACTCTAGCATTTCTTTTGAAGGCTTGACCTTGAAGCATGGAGTGTCACAATTCATTTTCACTTGCCTGAAAGAAATCACAGTTTCTGTTTCATACTTTTTCTGAAGTCGGTGTGAATTTTCCTGACCATGCTGAAAGCCCTCTCACTGTCAGCATTGCTGTGAGGAAGGCAAAGCAGTGCTGAGTACACTTTGAGGAGCTGGGGGGAGCGGGGCCACAATTACCGGGACTTACTACAGTTCACTGCTGCAGAAATTGCAGAAGGTCATCAAAAGCAATCACCATGCTGACCAAAGGTGTCCGCTTCCTGCAAGATAATGCCGGGTTCACAACTTACACGTTGCCCAGAGGGAAGCACAGTCCTGCGGCTATTTAATCCTTCTTCACCCCACTTCCCCTCCCTACCTTACACCATTGACTTCCACCTTTTCTCAACAATGAAGTCATTTTTGAAGGGCAAGCCCTTCCAAGACAATGAAATGCTGATTTCCATGGTCAAGTTGTGGCTTCTGGCGCAGCCTGCAGACTTCTACAGGTGAGGTCTCCACAGCTGCATAAAGCGATAGGAGAAATGTGTATCCCTTGGTGGTAACTATGCAGAGAAAGACTAAAAAATGTGCCAAGGTTGAGTCTTCTCAGTCCATGGAAGATGACTCAGGGGGAATCTCTTATGAACAGCCCTCATAAATGTGTAACATTTCTATATTTTAGCTAAATTATATAAAATTGAAAAGCCTGTTTTTTAGTGCCATAGCTCTCATGGAGCAGCATATGCCCTGCTGAATCTGAACAGTGCTGTCAGTCAAAGATGGTATTTCCCTATTCTCACCTACTGTAAATCATCACCTTCATTGGGTTTGATCTACTGAAAGCTGAAGTCTGATACTTTATATCCAGTGTGTCTAGGAAGCATGAAGGACTAAAAAGGCGCCGACCTGCAGTGTGGGTCTGGCGGTCAGGTACGATCTGATGCAGATGAGCGTATGCGTATGCTCGTCTGCCGCTACAAAGGCGAGTTTGAGTCTGTCTTTGCCAGTTTCTCGAAGCTCGGACTCCCCCATTCTTTTCGGTGACGTCCAGTCCCTCGATTTCCCTTTTCTTCAAGCTTTGTTTTCTTCGCCGCCGGCGCGCTGCGTGAAGCCATTTTGAAAATCACAAGAAGACTGCTTAGGTGCGCTCAATGTCGCCAGGCATCGAATTACTGTTCAGTTGATTTTAGGTTCTCTCAATAATTTTTTTTCGCTGTATATTTTTCTTTTTGGCGTACAGAAATGGCAATATGCCCGTATTTGCTAAAATTGCATTTTCCCCGTATTAAAATACGGCGAAACCGTATCACTTGACAGGTATATATATATATATATATATAACATCTATGTTATATATTTATAACAACATATTTATAACATAACATATATGTTATATATATATATATATATATATATATATATATATATATATATATATATATATATATATATATATATATATATGGGAACATCTATGTTGTGGGACATCAGGGAACTTGCTGGTGCTTCTGCAATTGGGAAGTGTTATTAAATGGGGAGTGTTGAAAGATTTTCATTGAAAAAAAAAAAAGCATTTTATCAGTGTGTGGTTTCAGTCTGCACCTCCTTTGGCTTATACCTCTCCAGCTTTGGAGAAGCCCCGTCACATAGCACTCATGTTGCTGGCATGTGGAGGTGCCTTTTTGATGGTTTTGTGCGTTGCCCAGTAACAGAGTGGGTCTTTCCTCCTGCAGAAGTAGGGCTCAGACAAATAATGTTGAACTTCCACTGTGGCATTTGCTGTTGCACTTTGAGAGTGTTGTGTTTCACCTAAACAAACAAACAAAAAAACAAACAACAAATGTGGCAATCTTTTATAATAAGAAAATTATGCTTTAAGTAATAACATAATACAAACCAACTCTGCTATCTATCTATCTATCTATCTATCTATCTATCTATCTATCTATCTATCTATCTATCTATCTATCTATCTATCTATCTATCTGTCTATCTATCTATCTATCTATCTATCTATCTATCTATCTATCTATCTATCTATCTATCTGTCTATCTATCTATCTATCTTCTAGTGTTTGTGTGAATAAGCGTGTATGCATGTATCTCTGTGTAATATTTAGTAAACATGTGTTTTTGTTTAATGTGACTGAACCTAAACCTAATTCTAACTTGTGTCACACTCTCTCTGACTTATATTCAAATGTGCAACCCTCTCAAACTTCCCGCGAGCCCTCAAGTCACGTGATGTGACCGACATAATGAGGCCTTACTTTCTCCGGTCACATGACTGTGGGTGTGCTGAAACAGGGCTCGATGCACTGCTCATGACACTTCTGCTTTATATTGCTCGAATCAGTGTTGAGTGGGCGGAATCGAGCATAATATCACTACTGTCTGGTCGCGTCTGATTCTCATCCTGCCTGCAGCCTGCTTTGTGGTATCCTGAGTTTATGTTATGATTAATTCTGCCAAGTTCTGACCCTTACCTGCCTCTTGACCCGGAGCCTGTCTGTGTTTTGGAATTATCCGCCTGTTCTCCCCTTGCCTCCCGTGTTCTGACCCTAGCCTGCCTTTGGACCCAGGAAACCACCTGGTGGACTGGATTTGGTTTGGTTTTTAGAATAGACGACCACAGGGCTGGTGCAGGGACTAAGGGCAGAGCTGACCTGTAGAGGTTTTGTCACATGCTAGTGGGGTGAGGGGCAGTTTTGATGTAGATGTCCCACCCCAGAGCAGCTGTGGCAAGCTATCTCCTGAATGGCCACTTTGTTGTAGCTTGCTTTGTTAAACTGTCCTGGCCGAGGGGACTTTGACTCACTCTCTGCCAGTTTATTCTCTGTAGCATCAATATCTTCTCAGAGCATGGCTGGCCTTATCCCTTGCACAGCTGTGACACACATGTTAGGCCATGTGGGGAGCGTGAAATGAAGAAGCTGAATTGTTTCATAATTCAGGTTTTAATGTTGTAGTCACATCCCCAACATATCTCTCAGAAACAGAAGAGGCTGAATAAATAAATATGAAATGTATCATATTTGATACATCAACCCCCCCCCCCCCCCATAGAAAAGTCCAAAAGACACCAATTAGGCCCTCCCAAATTTGAGACCCGATTCACACTCTAACAGTGAACAAAATATTTAGGCCTATCCATGCACACAAAACACCTAAAACTAGAGGGGGACAGGTGGACCACTGTCCCACCTCCACATGGCTAGACAGATTATTCTGCTGTCTTTGTCCAGATACACTCCATGAAAATAAAAGTGTTCCTAAAATACTAAAATAATCCCATGAGCTTTAATACATACAGCAAATTCAATTTCACCCATTACACAGTCAATATTTACGTTCCCACCCTGCTACAAACACACCCAACAAAACCACCCCATAACCCGGGCAAACTACACAGTAATGTACACTTTAAGCATCGCTTGATTTTTTGTTGTTGTTGTTTTTTTTTTTTTTACATGGGTAACTCACGTAGCACTCAAGGCAAAGAACATATTGACTACGAAGCTCAGGCAATTCACAACACTACATGCTGTTTAACCCATCGCCCCCCTTGCTACCATACAGTCCCAATGGAGAAGCCACCCCCCCGAGACAGGTCTGCCGGATCCCACTCAGAGCGTGTTCGTCTCTTCGCCTCTAGAGATGAACCACGTCGGTGTCTCGACACCTCCTTCTCATCGCTGATGCGCCACAGCTCATTGGGGTGTCTCCATGAGTCATCGGACAGCTGGAGATAGCCGTCCTCCTGAACAGCCACGACCCGCGGCCACCGCTGGTCATCTCGTTGTTTCCTCTTGTCATGGGTCCCCCTTAGCCGAGCTTCCCCTCTGAGCCGAGCCACATCAGAGACCTGCAGGGGGGCTCAACTTGACTTCAAATGTCCACGACGTTTAGACCAGGCTCTCTCTCTGGGTCGAACCGCTCAACCAACCCCATACGAACACCTCCAGTGTTGCTGTGTGGCACGTCTGTCCACTGTGCCAGCTGGTCCTGCCTCGTTCTCTTTCATTTTGAATGCCGGCAAAGCCATTATCCCTCCTTGCTTCTCGGTATCTCCAGGCCAAACTTCGGAAACAGAGGGAGCTATCCTCTTGGCTCCATCCGCCGTCACAGGTGTTCCACCATGCCGGCCAGTTCCCATATCCAGGGCAACTTGGACTCTGGCTCCGGAACCCTCCTGCGATGGCCCTGAATGGAATTGGTCCTGGTCATCTCCCAGAATACTAGGCCAGTCTTTGTCCAATACCACATCGTCCACCACGCATGGAACCGGTCGGTCCCACAAACCACAGCCCGACCACTCCTCTCCGACGCCACTGGTGATCGTGAAGCCCAAGCTGTAGAACATGTCGCAGCCCATCACGTTCAGCTCGCTGACAGTCACCACGAATTGGATGTTGGACATCACTGCCGACTTGTATCTCGCTGTCAACTCCAACGAACCCATGATGGCCAGCTTATTACCTCCGTAGCCCAAATATGATGTCGACAGTTCTCTCACTTGGCAATACGGGAACAAACTCCTCACAGTAGGCCAGTTCAACACAGAAGCCACTGCTCCCGTGTCCACCAACAACGGCACTTCCACACTGTCCAGCATCCCATTACAATAAATCCGCCCATCTGTGCTCGGGGAGACTGTGTGAACAACCGTAGGAGTCGTGGTGGGGGAATCCACTTCACATCATCGTTCCCCTCGCTCAAAGTTTTTACAGGCCCTGGCGAAATGGTGTAGGAGTCTACACTTGCCACAGCGTTTGCTCCTCGCTGGACACTCTCTTGCCTTATATCGGTGCTTGGTGGACCCACAGCCAAAACACTTTGGCGATCCTGGGGCGGACCTAATTTTTATAGCAGTAGCGTATTCTTCTCCATTATCCATGCTGTCATCGCTATCCAGGTCCACAGCCTGTGCCTCCGATTGTGGTTCGGTATGCCTCAATGTAGTTCTCTCACCGAGGTCCTTGGACAGTTTTTCCGCTGCTTCAAGCTGTTGAGCTATCTCGACTGCTGTGGCTAACATCAGTTCACCGGAGTACATGAGGAGCCTTGGCCATGCTGCAGAATATAGAGTGTGCTCCGCCAACTGATCACGGACCTTTTCTTCCTCCAAAGCTCGAAACTGGCATCTCCCAGCCAGCTGACGCAGGTCTGTGATGTATCGCTGCACTGACTCTCCAGTCAGCTGGCGGCGTTGCCGGAACTGAATCCTCCAGACTATGACGTTTTCCAAAGCACAAAAGTGGCGTGCCATTAGCCTGACCACGTTGTCAAAACTATCACTCTCACCCAATGTGCTGAGAGTTTGTTGTCCCTCCATGCCGAGATTATGGACCAAAATTGCTCATGCACACAGTTTCTCCAATTTGCCGAGGTTCAAGGCCACCAAATAGTTCTGGAATGCTGCATACTACCTTGCCCAGGGAACTGGCAGTTCGCCTGGGAGCTCCAAAAATGGCTGAATACTAGAAACACCCTTATCCATACCTTTTTTTGTATGGCCCCCATCAAAAGCCAGTTCAATAATGTCCCTAGACATTTGAGCAGTCCTGGTTGTATCTACCAAGAATGGGTTGATGATAGCATTGTGGCTAGTTATGTTAGCACTAGAGCTGGCGTTAGCATTAGCTCTGGTTGCTGCCATTTTCCTCATGCTCATTAGTCCTTTTTATTGTTTGGTTGCTTTGCAGAAAAATCCATGGGACAAGCCCCGAGTGTTACCTTTTTATTCCAGACTGTGAAAATGTCTCTTAACCGTGGTACAGAGACTCTGGTTTATTTAGCTTGAGGTCGGTAACTGTCCTTTTCATCTGGGCAATCAACAAAGCCGAAGGGGACGGACTGGCAGTTGAAGAACACATTAATTGCATTTGTGAGCTTAATTGGGTTCCACTCATGAAACTTCCTGAGTAAGTTTAATGATTACTTTCCACTCCTTCTGTTCATTCCGGGATCATTCATCCTCTGATTCCTCAGCACTTGATAACAGTCTTGATTTTCTTGATGTCTACTTTTGTTTCTTTTAGACTCCACCAAGCTCCAAACTTCCTCTTCCTCACTTCCCACCTCCATTCCTCCTAGCTGAATTCATGTCCTGGTCGAATCGCCTTCTTCTTCTTCAGCAGACAGTTGCCGCCTTAAGTGTACAAGGGCTCAGTGCTTGACGGCTTAGGGAGGAGATTGCGATTCGGCCTTTATTCTGGTGCACTTCTTTACTTCTGCCCGCTCTCATCTCACAACAGCATACATGCACTTCAAGTGCCATCTGCCAGAAATTTCTGCCAGAAATACTTTTATTCAGGTTAGCTATATATGAACAGTAATTAACGTTTCTGCCAGAAATACATTTATTACTGACATATCATGATCAATAGATATTTCTGACAGAAATCCATTTATTTGGGTTAGCTACATATAAACAGTAATTATATTTCTGCCAGAAATACATTCATTGTTAAGATAGCATCAAAACTATATGCCTACTGTCATGGAGTAGGACGCTATAGGCAGCTGTAGAGTTTGCACATTGATTAAAGGAAGATATACAATACAAAATAATGAGCCTCATGGGGCAAAACACAAATAAAGACTAAGACTAAGACACACTTCAATATAAGATAAGATAAGATAAAATAAACCTTTATTATTCCCACAATGGGGAAATTCCAGGATTGCAACAGCACAGGGATAGCAACACTCAGAGCAACAATCAGAAGACAAAAAAAACAAAAAAAAACAAGAGCAGCGAGTATACATATGTGCATATAAATATATAAATATATAAGCACACAGTGCAGAGCATTGTAGCTAGATGGAATAAATATATAAATATATAAACACACAGTGCGGAGCATTGTAGCTAGATGGAATGAAACAGCATAACCGTCTACTTAGTTATCCTACATGGTATGATTATGTACCCATACATATTGTCACCCTCCGTAGCGACCGGTATTTTCCTAGTTGTATACCGGAGGGGACCATTGTGTAAGTCTACTGCGTCTTTTGCATTCAATACTATTAGGTTGTCATGTCTTTTTGCTATCTCTGATAGCAGCCCTGCTTAGGTTGTATATATACTGAGAACTAGGAAGACTGACGGGAGACAAGGATACAAAACTTACATGCGAATAGCGAGGGCGGAACCTAAGGGTGAAAGGAACTGGCTTCGGACGTAGGGAAACCAGTCTGGATAAGGCGAGGTCGCAGCCCCGAGTGACAGGAGCTGCTCCCTTAAATAGGGCAAGATAATTAATCAGCTGATGAGGGTGTCATCAGCTGAATCAGCACCAGCTGTGCTGCTTGGCTCTGACAGCCAGAAGCACCGCAGAGACGCTGTCAGAATAAGAGCTCAGAGAGCCCACCAGGACTAAATACAGAATGGGAGGAAAATACTGCATGACCCAAGCGCGGACGAGATCGGTGCTCAGACCATGACACCGACATGATTTTTTTTTTTTTTGCATTTCAGTGTTAATTAGTTAATCATCACTCTATTAAAGCAAGGAATCTCTGTGTGTCTGTGTGTGTCTGCGTGTCTGTCACGTTTATAGGACATCATATGTAGACCATCACTCACGATGCCTAGACTAATGTGTCTTTATGATGTCATATGGATCAAAATTGGCAAGTTGAAAAAGTCGTTGGTGTCTTCCTGAACAGGGTCGAAAGTCTGTTTTTGCTCAGATCAATTTTCATGATCCTGTCCATGAACTGGAATTACAACGCACCTATTGCTCAACCAGTGGTCTCAAGAAGACGAAGAAGAAGAAGACCCACCAGATAGAGAGCAATAGAATGAGGAGAACTGCTGCACGTCAGAAAAGATGCCATGAAGATGAAACACCTGAAGTTCCAGTGAAGAAGAAGAAGGCCCACCAGATGGAGAGCAATAGAATGAGGAGAACTGCTGCACATCAGAAAAGCTGCCATGAAGATGAAACACCTGAGGTTCCAGCAGTACATCGTATGCATGACTCTGAACAACACACCTGTCTGAGATAGGAGGAGACCCTTCACCAGCATAGGGTACGACAGACAAGGGATGCACAAACAGACAGGAAACATGTGGCAGTGCGCCATTCACGTGCTGAGTCACTTGAAGCCCAAAATGCCCGCAAAGTGAGCAACGCTGCACACCAGGCAAGACACAGATAAGCTGAGACCGAGGAGATGTGGAATAGTCGGCTGGCCAGGGACAGTGAATTCCACACAAGGTACAGAGAAGCTGAGACCGAGGAGATGAGGAATAGTTGGCTGGCCGCCAACGCTGCACGCCAGGCGACGCACAGACAAGCTGTGACCAAGGAGATGTGGACTAGTCGGCTGGCCAGGGACAGTGAATTCCATGCAAGGCACAGAGAAGCTGAGACCGAGGCATGACTCCCTACAAGACATATACAGTATATAGACACAGGTAAGCAACATAACACAGAACAGTGACAGGCAGGAGAAGAAGTAACAAGCAGGGGCAAACAGCCCCAGATGGCAGGGCATATTTTGTGTGATTTTTATGTTTTTCTGCATACAAAAGCCGTCACATGTGATTGCCACTCAGTGCTGTGTTGCTATAGTAACTGTCCTGTAACTGGCAAGAATTCTGTTCCAACGGATCCCCTCTACGGGCATGCATGGGTTTCTACAGGCATGCACGGATATGCACTAGTGTGTATGATAAAAAGAAAAGCTTATTTTAGATACTGTAATGAACTGAATTTGAAAGTGCAAAAAATGCACAAAATTACTGCTAGAGAACAATGAATATTTCAAAACTTAAATTCTTCTGTCCTGCTGTTTGTTTGGACATATCTACTCTCAGATAAAACAGAAGCAGCAAAGGCACTGAGCATAGAGAGCAAAAAAGCCCCGAAACAAAAGTATTGAGCTTGTCATGTGAGTATTGAGTATATAACCACACATGGCACAGGCATTTCTAACAGAAAAAGATGGTTTATTTTTCTAGCATGACCATAGGACTCACAGAAAGATCACAGGAGCTCCTATGATGTGCCTCTGATGTCTACATGATGTCTATATGACATCATTTGGACACTATGTGTGTCTGTGTGTGATCAAAGGCAGGCATCACTCACGATCATAGGACATCAGAGATCAAAGGTAGGCATCACTCACGATCATAGGACTCAACTATGACATCATCAAAGATCAAAGGCAGTCATCACTCATGATCATAGGACTCGCTATGACATCATCAAAGATCATAGGACTTGCTATGACACCATCAAAGATCAAAGGCATTCATCATTGAACGAGTGCTGACGTGCTTGCTTACACCCTTGCTTACACCTGCTTTCTACGGGCATCCAGAAATACTTGCTTATACTTGGTTTCTACGGGCATGCACAGGTATGCACGGGCATACACAGGTCAGCACTAGTAATTCAAGAAATCTCTTTGTGTCTGTCTGTCATTACCATAGGACTTGCTAAAAGATCATATGATTGCCTATGATGTGCCTATGATCTCTACATGTTGTCTATATGACATCATATAGACACCATAGTACTATAGAGTGATTCAAGAAAATCTGTGTGTGTCTGTGTATGATCAAAGGCAGGCATCACTCACGATCATGGACTCGCTATGCCGTCATCAAAGATCATAGGACTAGCTATTACACCATCAAAGATCAAAGGCAGGCATCACTCACGATCATAGGACTCGCTATGACACCATCAAAGATCAGGCAGGCATCACTGAGCAAGTGGTGACGTCAAAGATCAAAGGCAGGTTTCACCATGGTTACTGTTGCCATGGTAACCATGTCAAAGATCAAAGACAGGCATCACCATGGTTACTCTTGCCATGGGAACAGTAACTTTCTACGGGCATGCAGAAATGCTTGCTTACACTTGGTTTCTATTGGCATGGATGGGTATGCACTAGTTTTATAAATTACCTTTAGGCAGATCAAGTTATCGTGTCTCCCCTGTGCACTGAAAGGCTCCCGCAGCGGGTGAAGTCAAAACCCCACATCATTGGCTGAGGTTCTGTTTGAATCTATTAGCCATGTTTACATGGACACAAGTAGCCGGATTTAAAGCCTGATCAGAATAAAAATGCTTCATGTAAACACGCCAATCTGAATATTCTGACTTGATCACACTCATTCTGATCAAAATTTCATTCCGATAGAAACGGGTGGGTTATGCCGATTGTTATTCTGATTGGTGCGCATATAAACACTTAATCCGGAGCTTGGGTAGAAAATATGTTTACTGTGCATGTCTGTACATCAGCCACACAGTGTGTGTGTGTGTGTGTGTGTGTGTGTGTGTGTGTGTGTGTGTGTGTGGCAGTGCCCGCCTCCTAGGGTGGTGTGAGTGTGGCACAACCCCTTGGTATAATAAACCCTTGTTCAGTGTGATGCTGCATGTAGTCTCGCCTCCCACTCGCTTATTTCTAGATCTAACAGTTACACATTGTCATCTTGTTTTTGTCCTTTTAACTTTCACTTTTGCTTCCTGGTCTTTGTTCAGTTCTTTGCAGCAGTGACTCACTGAAAAACCCCAGAGGAGCATCAGGAGCATCAGAGAGGAGCATCTGGAGGAGAGACAGGAGCAGAGGTGGGTGTGGGGTCTCGCTGCTGCGATAGAACTTTCCGTTATATTTCACTTTACTCCATGTAGTGTTTTTACAGGATTTCTTTAATCTTCTGATTTTTTTTTTCCTCACGCTCTTTGGCAGCATTTTACTTTTGCTTCCAGTCATTGGAAAGGTTCTTGTTTACTGTTTGTGACCAGAATTGACTGCTGCTGCTTTAGTCACTAAAAGTCAGATCAGCTGTGCGTTTTTATCGTCACAGCTGATATCCAGTACCAGATTTAAATCACAAGTTTCTTCCAGATAATCTCTGCGTCAGGTTTCACTTGGAGACCGTCAACAAATCACTAGTGTAATTATGGAGGAGGGGGCTGGTTCTTCACTATCTGGAACATCATGTGACCCAGTCACTCACTGCCAGTCCTGAAAATTACTGGTATTTTTGCTGAACAGGACACATCCTTTTTTGGTTTCATTACTCCATTTAGTTTATAATATTTTTATTGGAAAAAAATGAGTTTTTCCCCATAATTATACTAATAATTTGTTGATGGTCCCTAAGTGAAACCCTACTGCCAGCTGTACTGAACATTCTGCTGCAGGACTAATCCACTGGAGCCCAGTATAAAAGCTCAAACCTAGACTAGTTTAACCTGGAAAAGCAGCTAGAGTGGATGGTGTGAAAAAATTCATGTGAAGCTGCAATGTAGAAAAGACAATATAGTTTCATTTTAGAGACAAAAATCCTCATAATCAGGTAACATGTTTATTCCCTGACTCTGATCCACCCTTGGTGTGGAATAAAAATCCCTGAATCATCCTGTACTGAACTGTTACTTTCACTTCCTGTTGGTTTTCCCCTGAAGTGCAGGAGTGGCTCACTGGAAAATCCCAGAGGAGAAGAGAGAAACAGGAGGAGGAGAACCAGTAGCAGAGGTGGGGAGATGACTCTGAACCCCTGTGTCCTTTCACATTCACACAGGAGCTGATTTGATGGGGGGGGGGTCCCTGTTGTTAGTAAAATAACCCCTATACCCTACCTATATCATGTTACACAACTGAGTAACATGACTTTGAATGACCACTTCTAAGCAGAAATACAATTTAAAAAAAAAACAATTCTTATAAATTTTCATTTTTTTCTAGTAGATTTGCAACTTTACCCCCCAAAAAATTCTGACTTTTTTTTCCTCGTAAATCTGCATTTTTTCAGTGTAAATTTGTAAATGTTTCCTGTAAAATTTTCACCTTTCTCATAGATTTGCACCTTCTTTCCTGTAAATTTTCAACCTTTTTCTCATAAAGTGGCAACTTTTTTCATAAATCTTCCAACTCTTTTCTCTTAAGTTTGATATATTTTTCCTGTAAATTTTCAACTTTTCTCTCAGAAATTTGACTTTTTTCTCAAAAATTTATTAAAATTTTGTCATAATTTTCCATCTTTTCCCTGTAATTTTTCACCTTTTTTCATAAATTTTAAACTTTTTCCTCAAAAATTTGTACATTTTTTCTCTAAAGTTAGTATTTTTTCTTGTATATTTGGAAGTTTTTCCTCATAAAACTGCAACTTTTTTCTCATTAATTTTCAACTTCTTTCTCATAAATTAGAATTTTTTCCATGCAAATTTTTCCTGTAAATTTTTAACTTTTTTCTTGTAAATTATTATTTTTTCTCGTAAATTTCCAACCCTTTTCTCTTAAATTTGATACTTTATTCCTTTAAATTTTCAACTTTTCTTTCAGAAATTTGTGACTTTTTTTGTGAAATATTTGTGAAATTTTGCTCATAAATTTTCATCTTTTCCCTCTAAATTTTCAACCTTTTTTCCTCATAAATTTGACTTTTTCATAAATTTTCAACTTTTTTCCAATTTGTGATTTTTTTTCAAAAAATTGCATCTTTTTTCTCAGAAATTTGCAGTTTTTTCTTGTAAATTTGTACATTTTTTTCCTGTAAATTTTCTACTTTTTTTTCTCATAAATTTTCCAACTTTTTCTCATAAATTTGCAACTTTTCCTTCAAAAATTAGTGATTTTTTTTTCATAAATTTTCAACTTTTTTTCTCATAAATTTGTGACTTTTTTCCTGTAAATTTTCGTCTTTTTTCAACATAATTTGGTAAGCTTTTGCTTATAAATTTTCACCTTTTTTTCTCGTAAACATGCAACACTCATCTGGTGTTGGTTACATTTTTATTCTGTGCACATTCAAAACATGTTCATAATTTTTTTGCGACAAGAAAAACATTAAGCAACCTTAAAAACTGTTGGCGAACTGTTTGGCAACCTTTTACAAACCCCAATGAAACCCAAAAAGTGCAATGATCACTAGCATTAGCCACTCCATGAGATATGGGGGTAATGACGTAATGACCTCACTGAAGAGAAAAGCCAATCCAAACTAGATGTGTCAGACAGCTCTGTAGTGCTAGATCCTGAGGGAGAGGAGAACTCCTGTGGAGGAGGACTGTGGGCTGTTTGTTGATTCGTCTTCCCACAGAATCTAGGAGAACTGCAGGAGGACTTTGGAATGGTTGACTTTGCAGACCAGATAAAGTCACAGAAACCCTACAGAACATGTCAGTTTTGTAGGGTTCCTTCAGTCTGCCCCAGAGCAGCTGTGGCTATAGTAGTAGCTTACCACGACCATTGTCTGTGGAGTGAATGAATAATGTATCCTTTGTAAAGCGTTTTTGAGTGTCTGTGAAAAGCATTATATAAATCTGATGCATTATTATTATTATAAACACTCTAGAATGAAGCGGAACAACAAAAAGCACAATAGGGTTTCTTCAAGACAGTTAGAACAATATTTTTTTAATAAGAGCAAAATGGTGTTGGACATGCCAATAAATGATGCTTGCACTCCTGACCAGACCCCGAGGGGTCAGTAGTGAGGTTTTTATGATGAAATATTTTCTCCACACTAAACTGATAATTTTGAATTAAAACCTTTAAATGTGTGATTAACAGTTTCCTGTTTTTCTCTTTCTCTATTATTTCAGTTTATGAAAAAAATCCATTAGTTGGTCTCATATTTAATTGACATCATGGCATCTGGTGAGTCCATCACACACAAACACACATATGATTATGACTTATGGTTTATGGAAAAGATAAATCTGGTATCTCATAATACTAGAATATTCTCTACAATCAATCCAAAGCAAGGATTAATTATCATTGTGTGAAATATAATTTCTCATTTATAATCACTTATTATGATTAATAAAACAGTTATAACCTAATCAATACCCACATATATACTATTTGTAAACCTTTCATAATGGAAACCTTAATTGTGAGTGTTGACAATAAAACTACTTAGTTGTTGCCTTTCTACGTGTGATAACAGTTTTCTGTCAGTAGGGGGAAGCACCATTCAACTCTGCTGTCAGCTGTGGCCATTAGTTACCCTTAGGGGATAGGGGTGAGGGTGGGGTTGTCCCCTTTGTTAGCAAAATGCTGAAAATCACCCCCCTTGTTAACCTGTCATCCCCCCATCCTCATTCACAGGAGCTGACCCAACACAGGTCTCCTGACCTGTGTTGGGTCAGCTCTTTGAATGGGGAGCCATATCCTACACAGATCCTCATTCTTGATGATTTTCCACACAGCCAACACCGGCCCCTGCTTGTACACATTGGCCTACAACTTCCAGTCATATACAGCCCAAGGAAGATGCGCTGGAACTTCCGCAAAGCCAACTGGAAGAAATTCAGTGAAACTCTGGACCGGAGCGTTGTTACCATCCCACTCCACACCATCACTGTAGATGAAGCATACAACCGCTTCTGCAGCGCAATCTTCAAGGCTGCCCATACTGCAATCCCACGAGGCTACCGACCCCTCTATGTCCCATGTTTGGACGGAGAAAGTGCTGCCCTCCTACAATCCTATCAAACATCAGGGGACCCAGAGATAGCAGACCATCTCATTGAATCGCTAAATACAGCCTGGCGAAAGAAATGGGAGGAGACAGTTGCTGACCGGAGCTTTACCCACTCTAGCAGGAAATGTTGGAGCCTCATCCGTCGCCTAGGAGCTGCACAGAAGCCCCCTAGCCAAAGCCGAGCATCCGTCACACCCAACCAAGTTGCATCCCACCTACTGACTATCGCCAAAGCACCCCAAGACAAAGACACCAGAAGAGCAGTTACAACTGAGCTAAAAAAACACCAAAAAATGCCTGTAGAGGAAACGAACCCTGAACCCTTCGAGGCTGCTGAACTGGAGAAAGTCCTACAGGGCCTGAAATGTGGAAAGGCAGCAGGATACGATAACATCTTCCCAGAATTCATGAAAAATCTTGGCCCCCGAGCCCTAACCTGGTTGACACAATTCTACACAAGGATCACACAAACAAACTCGATCCCAAAGAAATGGCGGACAGCAAAGGTCATTGCCATCCCAAAACCTGGCAAAGACCACAAACTACCAGCAAGCTACCGCCCAATCTCCCTACTCAGCGTTCCTTACAAAATCATGGAGCGCCTAATACTGCAACGCATTTCCCCAGAAATAGAGGATATTCTAAGTGTGGATCAAGCAGGTTTCCGCAAGGACCGCAGTACAGGAGAACAAGTACTGGCCCTAACCACCTTCATTGAAAATGGCTTCGAGAGCAGACTGAAGACAGGGGCTGTGTTTCTCGATCTTACAGCCGCCTATGATACGGTCTGGCACAAAGGCCTCCTCCTGAAACTTAAAAAGGCGATCCCTGCTTGGGCAACAGCAATTATAAAAACCCTGCTGACCAACCGAAGGTTCAGAGTCCACCTCAGTCAGAACACAAGTGCATGGAGAATGCAGAAAAACGGACTCCCACAAGGCTCAGTTCTAGCTCCAACTCTGTTCAACCTCTACATAAACGACCTGCCTACTACAAAATCCCGCAAATTCATCTATGCAGACGACATCTGTTTGGCATTCCAAGCACCAGACTTTGAACCACTGGAACGGGTGCTCACGGAAGATCTTGCTAAACTGGACCAGTTCTGCAAAATCTGGCGCCTAAAACCAAGCCCAGCAAAAACCGTCTCCAGTGTATTTCATCTCCACAATGCAAAAGCTGCCAGAGAACTAAACATCCACCTGAGCGGACTCAAGCTTAAGCATGCCCCAAATCCAACTTATCTTGGAGTGACCCTTGATAGGACCTTATCCTTCAAGGAACATCTAAAGGGGACGGCTGCTAAGGTGAAAGTACGAAACAACCTGCTCTGCAAGCTCGCTGGTGCAAAATGGGGGGCGGCAGTCTCCACCCTGCGCACCTCAGCACTGGCCCTTTCATACTCTGTAGCAGAATATTGTGCCCCTGTCTGGTCCAGGTCATCTTACACACACCATGTAGACACCCAGCTCAACTCAACCATGAGAACTATAACTGGAACAATCCGCTCAACACCACTTCCCTGGCTCTCTGTACTGTCAAACATAGCCCCTCCACACATCCGGCGAGCAGCATTAACTCAAAGGATGCTCCAAAAAGTTAAAGATTTTCCTCACTTACCAATCCATGCAGATATCTACACCCCACCCACTGCCCGACTTTCATCCAGACGGCCGATTTGGAAAAACCCTCCCCCAGCTGACTTTACCATCCAGACAGCTTGGCAAGAGGAATGGGAGACCAAGGAGGTCCCAAACAAACAGCTGGTGATAAACCCCAACCAACAGGTCCCGGGCACCAACCTCCCAAGGAGACAGTGGTCTACACTCAATCGCTTCAGGACTGGACATGGCCCCTGCTTGGCCAGCCTTCACAGATGGGGCAGTAGCCCTAGCCCACTGTGCGCATGTGGAGAGGAGCAAACAATGGAACACATCATAGAGGCTTGCCCGCTCCAAAGACTGGAAGGAGGATTACACACCCTCCATACAGCAAACCAGGAGGCAACTGCTTGGCTTAAGGACTTTGCATTCGCTAAATAAAAAAAATAATTCACAGGTGTAAATCGGGGGGGGGGGGGTGTGATGATTGTGCCTCCAAACCTGGAAAAATGTTACAGAACTGAATAACATGACATAACATTTAATAAAGTTGAATGACACAGGGAATAAGTATTTAGCACATGAAGAAAAAGAGGTGCAAAGAGACATAGAAAGCCAAGAAACCAGATGAAATCCATCAGAATTTAGGAAGCCATCCCATCCCCTATCAATGCAAATTAATTTCAGTTGGCCCTGCGATGGACTGGCGATCTGTCCAGGGTGTACCCTGCCTCTCGCTCAAAGATGCTGTGATAGGCTCCAGCCCCCCCGCGACCCGAAAAGGATTTAAGATAAGATAAGATAAGATAAGCCTTTATTAGTCCCACAACGGGGAAATTCCAGGATTGCAACAGCACAGGGATAGCAACACTCAGAGCAACAATCAGAAGGCAAGAAAAAAAACAAGCAAGCAACAGCAGCTAATATACATATGTACATATTACTATAAGATATATATATATACACACACACACAGACACACAGTGCAGAGCATTGTAGCTGGATGGAATAAATATATGAATATATGAACACACAGTGCAGAGCATTGTAGCTAGATGGAATAAATATGTAAATATATAAACACCCACAGTACGGAGCATTGCAGCTAGGTGGAATAAATATGCAAGTATATAAACACACACAGTGCGGAGCAATGTAGCTAGATGGAATAATATGTAGATATATAAAAACACAGTGCGGAGCATTGTAGCTAGATGGAATAAATATATAGATATATAAATATAAACACACCCAGTGCTGAGCATTGTAGCTAGATGGAATAAATATGTAAATATATAAACACACACAGTGCAGAGCATTGTTGCTAGATGGGATGAAACAGCATAACCGACTACTTAGTTATCCTACATGGTATGATTATGTGCCCATACATATTCTCACCCTCCATAGCAACCGGTATGTTCCTAGTTGTATGCCGGAGAGGACCATTGTGTAAGTCTATTGCATCTTTTGCATTCAAAAAACTATTAGTTTGTTACGTCTTTTTGCTATCTCTGCGAGCAGCCCTGCTTAGGTTGTACAGTCTGACAGCCGTTGGTAGGAAGGACCTACGAAACCTCTCGGTTGTGCACCTGGGATGATGTAGTCTGCTGCTAAATGAGCTCCTCAGTGCATCCAGTATGTCCTGCATAGGGTGGAACTCGGACTCCAGCAGAGATGACAGTTTAGCCACCGTCCTTCTCTCTCCTATCTCCTCCATCGGATCAAGGCGCTGCCCCAGGACAGAGCTAGCTTTCTTAATCAGTTTGTTCAGTCTCTTCCTATCGGCTGCAGTAATGCCACTGCCCCAGCAGACCACTCCAAAAGTGATGGCTGATGCCACCACCGTGTCATAGAATGACTTCAGCAGCGCCCCTTGTACACCAAAAGACCTGAGTCTCCTCAGCAGGAACAGCCTGCGCTGTCCCTTCTTGTAGAGTGCGTCAGTATTGTGTGACCAGTCTAGTTTATTGTTCAGATGAACACCCAGGTACTTATAGGATGTCACCATCTCGATGTCTGTTCCCTGTATATTTACTGGTGCTGTGAGGGGCTGCCCATGCCTGCGGCAGTCCACCACCAGCTCCTTAGTTTTCCTCGCGTTGATCTGGAGGCAGTTCCGATGGCACCAGTCCACGAAGTCCTGGATAAGCCCTCTGTACTCAGCTTCATCTCCGTTGGAGATGAGACCAACGATCGCAGAGTCATCAGAGAACTTCTGTAGATGGCAGTGTGTTGTGTTGTGTGAGAAGTCCGCAGTATAAAGAGTGAACAGGAAGGGAGCCAGCACCGTTCCCTGGGGGGCCCCCGTGCTACTGATGATCGTGTCGGAAACACAGTCCCGGGTTCTCACAAACTGAGGCCGGTTCGTGAGGTAGTCCAGGATCCATGATGACAGGTGCTGGTCCACCCCTGCGTGCAGCAGCTTGTCCTTCAGGATCATCGGTTGGATGGTGTTGAAAGCACTGGAGAAGTCAAAGAACATGATCCTCACCATATTCCCGGGCTTCTCCAGGTGGGACAGAGAACGGTGAAGGAGGAAGATCACCGCATCCTCCACCCCAATGCCATGCTGGTAGGCGAACTGGAGTGGATCCATCGCTGGTTCCACCAGGGGGCGGAGATGAGCAAGGAGCAGTCTCTCCAGGGTCTTCATCAAGTGGGACGTCAAGGCCACCGGTCTGTAGCTGTTCAGGTCTTTGGGGTGGGAAGTTTTTGGTACAGGTACCACACAAGATGTTTTCCACAGCTGTGGTACCCTCCCCAGTTTCAGGCTCATGTTGAAGATATACGTCACAATCCCACACAGCTGGTCTGCACAGGACTTGAGGAGCTTTGCACTGATGCCGTCCGGTCCCGACGCCTTCCTCGCCTTGATCTTCCTCAGCTCCGTCCTCACCTGGGTCTTGGTCAGGGTCAGGATGGGGGGCTGTGTGTTGGGAGTGGGGGGGGGGTGTCGGTGGAGTGGGGAGTGGGCAGCAGGACTTGATTTCTTAGAGGCAGCAGTGGTTGTTGTGCAGACAGGGGGGAGGGCGGTTGGTCAAACCTATTGAAAAACAGATTCAGGTTGTTCGCCCACTCCCTGCCCCCCGTGGCCTGGGGGGAGGTATTCTGGAGCCCCGAGATGGTTTTGAGGTTTCTCCAGACCCCGCTGATGTCGCTCTGTTGCAGCTTGTCCTCCATCTTCTTCCTGAAGCTGTCCTTGCCTTCTCTGATCTTTCTCCTCAGCTCCCTCTGTACGGACTTCAGCATCTCCCTGTTCCCCGACCTGAAGATCCTCTTCTTCTCTCTCAGAAGTGTTTTTATCTCAGGGTTGATCCAGGGTTTGTTGTTTGAGTGACGCCGTATGGTCTTGGTGGGAACGGATTTGTCCACACAGAAGCTGAGGTAGCCCGTGAAGGTGTGAATGAGGCCATCGATGTCCTCACCATGTGGATCGCAGAGCCGCTTCCAGGCGGTGGCTTCAAAACAGTCCTTTAGAGTGTCCATTGTCTCCTCAGACCATAACTCCACAGTGTGCATGGCCGGAGGTTGTCTGTGCACTAGGGGTTTGTACACCGGCCGGAGATGAACCAAGTTGTGATCTGATCTCCTGAGTGGGGGGAGTTGTGATGAGGTGTACGCCTCCTTAGTGTTTGCGTAGAATAAATCCAGTGTTTTATTGTCTCTAGTGTGGCATGTGACATACTGGGTGAACGTGGGTAGAATGGGAGACAGTGAAACGTGGTTGAAATCGCCTGAGATGAGGAGAAGAGCATCTGGGTGTTCTGTCTGCAGCCTGCTGGTTACTGAATGGATGACGTCACGCGCTGTCCCAGCGTTCGCCGTCGGATTTGCATAAACAACAATGCAGATCACGTGTGAGTGTTCTCTCGGGAGATATGTAGGCCTCATGCTAACAGCTAGCAACTCAAAGTCTTTGCTGCAGTGTCGTTGTTTTACAGTGATATGTCCCGGTCTGCACCAGTTGTTGTTAACATACATTATCACTCCACCGCCCCTAGCTTTGCCACTGTCTGGTGTTCGGTCAGCTCGTATCATGTGAAAACCCTCCAGCTCAATGTTAGCATCTGCTGCTAGTTCAGTTAGCCACGTCTCAGTAAACAAAAGGAGAGAGCACTCCCGGTAAGTGTTATCATAACGGGAGATAGCCGCTAGCTCATCTAACTTTCCCAGTATCGACCGTACATTTCCCATGACAACAGATGGAAGGGAGGGTCTGTACCTTATATTTTTTGTCCTCCGCCTTACTCCAGCCCGGCAGCCGCGACGCTTTCGCCTCAATTCTCTCGGTATGTCGAGTTTTTCCAATGGGACCGGGTGGCGGTTAAATGCTAGCAGCTCTTCCCTGTTGTATCGTATCCTGCTATAAACAGTGGCTCCGTCCACCGGCTCAGGAGACATTTGGGACGATCTGTGTGTCCGTGATATAAGTGGGGTGAAAAAAAAAGACTGGTCAAAAAAGAGAGGAAGGGAAAAAAACTCGGAATCGAGCCGCTGTTGCAAAAAGGCAGCCTACTCGTGTGGCGCCAAGAGGATTATAGTCTATAGGACTATAGACTTAATATTATTAAGTCGAAGAAAATGGATGGATGGAAGTCCTGACTGATAGCCTTTAAAAAGCTCTGTGAATATCAGATTGTCTCACCACAAAGAACTCATGATAGGTAGAAGCAAAGAGCTCTCTCAAGACCTTTGCAACCTTAATGTTGCAAAGCATAATGATGGCATTAGTTACAGGCCTGTTTCTAAACTGCCAAATGTTCCAGTGAGCACTGTTGGAGCCATCATTTGGAAATGGAAAGAACATAATTTTCCCATAAACCGGACACAGCCAGGAGCTCTTCACAAGATTTCTGACACAGGAGTCAAAATAATTATCAGAAGAGTTATCCAAGAGCAAAAGACCAGTCTTGGAGAGCTCCAGAAAGACTTAGAGTTAGCAGGTACTGCTGTTTCAAAAAAAAAAGTAATTCATTCATAAGCCCGCTCACCTCGCAAGACTCCATTGCTGAAGAAAAAGCATGCTGAAGCTTGTTTAAAGTTTGCTTCACAACATTTGGGCAACACAGTAAAATACTGGGAGAGTATAGTCTGGTCAAATGAGACCAAAATTGAACTTTTTGGATGCCACAACACACAGCATGTTTGAAGGAGAAATGGTGCTGCACATGCCATCATGGTGTGGGGGTGATTTTCAGCACATGGTACAGGCAGAATTCATATAATTGAAGGAAAGATGAATGGGCAGATGCACAGAGACATCCTTGATAAGAACTTGTTGCCATCTGCCAAGATGCTGAAGATGAAACATGGGTGGACATTTCAGCAATGATTCCAAACACACAGCCAAGGAAACTCAACTGGCTCCAGAGAAGGAAAATAAAGCTGCTAGAATGGCCCAGTCAGTCGCCTGACCTGAATCCAATTGAAAATCTATGGCACAAACTGAAGATCGGCGTTCAGAGAAGACACCCACGGAACCTTTAAAGAGTCTGTGATATAATTCGACCAAGACATCATTAGAAAGAAGAACTATTCAATTTTCAATTCAATTCAATTCAGCTTTATTTATATAGCACCACATTCACAACAACAGTCATCTCATAGCATTTTCAACTGTAGGGGAAACCCCACAGTTGCAGCAAAACCCCAGCAATCAGGCGATCCCCTGTGAGCAAGCGCTTGGCACCGGTGGAGAGGGAAAAACTCCCTTTTAACAGGAAGAAACCTCCAGCAGAGCCAGGCTCAGGGAGGGGCAGTCATCTGCTGCGACTGGCTGGGAGGTGAGGGGATAGAGAAGATGAAAAGAACAGACATGTAGAGAGCAAACAGCACGATGGGGGACTCAATCTATGGGAGAGAACAAACAGATGTTAATGATCAGCAAAAAAAAAAAATTTCATTGAGAATGAAGAAAGGAGTGAAGCCCAGTGCATTATTGGAGGTCCCCCGGCTGACTAAACCTATTAGCAGCATAACTAAGGGAGGGTTCAGAAACACATGATCCCTCCCTAATTGTAGGCTATATCAAAAAGGAAGGTTTTAACCCTATTCTTAAAAACAGAGATCGAGTCTGACTCCAAATCCAGATTGGCAGCTGGTTCCACAGGAGAGAAGCTTAATAACTGAAGGCTCTACCTCCCATTGTACTTTTGGAGATTCTAGGTATTACAAGTAATCCAGTATTTTGGGAGCGTAGCGCTCTGTTGGGATAATAGGGTAGTATCAGATCTTTTAAATAAAAAGGGGCCTGATTGTTTAGAGCTTTGTAAGTAAGAAGAAGGACTTAATTCTAAACTCTATGGGAAGCCAATGAAGGGAGGCCAGAACCGGGAAGATGTGATCTCTCTTTCTAGTACCTCTTAAAACTCTTGCTGCAGCATTTTGGATCAACTGAAGACTTTTTAAAGATGTTTTTGTCATGGCGGCCTCTGGGCCGTCATTAGTGTCATTAGCCCCAGCTGCGCACAGACCAACAGGTGTGAATCAACGGCTGTTAAAAGCCAGTGTCGCTGACAGCCCGGCACGGAGTCGTCTGTCTTCCTCAACGGAGAATGAACCTGCACTCCGCTCTCTGGTCTCGTCAAGAATATCTCTTGTCTCATCTGGAACTTTGTCTGTCTCGTCAAGAACTTTGTCTGTCTCGTCAGGAACTTTGTCTGTCTCGTCTGGAACCTCGTTTGTCTCATCTGGAACCTCGTTTGTCTCGTCAAGAGCTTCACTTGCTGCATCCAGGAACTCTTCCCAGCGTCAAGCAAGTAAGCGCACAATTTGCTACTCAACGCAAACCTTTACCCCTGTGCACAGGTGGGCCTCCTTGGCGGCGGACCTGCGTCCCCAGCTGACGGGGTAACGCCATCACGTTTTCGTAGCGGCTCGCTACCACCACGCCTACCGGTACGTCTTGCTCCTCAATTGCCAGAACTATTATTGTATCAATTACAGGAGTATTGGCCAACGTTATCGGTGGAATCACTGTCATCAGCATCAGCTGTGTCGTCATTGCCACTGTGTGTGGAGTCACTAACCTCGTCTTTGTCTGCATCATCATCTGTGTCATCGTCATCCCGGTCTGTGGAGTCACAGCCGGCGTCATCGTCAGGATCATCGTCATCCCGGTCTGTGGAGTCACAGCCGGTGTCATCGTCAGGGCTGTCATTGTCACAGCCGGTGTCATCGTCAGGACTGTCATTGTCACAGCCACGGGTAGTAACCCCAGCACGGTCACGGACGCCTTCACCTCCACGTTGCCCAGCCGCTGGAACTCAGCAGAGCGAAGCCAGTGCTGCTCTCAAGTAAGCCTTGTTATCTGCAGCTTTTTGCTAGTGTGGAGCATTAGTAATTTGTCTCTGCTTGTCTGTTCCAGGGTTGCCGGGTCTCCGTCCAGGTCGCTCAGCTCCAGTGACCAGAACGATATCATTGCACTCACACTCGCATTACACTCACTCACTATTAAATAAAGATTATTGTCACTATCTGCTCGTGTCAGTGTCTGTCTCCTGGGTCCCGAAACATGTCAGTACGACTCCGTCACGAAGACCCAGCGGACAGTTCACTGTCGCGCCAAATCAACACTCTTAGCGCCCGGGTAGATTTATTTGCACACCAACAGACAGTAATCTTTAATCAGCTATCTGTAATAATTGGTCGGCTGGATCGTCTGGAGGGACACCAGACGTTTCCCCCCACCGCAGACAGTTCTGCCCCTGTGGGCTTAGCATCTGGACAAACTATCATCTCCTCGTCTTCTCGCCTCACCCCTATTCCCACCCCTGCCCGGTTCAGCGGAAAACTCGGGGAAGCTCGTGGAGTCATATTACAGCGTGAGTCAGTTTTTCTTCGTGTTCCGGGGGACTTTACTCTTGATTCAAGCCGGATTGGCTACATTATAAATTTGTTAGCAGGAAGAGCTTTGGACTGGGCGTATTCCATTAGGGCAAAACCAAGCTATTCCCTGCTCACTTACCAGGAGTTTGTGAATGAATTTTTGTCTGTTTTTGATCATACGGATAGAGGTGAGGTGTTGACAGAACGATTGCTGAGCTTACAACAGGGAAAGAGATCAGCTGCTGACTACGCCATTGACTTCCGGGTCCTGGCTGCAGAGATTGGGTGGGGGGAGCCATCATTATGTGGTATCTTTCTACGTAGTCTTAATGATGAGTTGAAGGATGAGTTAGCGACACGGGACAAACCGGATAATTTACGGGATTTGATTGCCCTAGCGGTTAGTCTTGATAGCAGATTAAGGGAGCGGGCGGCTGAACGGCGTTCTACTTCCCGTTCGGTTAAAACCCACCCTCGCCTCCCCAACTCTCCTCCTCTCGCTCTATCTGCGTCAGAGGAACTTCCGGTTCAGCAAGCTATAATCAGTGGCCGGTCTAAAGTGTCAGCAGCAGAGAAACAACGCCACAGGGATCAGGGCCTTTGTTTCTACTGTGGGAAAGAGTCACATGGGGTTTTTGAATGTCCCAATAAGTTAAAAAGGGAGGGCCCTTGGATCAGAGTAGGGGGATTCACGGGCAATAACTCTAAAGAGCCCCGTACTTGTTGTCGATTACCTCTTAGGCTCATCCATTTACATACAGAACACTCCACATTGGCGTTAGTAGATTCTGGAGCTGAGCAAAATTTTATTTCTAGAGACCTGGCAACCCGGATGGGTCTTAGCTGTCAGACTCTAGATCCCCCTGTCAAACTGATCACCTTGTCTAAAGCGTCGTTGACTACTATTGCTCATCAGACGGTTCCTGTGTCAGTTATTGTATCAGGAAATCACAGGGAGGAAATTCAGTTTTTTGTTCTGCCTGTTTCTTCTTCGCCCGTTATTCTGGGGTACCCCTGGCTGCGCCTACATAACCCCACTATTGATTGGCAAGCTGGGAGAATAACGGCATGGAGTACGTTCTGCCTCAGTGCCTGCCTTCAATTGGCGGCATGCGCCCCATCCGTCAAGGTGCCTCTGCCTGATTCATCGCCACCGGACTTGTCCAAGGTGCCAGAGGTCTATCACGATTTGGGGCTAGTATTTTGCAAGTCTCGGGCATTGTCCTTACCCCCTCATCGCCCTTATGACTGCGCGATCAACCTTAAGGCTGGGGCCCCTTTACCTGCTAGCCGCCTGTACAGCCTGTCAGCCCCAGAGCGCGAGGCTATGGACACATATATTAAGGAGTCCTTGGCTTCTGGTATCATCCGCCCGTCGTCTTCGGCAGTAGGTGCTGGATTTTTTTTTTTTGAAAAGAAAGACGGTTCTCTACGCCCCTGCATCGATTTCCGGGGATTGAATGAAATAACTGTGAAAGACAATTATACCCTGCCTTTGAACACTGCTTTTGACTCCCTCCAGGGGGCATCCTGGTTTACTAAATTGGACCTTAGGAATGCCTATCATCTTGTGCGCATAAGGGAAGGAGATGAGTGGAAGACGGCTTTTCGGACCCCCAGCGGACATTTTGAGTACCTGGTAATGCCGTTTGGGTTAACTAACGCTCCAGCCATGTTCCAACGTCTGATAAATGATGTACTACGGGATTTCCTGAACTCGTTTGTTTTTGTTTGTCTCGACGATATTCTCATTTTCTCCCGCACACTAGAGGAGCATCGAGTGCATGTGTGCAGGGTACTGCAGCGCCTCATGGAGAATCAACTGTTCGTGAAGGCTGGAAAATGTGAGTTCCACACTGATCAAACCTCCTTCCTTGGGTTTATTTTAGCTCGGAACCAGGTGCTCCCTGACCCGGCCAAGGTCAAGGCAGTTGTGGATTGGCCTGCACCCACCTCCAGAAAGCAGCTTCAGGGGTTCCTGGGGTTTGCTAATTTCTATAGGAGGTTCGTGCCTAATTTTGGCAATATTGCCCGTCCCCTGTCTGCTCTTACTTCCCCTAAGATCCCGTTTTGTTGGAGTAAGGAGGCAGCTGAAGCATTTGAAAGACTCAAGAGGGAGTTCGCCTCGACCCGAGTCCTTACTCAGGTGGATCCAAAGCTGCAGTGCTTGGTGGAGGTGGACGCTTCTGATTCAGGAGTTGGAGCGGTACTCTCCCAACGGTCTCCCGAGGACGGTAAGATTCGCCCTTGTGCTTATTTCTCTCACCGTTTCACTTCTGCAGAGAGGAATTACTGCATCGGAGACAGGGAGTTACCTGCAGTAAAACTCGCCTTGGAGGAATGGAGACATTGGCTGGAGGGGGCTGCTCAGCCGTTCGTGGTTTGGACGGATCATCGTAACCTGGAGTACCTCAGGACGGCGAAGCGCCTCAATGCCCGCCAGGCTTGCTGGTCCCTCTTCTTCGGCCGTTTTAACTTCTCTATCAGGTATCGGCCGGGAAGTAAGAACGGTAAGCCGGATGCTCTCTCTCGGCAGTTTGACACTCCATCCTCTGAGGACCAGGAGACCCCTATCCTGCCGCCTTCCTGCGTCGTGGGCGCCCTGTCCTGGGGAATCTGCAAGACGGTTCGCCAGGCTCAGAAGACAGAGCCGGACCCCGGGGGGGGGGGGGGCCCGGGCCACTTGTTTGTTCCACGCGCTATCCGGGGCAAGGTGATTGAGTGGGGTCACGCTTCCAAGTGGGCCTGTCATCCTGGAGTGGGTCGGACCGTGGATCTCCTTCAAAGGACCTTCTGGTGGCCAGGGTTACGGAAGGACGTTGTTAATCACATCCGGGCCTGCGCTCAGTGCGCCACCAGGAGGACTACCCAATGTAATATCCAGGTGGCCAACCGGCATAGGAGACCCGCTCCGGACTTTAAGGTGGGTCAGAAGGTCTGGTTGTCAACCCGGAATATTTGTGTACCGGCCGAGGAACGGAAGCTCATGAAGCGCTTCATTGGCCCTTACACTATTAATCGTATTATTAACCCTGTGTCTGTGCGCTTGTCTCTCCCCTCTTCGATGCGTATCTGCCCCATTTTTCATGTCTCCCAGGTCAAACCATACGTCTTGGACCCCCTGTGTCCTGCTCCAGCGGTTCCCGCGCCCCCGAGGATGATCGATGGCCATCCGGCCTGGGGGGTGTCTGCTGTCCTTGATGTCCGCAGGCGGGGTCATGGTCTTCAGTATTTGGTGGACTGGGAGGGCTTTGGACCGGAGGATCGCTCTTGGATTCGCCCAGCGTTGATCTTGGATAAACAGCTGATTCGCGATTTTCATCGGGCGAATCCAGGTAGGATTGGGCAGATGCCTGGAGGCACTGCTAGAGGTGGGAGTACTGTCATGGCAGCCTCTGGGCCGTCATTAGTGTCATTAGCCCCAGCTGCGCACAGACCAACAGGTGTGAATCAACGGCTGTTAAAAGCCAGTGTCGCTGACAGCCCGGCACGGAGTCGTCTGTCTTCCTCAACGGAGAATGAACCTGCACTCCGCTCTCTGGTCTCGTCAAGAATATCTCTTGTCTCGTCTGGAACTTTGTCTGTCTCGTCAAGAACTTTGTCTGTCTCGTCAGGAACTTTGTCTGTCTCGTCTGGAACCTCGTTTGTCTCGTCTGAAACCTCGTTTGTCTCGTCAAGAGCTTCACTTGCTGCATCCAGGAACTCTTCCCAGCTTCAAGCAAGTAAGCGCACCATTTGCTACTCAACGCCAAACCTTTACCCCTGTGCACAGGTGGACCTCCTTGGCGGTGGACCTGCGTCCCCAGCTGACGGGGTAACGCCATCACGTCTTCGTAGCGGCTCGCTACCACCACGCCTACCGGTACGTCTTGCTCCTCAATTGCCAGAACTATTATTGTATCAATTACAGGAGTATTGGCCAACGTTATCGGTGGAATCACTGTCATCAGCATCAGCTGTGTCGTCATTGCCACTGTGTGTGGAGTCACTAACCTCGTCTTTGTCTGCATCATCATCTGTGTCATCGTCCTCCCGGTCTGTGGAGTCACAGCCGGCGTCATCGTCAGGATCATCGTCATCCCGGTCTGTGGAGTCACAGCCGGTGTCATCGTCAGGGCTGTCATTGTCACAGCCGGTGTCATCGTCAGGGCTGTCATTGTCACAGCCGGTGTCATCGTCAGGACTGTCATTGTCACAGCCACGGGTAGTAACCCCAGCACGGTCACGGACGCCTTCACCTCCACGTTGCCCGGCCGCTGGAACTCAGCAGAGCGAAGCCAGTGCTGCTCTCAAGTAAGCCTTGTTATCTGCAGCTTTTTGCTAGTGTGCAGCATTAGTAATTCGTCTCTGCTTGTCTGTTCCAGGGTTGCCGGGTCTCCGTCCAGGTCGCTCAGCTCCAGTGACCAGAACGATATCATCGCACTCACACTCGCGTTACACTCACTCACTATTAAATAAAGATTATTGTCACTATCTGCTCGTGTCAGTGTCTGTCTCCTGGGTCCCGAAACATGTCAGTTTTGGGACTGCCTGATAATAAAGAGTTACAATAATCTAATCTAGAGCTAACAAAAGCGTGGATCAGTTTCTCAGCATCACTCTGAGACAAGATGCTCCTAATCTTGGCAATATTACGCAAATGATAGAAGGCAGTCTTAGAAACAAATTTAATATGTGAACTGAAAGACAGATCTTGATCAAAAATAACTCCAAGGTTCCTCACAGAGCTATTAAGCGAAAGAGTAACCGCATCCAAACTAAAAGTTTGATTTGGAAAGGTATTTCTAAGGTTTTTTGGACCAACAAGAATGGCTTCAGTCTTATCTGAGGGAATTGCAAGTCATCCAAGCTTTGATTTACTTAAGACAGGCTTCTAACTTGGCTAATTGATTACTATCATCTGGCTTCATTGACAGGTATAATTGTGTCATCTGCATAACAATGAAAATGTATACAGTGCTTTCTAATAATGTTGCCTAAGGGAAGCATATAAAAATTAAAAAGATGTAACGTTATATGAGTTAATAATTATGATCAGGTATAAAAATTATTTAATTTATATTAATGTTTTGGAACCTGAGATGAATTCTCGGTTCATATACACAGAAAAAAATAATAACACTCGTGGGGCACCAGCTTCCATCTAAAGAAGCAATGTTTAATCTTTATTTCACTTTATACCTGTTTAATCACTCAATAAATTAATTAATAATCAGTCTCAAAATTTTAGTGAATTCGATACTGGGGACTTAAACCAGACTCAGAATGAAATAATTTCCCAACAACTTCTCTCATTTTCACATATTTATTAAATGAAATGATAATTAAGACATTGCAGTGATTTCATTAACCATAAAATTAAACTTGTAAATGATAGATTAACAATGTCAACATTTGCAGAACCAGGGTGGAACTCTAAAATGAATTTAGATCAGTTGGAAGTTAACAGATTATGGAAAACATAACGCAAATTTATGTGGAAAATGAAATTAAATATATGGAAAATTCTGGATTACTCTTAAGAAAATAAAACGGAATTTTAATGAAAAGAGGGGTTATGCTAATGATTCCTTAATTTGCATCTAATTAGATATCAAACTATTATCGAACCTCAGACGTTTAATTCAGCAGATGAATAAAATTGCAGCTCACGTGACGGGTGTGATGGTTGAAGTTGAGTTCTTCCGTCGTCCTCGTGAAGCTTTAGTGGATATTAAGGGGAAATATCTGCCCGCAAATATTTCAGAGTCCACAGTTCGACCTTTATAGTCAAGCGGTCAACAAGGCTGGATTTTGACTGTATGATTCACAGTTGGAGCTTAGGTCGATCAAAGATGGCGATGATTGTTTCTTCAGCTGCTTGGTAAAGAGGCTGTGCGTCCTTTCTTCTTCTTCTTCCCAGAGGATTTGAAGATAATTTGTAATACCTAATCCGATATCAAATCAAGAAGAGTTTCAAACTTTAGAGAAAAGAACTTCTGGTGTGGGAATAGCCAATAAAATTATAAAAATAAAGTCAAGATTAAAACTTAAATTAAAATTAAAATGGTGGTGTTACAGAAAGTTTAACAGGTAGAAAATTATAGAAATAGAAACGCCTAAAATTGGAGTTTTTAACTCGTAATTAGAATTGAGCTCAAGAAAAAGAATTAATTCCTAGGCACTTAAAGAAACATTAAGATACAAAGAGATTACAAAAAAAAGGATACTTCAGGCTCTGTGATCGTAGAAAAGAAACATGTGGGATAAGGCTCCTTAGTTCGGGCAGTAAAGTCCCTTCGTTCTCCCGAAAAAGTTCTCTGCTGTAGTCAGATGTGAAGTGACAAAATAGTAAGAGCCGAAAAAGAGTGAAAAAGGGCGTCATTTCCTTTTTATCTGGGGAAACTTTCGCAGGCCTCTGTGATTGACAGGAGCTCCGACCAATAGGCTTCCTTCGTGGGCGGGCTTTAAGAACTTTAGTCCAATAAACAAACAGTCTTTTTTCTGGAACTTTGAGAGAACTATTGTCAAGCAAGGATTGGCCGTGATAGGTCACATGATTTGAGAAATGTTTTTGGTAACTTTTTATACACACATTTTAATTCTGGAATATTCCTCTATACCCTTGTATATAAAACTAAGCAAACCTTAATGATTCAGGTAATGATTTATTTTTGTCTTTTATAAGAACAAAAGATAAATAAAACTAGAAAAGCACTCGGAGAGCGCAGACCTCCGCCAAGTGCCACAGTTCCCCCCCATACAGTGTTTGTGTGTACGTTTTCAGATTCCTTGACCATGAAAACATATGACTAGCAATTGGATTCACAATGATAGGATTAGTGGTTCAGTAGTAAAAGCCTTACCTCCTTGGCGGAGGTAATAAACTGAAGTGTTGGTGTTGTGTCCATCTCCTCCACTGAAACAGCTCTCAGGGCTTCACTGACGGATGCAAATTGGGTAGACAGGTTGCCGTGGGTTTTATATTGGGGTTGCGCTCCGCGGCAAAAGAGGATTTGGAAGCTTCCCCAGCAAAGAGCTGGTTTTTGCGCAGCCCCTATGGCTGCCCGGGGAATTTCTGCCAAATAATCCGACGCCGGACAGCTGCCCGTCTCAGCTTTTGCAGCGTAGCGCAAACACAGGCACGCTGGCGGGCCCTGCCCACCACTGTTTTCGGCGTGCTTTTGTGGCTAAAACTTTGAAGAACGCGCAGTTTGTATTCGTCAGACACGACGACCAGCGCCCTCCATTGCGCCTGCGCACATGTTGGAAATGGCCGTATCTGACAATGTTAAAGAATCCTTCAAAAAATTCCTGTATCCAGATGGTGATCCGGATCATCCCCAAAATTTAATCAGTTCTTCCTTGTACCATTTCCAACAACGCCTGAAAGTTTAATCGAAATCCGTCCCAAACTTTTTGAGTTATCTTGCTAACCAACAGACAGACAAACAAACAAACAGACAAACAGACAAACGCTGGCAAAAACATAACCTCCTCCTGGCCTTCAGCCTGGCGGAGGTAAAAAAGAGGTAATTTGTATATATTTCACATGGGTTGTATTTAGGGAAAAGTGGAGTTTGAGTAAATAAGTGTTCACTTCTTCCTTCTCCCTTTCAAACATTGTATACTGTCACTTTTATTGCACTTGTCATTTGTTTTTTACATTTTTGTTCGAAATAAAGTATCTATCTATCTATCTATCTATCTATCTATCTATCTATCTATCTATCTATCTATCTATCTATCTATCTATTTCAAACCCATTGTGGTCCACATCAAACATACACAGACAGACAGACAGACAGACAGATAGATAGATAGATAGATAGATAGATAGATAGATAGATAGATAGATAGATAGATAGATAGATAGATAGATAGATAGATAGATAGATAGATAGATAGATGGATGGATGGATGGATGGATGGATGGATGGATGGACTGTACTGATCCCAAACTGGGAAATTAGAGTGTAACAGCAGCATGACAGTTGACAACCAAACAACAGAAACACACACATGACAGACAAAGGGATTACCCATGGAAAGTAAAAACTAACACGACTATAAAGCCTATATACATCATAGTTTAATATATGATGACCCGTATAAACACATGAATCATCCCATTGCACAAAGCAGGACTATCAGGAGCAGAGTGAAAAAGTGATGTACCAGTTAGTCTGTAAGGTGCAGTGTGGTAGCATAGCTATGCCAGAATACAACATCATAGTGAGTTATTGTACAGTGAAACTGCATGTGGCAGGAAAGATTTCCTGTACCTGGCCGTTCGACAACGAAGCTGTAGTAGTCTACTGGAGAAAGTGCTTCGCTGTCTATCTAGTGTGTAGTGGAGGGGGTGATCAGGATTGTCCATGAAGGATCGCAGTTTATAGTGTTCTCTCCATCACTGTCTCAAAGGTCTCCGGTCTGAGATCAATTATAGAGCCAGCCTTCTTGATAATCTTGTCAAGTCTGTTGGTATCTCTGTCCCTGATACTGCTACCCCAACAGACAGCAGCAAAGAAGATGGCGCTGGCGACAACAGTCTGGTAGAAAAGCTCCAGCATCCTGCTGCACACGATGAAGGATCTCAGCTTTCTCAGGAAATAGAGTCTGCTCATCCCCTTCTTGTGCGCCGCATCACTATTGGATCTCCAGTCCAACCCGCTGCTGATCCTGACACCCAGATATTTGTAGTCCTCAACCACTCCCACATCCTCCCCCCTAATCCGTAGTGGCTGAGAAGGAGCCTTCCTCTTCCTGAAGTCAATCACCACCTCTCTGGTCTTGCTGACATTCAACCTCAGGTGATTCTGCTCCGTCCACAAATCTGTCTACCAGTGCCCTGTACTCCCCCTCCTCTCCTCCTCTTATACATCCCACAACAGCTGAGTCATCAGAGAATTTTTGCAGGTGGCATGACTCAGTGATGTACTGAGAGTCAGTGGTGTATAAGGTAAAAAGAAAAGGAGAGAGCACAGTCCCCTGTGGAGCTCCCGTATAACTAGCCACCACTCCAGACAAGACACTGCCCAGTCTGACAAACTGTGGTCTGCCTGTCAGGTAGTCAGGAATCCAGGAGATCACAGAGCTGTCAACCCCATCACCCACAGCTTCTCACCCAGCAGCAGTGGCTGGATGGTGTTAAAGGCACTGGAGAAATCAAAAAAAGTGATTCTCACAGTATCTCCTCCACCATCCAGGTGCAGATGGACTCGTTGCAGCAGGTAGATGACAGCATCTTCAACTCCTAAATGGGGCTGATATGCAAACTGCAGAGGGTCCAGCCACGTCTTCACCTGCGGCCTCAGGTGGGCTAAGACCAGTCTCTCCAGGACCTTCATCACATGAAATGTGAGGGCAACTGGTCAGTAGTTATTCAGATCCGATGGAGATGACTTCTTGGGGACAGGAACCAGGCAGGATGTCTTCCACAGCACCGGTACTCTCTCCAGACTCAGTCTCAGGTTGTACAGGTGTTTCACTACCGGAGCTAGTTGGTTGGCACAGGTCCTCAGGGTCCTTGCGGAGATGCCATCAGGGCCCGAAGCCTTCCGCTGACGGAGTCTCTCCAGCTATTTCTCCACCTGATCTGTAATCACCGTGAAGTGAGGGAGGGTCCTGGTGCCCCCTCAGGAGGAGGAGGGGGGAGATGGAGAGAGGTTCTGCACAGGAGGGTGGGTGGGAAGGGGTGTGTGGGGGTCTGGTTGTGTTGCTCGGGTGACAGACTGTGAGTTGAACCTATTAAAAAACAGATTCAGTTCCTCAGCTCTCTCCTGGCTCCCAGATGGCTGCCCGACTCTCCCCTTGCACCCAGTTATTTGTGTCATTCCCTCCCACACATCTTTAGTGTTGTTTTGCCTGAGTTTCTCTTCCAACTTCCTCCTATAATTGTCCTTGCACCTCCTCAGCATCTCTCTCAGCTCATGCTGCACTCCCCTCAGCTTCTCCTTGTCTCCAGCCCTAAAAGCTCTCTTTTTGTTCAGAAGTGCTTTCAGGTCACTGGTGACCCATGGTCTGTTGTTGGAGAAGCAGTGTACAGCCTGAGCTGGCATGGTCATGTCTTCACAGAATCTAATGTATTGTGTGATGCAGTCGGTCATATTGTCTAGTATGTCCACCCCATGTGGTTCACAGAGTATGCTCCAGTCCGTCATCTCGAAGCAGTCCGTCAGTGCATCAGCAGCCTCCTGTGTCCACCTCCTCACAGTCCGTGTATAAGCAGGCTGCCTTTGCACAAGGGGAACGTACTTGGGTGTTAACATGACCATGCAGTGATCTGATTTACCAATGGGGGGTAGAGCTGTGGCACTAATATGCATCTCTGACATTGGCATACACTAAATCCAGTGTTTTGTTCTCTCTGGTGGGACAGTCAACAAACTGGTGAATGTTTGGTAGTGTTTTTCCCACTGAGACATGGTTAAAATCACCTGTGATGGCTATGAATGCATCCGGGTGCTTCTCCAGTAATGTGGCCACAGTGGAGCTGATGACATCACAGGCCACCGCTGCGTCAGCTGACGGAGGGACGTAGACGATAACAATTAAAGCGCACTTCATTTCTTGCGGCATATAATAAGGTCTCATACTAACAGCCAGCAGTTCAATGTCCAGGCTGCAGCACTTTTCCTTCACATAAATGTGTCTGGGATGACACCATCGTTCATTAACAATAAGTGTCACTCCTCCTCCTCTCTTTTTCCTGCTGCTTTTCACGTCTCTGTCTCCCCATATAGTCTTGAAGCCAGGTATCGCTACGTTTACATCCGGGATCTGTGAGTGTAACCATGTCTCCGTAAAACACATGAAACTACACTCACGATATTCCTTTTGCGTCCTAACCGGCGCTGTAAGCTCGTCTGTTTTATTTCGCAGCGATCGCATGTTCCCGGTGATGACCATCGGTACAGCCGGTTTATGCTTCCTCCTCCTCCTCCTCCTCACCTTCGCTCCAGCCCTTCGCCCACGGTGTCTCCTCTTCAGCTCATCTGGGATGAGGGGCTTCACTGCTGGCTGCAGCGCTCCAGGTGCCGGCCTCCTCAGCGCAATCAGCTGTTCCCGTGTGTAAACAATGCGTCCACCCCCACCTCTGTTGATCTCCACTGCCCGAGGAAGAGAAAAAGAAAAGAAAAAACTAGAAAAAGACCGGCTAAAATAGAAAAAAAAGTTGGTCCAGTCTTAGTCCGAGTATTCCTACAGAGCCCTGGTTAATAAGAGAAACACTATATACAGGTATAAACAGATAGAAACACAAAGACACGAGAGAGTTGCTGCTGGTACGGCCACCCTGCCTCCAACGCCATTAAAAAAAAAAAAAAAAATCAGGGTCCTTTTATTTTTCCTGGTGTCCTGGAAAAAGAGGAAGATGTTTAGAATTGGGTTAACACAGATATGATGAAAAGGTTTGCTGGTTAAATCCAGCATGTCCCAGAGTTGCCAGTAGAGGGCAATGTTGAGCTGTGGATCTTTGTGGGCCATATGACGTACTCCAGAGTTCTGTTCTATGTCTCCACCGTTTATTGGGCCATAACTTCAAAAGGAAGTGCATTAGAGTGAATTCCTGAGACTGGTTTTTAACAAAGGAATATGAGTTCAATTGTGGCCTGGGGTAAAAGGGCAGTTCCTGGCTGTCCTTTTTGTGGGTGAAACAATGTCTTTAAGCTGAAGAATAACTCTTATTGATGAGCCAAAGTGAGATGATGCTACAAAGAGTAGGGCCTAGCACAGATCCCTGTGGAACTCCATGACTGAGCTTTGAGTTGAAAGAAAACTCATTATTGAAATGAACAAACTGGAACCTATCAGATAAATAAGATCTAAACCACTGCAGTGAAGTTCCATTAAGTCCAACATAGTGTTCTAATCTATCAAGTAGAATATTATGATCGATAGTATCAAAAGCTGCACTAGGGTCTAAAAGGACAAGTACAGAAACAAGTCCCTTATCAGATGCAATAAGGAGGTCATTAGTGACCTTCACTAAGGCTGTTTCAGTACTATGATGGATTCTAAACCCAGATAGAAACTCTTCAAGTAAACCATTTCCCTGCAGGTGGTCAAATAAAGACCAAATAAACACTACTGTGTTTTTATTCTGTGTAGACAAAAAAATTCAATAAAATTTTGTTTCCATATACTACCATAAATTACATCGTGATCGTGATCGTGATTCAGATGATTGCGATGTTCGTTTTTGAAATTGGGTCAAACGCTGACGCCATTTTGTGATGTAATGAGGGTAACCAAAGATGTAAACAAGCATGGCTGAGTACACTGAAGCAGGGGAAGTTGTGAGCCATTTCAGCGAAGATTTGAGCAATTTGTCGATAGTTTTTGAGGAAAAAGCAGGATCGAGCGATGAAGAAGAGCGAGTTAGTTCTAACGAAGGACTGCAACCCTATTTATTTGAACCATATCATTCAGGAAGCGAAGATGACTCCCATGTTTCAGAGGATGAAGAGTCCGACGTGAAGGGTTAGAGATGGACATTGGTCGCCTCCAAAACACTGAATGGTAATAAACAGACAGATCTAAATTTCCCCGATCGGGTGGTCGGGGAAATTTAAAAAAAAAAAAAAATGCTCAGATATTCAGTTTTGGTAGGCAATGACATTTATAAAAATGAAAACTGAAAAAAGTAATTAACATTTTATTAATACAAAGCTGTTCCATTTGGAACTAGAAGAGCACTCGGAGAGCGCAGACCTCCGCCAAGCGCCACAGTTCCCCCCATATGGTGTTTGTGTGTACGTTCTCAGATTCCTTGACCATGAAAACATATGACTAGCAATTGGATTCACAATGATGGGATTAGTGGTTCAGTAGTTATTGATGAAAATGGCATTTTCCGTAATGGCGGTTTTCTTCTGGACGGTGATCCGGATCACCACCAAAATCTAATCATCTGTAGGATACCCCATTTCTGACAATCTGTGAAAATTTCATGAAAATCTGTCCATAACTTTTTGAGTTATCTTGCAAACAAACAAACAGACAGACAAACAGACAAACAAACAGACAGACAGATAAACCAACACCGATGAAAACATAGCCTCCTTGGCGGAGGTAATAATAAAGTCAACACTCAGCTTCAAAATTCATAGGGGAGGATTTTACTTTCGGTGGAAAAAATAAAATAAAATCAGGATCGCCTTATGTGGAAAAAAAATCAATTACACAAACTCTTTACCAGGTGAGTTTTGACACTGTTGCTTCTCTGCGCTGTTTTGATATGTTGCTATCGTCTTGAGCTGTGGGTTTTCGTTTAAAAACCATAGGTATGGCAGTTGGTTTTAGAACCTGTTTGTAATGAACTTTCAAGCCTAAAGATTCCTGTATAGCAGGTGCCTCCTCTAAACTGTTTGCAGTGAAATGATCGCTACAGAGTACAGAAGATGGTGTTGGTTGCCATTTGTCCCTTGTTCTCTGTACTTGCTTCACCCATTTTTTAAGAAGATCTGGATCTTTTGAGAATGAGAACAGGCTTGTACGTTCACTGGAGCAATTAGAACACCCAGCCGCCACGCAACGTTTCGGCATTTCTTCACTGATATAGAAGCTAAACAGCTTGTTTACATTGACAGCACACGGATCAGCCGAGAGGAAACTCTTATGACGTCATATCCGGAAACGAGGCGAGTCTCAGGATATTGTATTACTGCAGCACGGCGCTAAATTTGAATTCACTTAGAAATATTTTTTCATTTATTTAGTGTCATAAGTCAACAGAACCAACTATGTGGACGACTGAAGATAAATTCATGCTGAATATTGATCCATAGTTCCTACATCGTGTCACAGACACTTTAAGATTTGAAGCTAGTTTGTGTGGAAGATTGGGCTAAAATCACTCCTGAGCAATACCTAGTTTCTCCATACAGGAGGTGTCTGGAAAACTGTTATTACCAGCAAAGGCTTTTATACTAAATATTAAATGAATCTCACCAAGCATGTTCAATACTTATTCCCTGTGTCATCCCACTTTATTAAATGCAACTTGTTTTGTCAACACAATTGCCTTGATTTCTTTGTATGTATGGATTACTTGGGTTGTTACTGATATCAGGTGAAAATCTCAGGTCAATGGCTCCATCAGAAATATGTTTATTGAGAAAGTTGTGTTCAATATTTATTTTCCATGCGTTGTGTGTGTGTGTGTGTGTGTGTGTGTGTGTGTGTACAGAGAGAGAGATTTTCCACTTTTTCTTGTTGATTTGCAACTTTTTTCTAAAAAATATCTGACTTTTTCTCTTAAATTTCCAATTTTTGTTGTAAACTTTCTCATCAATGTGTGACCCCCCCCCCCAAAAAAAAAAACCTTCAATGTTTTTTTCATAAATTTGCAATTTTTTTTCCACACAAATGTTCATTTTTTCTTGTAAATTTACATTTTTTTGTAGTGATCTAGACAGGGCTGCAGCCCCTGTCCATGCGTTGTGTTCCCTTTTGAGTCATTGTCATGTTTGGTGTGTATTCCCTCTGTGTTTGTGCAGCCCCGCCCGTCCTGTGCTGCCTGATTGCCCTTGATGGTGCTCACCTTTCCTGTATTGTCTCAATTGCTCCCCTGTCTATATATGTGCATTTTCAGTCTGTGTTCTTTGTTGCGGCTTTATGTTTACCTCACGATTTTCTGCACCACGCTGTTTGTATTGTTGCTGTTGTTTCACTCCATGCTGTCTGGAATATCATTTCATATCACTTCTGCCCTCGCGCAGTGTTTATTTTGTTTTCACTAATAAAGAATGGTTTACCAGATTCACTTGGCGATTAGGTCTTCCTCTCCTTCCTTGCTCCGAAGGGGCAAGCGCTTCCATGACAGAAGGATGCAGCCAGTTATTGACCCAACGGGCGAGTCTGGTAAGAGGAGGAAGAGGTAGAGTTGGAAGGAGCAGCGGCTCGTTGAGGTGAATGAGGATTTAGCAGCCGCAGCTTGGAGCTGCTTTTCGCTAGAGGATAAGATGTTTTGCTGGGGGGAGTTACTAATCTGTTGGAAGCCAGACCAAGTGTGTGCTTCCACCCCTGAGTACAGAGTCTCTTCCTTCCTCCGCTACCATCACTGTCAGCGTCCTCTTGGTCACCTGCCAAGCCTGAGGATTACAATTGGACTCAATCAGTAAAGGACTCAGTGGGCAAAGGGAGGTCAGTAACCAGCGGTCCCAATGTGGATGAGCAGTGGGCAGCAGAGTTCATCCAGGATTTTGTCTAAGAAGCCTGCGCCTCCCACATGCAGAGGAGGCCCTGGAGTGCCTGGATGCCACGGCTGGGATTGTGGAGGCACACCCCAGTCTACAGAGATACCCTGAGCTGGCAGGACTACTGGGCACCATTTCCAACCTCCACCAGACATACCGTGGGTTGGTGAGGAAGTCATGTGGGGCACCGGAGCTTGTGCCGATACAGAAACATCCCCTGGCTCCCACAAGTTCCACACACCTCTCCTCCGCTCCAACTCCAGCTCCTTGCCGCTGTACAACAGCATCTTGCCAGACGATCACCGTAGCCACCCGGAGAGATTTGTCTGGTTCTCCAGCAGCAGGTTAAACTACAGCGGCAGCTTAATCGACAACAGAGCTGGGGACAGGGCAAATACGATTTTCTCATTTTTTTAACATCTAATCATGAGAAGTCTTGCCTTGCCCCCAGTGAGGAGACTCAGCTGTCACCTCTTATTGCTGCTGAGCCCTCAAATTTTGTTTCTGCTGTCGCTCCCATGTGTACACCACCACTCACCTCTACTTGTTTCCCCGAGGTCATCTCCTCCTCAGTTGGGTCCATAACGAGGAGGTGAGTTCAAGCGCTGCTACTGCTCCTCTCCACGTGCATGCTCCAGCAGTGACTGTGCCACCTCACGTGCACACCCCAGCAGCTATTGCTCTGCCTCACATGCACGCTTCAGCAGTGACTGTTCCGCCTCACATGCATGCTCCAGCAGTGACTGTTCCGCCTCACGTGCATGCTTCAGCAGAAATTGCTCCTCTCCACGTGCACGCTTCAGCAGAGACAGCGCCGCCTCACGTGCATGCGTCCTGCAGAGACCAGTCCTCTTGAGGTCATCATTCCAACACTGGCAGCACCAGGGTCATCACTAGTGGAACAGCAGGAGTTAAGGCAAGTCCTCTTCTTCGTTTTCCTAATATCTGTATTAAAGAGGTCTTTCTTACTACTGGTGAGGAGGCCCAGTTGTAGCTTCCATCTGCTTCTGAGCTGTCCCCACCGAGCTCTTCTGCTGACTGTGATGGTGTGGTTCCTATTCCAACCTGTACCTTTTCCTCCCTGTCCGAGGTGGCTGCATCGGAGAGGGATTCTTGGGCGTCTAGACCAGATGCGCTCCATCCAGAGGTTAGCACTCTCCAGCTGTCTCATTCAGAGGTCAGTGAGTCCCAGCCATCTCATGCAGGGGTCAGTGTGCTTAAATCATCAGCACCTGGGGTTGGCGCACCTCCGGATCTGCCTAGCATGTCATGTTTCCTGATATGGGAGCCCATGGACTCTGGTAGATCGCCTGAACCATCTTATTCCATGTTCTGGTGGCCTAGGGACTCTGGGAGGCCGCCAGATCCACCCTGCTTCTCAGTCTGGGGTCCCTTGGACTTGGATAGGTCCCCTGACCCACCTTGTTTTGTTTTTGAGCCTTGGACTTTAGTTTTTTTTATTTTTTCAGTATATTAATCTCCAGAGGGAAATTATAGGACATCCACCTGAATGGATGAAGCAGCCAATATGCGGCGCCAATCCCTTCACCATTCACACACATTCACACCTAGGGCCACTTTAGAGTCTCCATTTAACCTGACTTGAATGTTTTTGGCCTGTGGGAAGAAACTGGAGTACCCGGGGTAAACCCACGCAGACATGGGCAGAACATGCAAACTCCACACAGAAGTGTCACGGATGGTTGGGGTGGGATCGAACCCATGATGGTCAGGGGTGGAGTCGATCCCGTGTCCTTGCTGTGCTGCCACAGTACTAACCACTGCACCACCAAGCTGCCCATGAGTTGCCCCCATAAACTGGGTTTTTGTGTTGGACTTTACTTGGGGAGGGAGTTCGTTTTGGCCCGCCTGCCCACCCACCCTATGAGGGTTTTTGGGTTTTCTTTTTTTCTCTTGTGGGTGTTACCACAGGGTCGTCTGGATTTTTACCCTGGGGGGGAGGGGGATACTGTAGTCATCTGGACAGGGCTGAAGCCCCTGTCGATGCTTTGTGTTCCCTTTTGAGTCATTGCCATGTTTGGTGTGTATTCCCTCTGTGTTTGTACAGACCCGCCCGTCCTGTGCTGCCTGATTGCCCTTGATGGTGCTCACCTGTCCTGTATTGTCTCAATTGCTCCCCTGTCTATATATGTGCATTTTCAGTCTGTGTTCTTTGTTGCGTCTTTATGTTTACCTCACGATTTTCTGCACCACGCTGTTTGGATTGTTGCTGTTTTTTCACTCCACACGTCTGGATTATTATTTCGTATCACTTCTGCCCTCGCGCAGTGTTTATTTTGTGTTCGCTAATAAAGAATGGTTTACCAGATTCGCCTGGCGATTGGGTCCTCTTCTGCTTCCTTGCCCCGGAGTGGCAAGTGCTTCCATGACATTTTTTCCCTTTGATTCAGCAACTTTTTCTCAATTAATTTGTGACTTTTTTTCTAATAACTTTCCAAATTTTTTCTTGTAAATTTGCAAGTTTACCTGTAAATTTTCAATTTTTTTCCTCATAAATTTTCAGTTTTTCCCCTTTAAATCTGCAACTTGTTTTCCTGTATCTACAACTTTTCCTCAAAAAATCTGCAACATTTTTAAAAACAAATTATTATGACTTGTTTCTTTCAAATTTCCAAAATTTGAAAGTTTTCTTGTAAATTTTCTAAATTTTCCTCATAAATTTGCAATTTTTCATGTAAATGTGCAAATTTTTTCTCATAAATTTGACATCTTTCTAAAAAAAATTGCAACTTTTCTCTCATAGAGTCACAATTTTTTCTCAAATTTGTGACTTTTCTCGTAAATTTGCAACTTTTTTCTTGAAGTTTTGAAATTGTCCTCTCCCAAAAAAAAGCATTTTTCCATTGTAAATTTTCAACTTTTTCTCATAAATTTTCAACGCTCATCTGGATGATCTTTAAATTTTTATTCTGTGTAATTAAATTGTAATTTGCAACTTTTTTCCATTTTTAAATTGCCATCTTTTATCATGCCTTTCCACCAATAATCTTACAAATTTGTTCCTAATATATGTTTTTGTCTCGTGCTGAATTGATGAAGACCCCCCATGGTCCTTGTTAAAAAATAGCAAATCACCTGATCAGTGCACATCATGTATGTAAAAAAAACCTCATTCAGGTCCTTCCATGTCAAATGATCAAAGTTCTGCTCTCAGACCTTGAATTTTTGAAAGATTTGCCCTGATCACACTCACACAGATACACATTCACACCTGGAAGTTCCTCAGTACAACCAGACTGACCTGTGGCCACTGAGCGGCTTCACTGGAGCAGTTGGGGTAAAGGGCCTTGCTCGAGGGCACCATAGTTGGGTTAATGAGGGTGGAGCAAACACTGCTCTGCCATCTGTCCCACCCAGATCTGATTGATCCTGCCGGTCCAGGGATTGAACCAACAACCCTTCAGTTACAAGTTCAGCGCTCTAACCATTAGCCACCACTGACCATGACTGAGGTCAGAGTGTGCCGAGACCAAGACTTTGGTTTGAGACAAAGTAAAGCCCAAGACCAAGAGAGATTGAAACCGAATCGACACCAGACCATATACTGTATGTATACCTTCTCATACAGCTCCCAACAGCTGGACCATTTATGTTTTTAGTCAAAAATGGACATGACAGTGCCTGGGGGTGATAAAATTCTATTGCAGAAAGCACAAAAGAAAATTGCTGACCTGAAGGAGGATATCCGATGACTCTCTGATGAACTGCAACAGTAAAAAACGCTCCTCTCCAACTTCACCCTATGTCTTCCTCTGCCGTCACAGACGATGAGTCTTTTAGTGACCTAGGAGTCCAAAGAAATGGCGTTGAGCAACTCAGCCCTCTGAGACACAGTTGCCTGAGACCCCTCCGCCTGTCCATGACCCTCGTCCCGCTCAACGCCAAATCAGATGGCCTGGTCTGAGGTGATGGTCTGGGGCAGGAAAAGAGCCACAGACACATCAACCACCAGCCCTCCTCTGCCCATCTCCAACTGTTATGAGGCTCTGGCAATGGCTGATAATCCACCTTCCACCGATGCTCCAGCTTCACCAGTTCCAGTTTGCCCGGGCTCCGCTAGGCATGCAGCCCCTGCTGATGTCGCACCCATCCCTTCGCTGGAAGACCCGGTGGCCTTTCCTCTGCTGAGGGCTGACAGCAGTGGGGTGGCTGGTGCGGCCCCAGTTGAGTCTTGGTGGCTCCGGCCCTGTTCTGGGGAGTCCTGTGCCCGACATATGATCCTGAGGGAGGCTGTTTGCTGGCACTCCGGGAGGCCACACCGCACGGGGCAGTCAGGGAATCCCTCCTCCGTTTCTGGTGCTGCTTCGCTGCCCTGCTCATCAGTTGGTGAGGTAAGGGGCCCTCTCTGTCCCAACGATGGGACCCCCACTCTGCCGCCACCTCACCGCACTGACTCTCGCCGAGGGACCCTGGAACCACCAACATCCCGCCCACTTTTTCCTCCAACCACAATGATCGTCGGTGACTCCATCATCAGGCACATTAGGTATTTTAACTCTTATCACTCACTGTTTATCAACAGAAGAAGATGGATGGATGGATGGATGGATGGATGGATGGATGGATGGATGGATGGATGGATGGATGTTTATTTTTAATGGAGACACGACTTGGCACAGATGCACCAGCAGTTCTCACTGAGGCCTCACCACCAAATTTTAGTTCAGTTTTTTCCATAAGAAAGAGCAGGAAGGGTGGAGGTACTGCTTCTCTTTTTTTCTTTCTCATTTGCAGTAAAGCAGATTTTACCTGATCAATATACCGCATTTGAGCACCACGCTTTTGTCTTTAGCAGCTCCGCAATTTTATGCGCCACAGTTTGCCAACCACCCAAATACTGCCCTGTTTTTATCAATGAGTTTTTATCAATAATCCACTCCTCATATAATGTTATTCTCATTTCTGGTGATTTTAATCTACACACTGATAAGCAGGGCAACCTTATGTCAGAAGATTTTAATGACCTGTTCAGGTCCATGAATTTTACTCAACATGTCATGCAGCCTTCTCACAATAGGGGACACACTCTGGATGTTGTCATTAGCCATGGCCTGCCCACGAGTGTGTCCTCTGTTGTTGACTTGGCTGTATCTGACCATTACTGTGTTTTTTTAACACAGGTTACAACACTGGTTTTATGCAACGGGAGACCTCGGTGTGAACTGTAAGGAAGCGCCATCTGACACCTGAAGTGGCTGCTGATTTTATCAAACTCTTACGCAACACTCCCCCAGTTATTTCACCTGCATCATGTGATTTTATTACCTCCGCCAAGGAGGTTATGTTTTCATTGGCATTGGTTTGTCTGTTTGTCTGTCTGTCTGTCTGTCTGATTGTTAGCAAGATAACTCAAAAACTTATTGACGGATTTTCATGAAATTTTCACAGATTCTCAGAAATGCAGTATCCTACAGATGATTAGATTTTGGTGGTGATCCGGATCACCGTCCACAAGAAAACCGCCATTACGCAAAATGCAATTTTCGTGAATAACTTCTAAACCACTAATCCCATCATTGTCAATCCAATTGCTTGTCATATGTTTTCATGGTCAAGGAATCTGAAAACGTACACACAAACACTGTATGGGGGGAACTGTGGTGCTAAACCGCCTTTACGGAAAATGCCATATTCGTCAATAACTACTGAACCACTAATCCTATCATTGTGAATCCAATTGCTAGTCATATGTTTTCATGGTCAAGGAATTTGAAAATGTACACACAAACACTGTATGGGGGGGAACTGTGGCGCTTGGCGGAGGTCTGCACTCTCCGAGTGCTTTTCTAGTTGTTGATAATTTCAACAGTAAATTAAGATCAACTGACAGAGTTGCGCCAATAATCACAAGGACAGTTAGGAATAAACCAAAGCCTCCATGGAGAAATAACCAAATCCAAAAACTGAAAAGAGAGTGCAGGATGGATGAGAGGAATTGGAGGAAAACAAATTAACTATCAATTTTATTTATTTACCTTTAATTTAACCAGGAAAAAAACCCGTTGAGATTAAAAACCTCTTTTTCAAGGGAGTCCTGGCCAAGAGGCAGCAAAAAAATCACAAATACACTTACAATGACATACAAATCATATAAAACAGTTACAAATTAGTGAGGCCGTCTCAAGTGTTCTCAATCTGGATTTAAAGTCATTCAATGAAACAAGTTCCGTTAGTTTCCAGTCTTTTTGCAACATGTTCCATGTAGAGGGGGCTGAGAACATGAAAGCTCTTTTTCCCAGCTCAGTACGGGCAAATGGAACAGAAAGCAACAAATGATCATTAGAACGCAAACCATAAGAATCAACACTTCTCAGTGTGATCAAATTACAAATGTAAGGGAGCAACAGTCCAAGCATGGCTTTGTAAATAAAAATTTACCAGTGAATCAACCTCCTGGTGGACAAAGAGGGCCATCCCACTCTAGAATACAGTTCACAGTGATGAGTCAAGGCTCTACAGTTTATAACAAACCTCAAAACAGCATGATATACAGAGTCAGTCTTACTCAGACACTGAGCTGAAGCGTTCATATACAAGAGGTCTCCATAATCTAAAATAGATAAAAAAGTTGCAGTAACAAGACACTTTTTAACCTCAAAAGAAAAACAACATTTATTTTGAAATAAAAAACCCAGTTTCAGTTTAAGTTTCTTCACAAGATTTTCAACATGGGGCTTAAAAGTCAGAGCGTCATTAAGCAAGATACCAAGATACTTGTACGAGTGAACCACCTTAATTTCATTTCCCTCAAAAGTGGACACTGTGGGAAAAATTTGTGGACTCTTCCTAAAATTTGAAAACCACATCAGTTTAGTTTTGTCAGCATTAAGGAGTAGTTTTAGCTGCAGAAGTGTGTGCTGCACCACATTAAAAGCTTTCTGCAGAGAAGCAACAGCATTAGCAGGGGAAGAGCCAAAGCAGTAAATAATTGTGTCATCGGCATAAAAATGCAAACTAGCATCAGACACATTTTGTCCTAGATCATTAATGTACATAATGAATAGGAGGGGTCCTAATACAGAACCCTGTGGCACCCCCTTGTGGACACTGACAATTTCAGAACACAAACCATCATATTTAATACATTGGGTCCTGTCACTCAAATAATTTGCGAACCAGGAGACTACATGTTCCGACAGTCCAAAACTGATGAGTCTTTGCTTTAAAACTGTGTGGTCCACAGTGTCAAAAGCCTTTGACAGATCAATGAAAAGTGCAGCACAGTGCTGCTTTTTATCAAGAGCAACAAGTATATCATTGACCACTTTTGTAGCAGCAGTAATAGTGCTGTGCTTTTTTCTAAAGCCCGATTGCAGTTTTGAAAGAAGTTCATTTGAGTATAAAACTTGTAGCGTGAAATAGATGGGATATTAATAAATAATAAATATGATCAGGTATGAATTATTTAATTTCTATTGATGTATTGGAATCTGAGATCAAATCTCATTTCATATACATCAGAAAAGTTAATAACACTCGTGGGGCACCAGCTCCTCTCTCTAAGAAGCAATTTAATCTTTAATTTCACTTTATACCTGTTTAATCACTCAATTAATTAATCAATAATCAGTCTCAAAAAATTTTCGTGAATTCGATACCTGTGCTTGAACAGACTCAGAATGAAATAAATTCTCAACAACTTCTCTCATTTTCACATATTTATTAAACGAAATGATTAACAGACATTGCAGTAATTTCATTAATCATAAAATCAATCTTGTAAATGATAGATTAACAATGTCAATATTTTCAGAACCAGGGTTAAACTGAAAATGAATCTCTATCAGTTTGAGTTAACAGATTATGGAAACAACGCAAATTTATGGAGAAAGTTTACTAATTATATGAAAAAGTCCTGGATTAATCTTAAGAAAATAAAAACGGAATTTTAATAAAAAGAAGAGTTATGTTAAGGGCTTCTTAATTTGCATGTGATTAGATATACAAATTATTACCAAACCTCAGACGTTTTAATTCAGCAGATGAATTAAAGTTTGCAGCTCACGTGATCCTCATTCGATGATGGTTCTGTTGTCGTCCTCATGAAGTTTTGAAGTGTTGTTCAGGGGCAAAACCCAGAATATTTGTCCCGCAAATATTCTCTTGACGATGAATGATATTCATGAAATCGTGAGTTGGATCTCGATGGTTGAAATCCTGCAGAAGCGCGCTGGTTCCCCAGCTGCGCCTGATGTGGAGAGCTGCGTCTCTTCTTCCTGGTAGACAAGCGGCTGCAGAGGTCTTCAGGAATAATTAATTAAAGATATCTAATCCGATTTCAAATTAGAAAAAAAAACTTTCGGACTTTAGATAAAAATTATAGCTTCTGGTGTGTGATTGGTCAAGAAAAATATTATAAAAATAAAGTCAAGATTAAAGTTTACATTAAAATTAAACAAATGGTGATTTTACAGAAAGTTTAACAAAGAAAAAGTGATGAATAAAAATTGGAGTTTAACTCCGATTAAGAATTGAGCTCAAAGAAATAGGAATTCCTAGGCATTTAAGAGAAAAAAGAAAAACATTAAAAGACAAAGTTACTAACTAACTACTAACTAACCTGCACTTATATAGCGCTTTTCTAGTCACAAAGACCACTCAAAGCGCTTTCATTAATACTAACCCTCTATTCTAAGGGCCTATAGGAAACAGATATCTAGGGACAATTTAGAACAGCCAATTAACCTAACATGCATGTTTTTGGCATGTGGGAGGAAACCGGAGAAATCCCGGAGTAAACCCACGCAACACGGGGAGAACATGCAAACTCCACACAGATCACTGTTGGTCGGGGGCTGGGATCGAACCCACGATCCCACGATCCCCACAATCCCCCGGCCAAGGGTAAACTGTGCTGCCGCAGTGCTAACCACTGCGCCACCGTGCAGCCCAAACATAAACATTTGTTACATAAACAAATTACGAGTTATCTGCTCTGTGTTCAGAAAAGTGACATGTGGTCGGAGTCTTTGTTCTTCCTTTGTTCTTCCTTGCTGTGGGTAGACAATAGAGAGATGAAACAGAGGCGAGAAGGGGCGAAGAGAAAAAGGGACTGAAGCAGGGGTCTCTCTGTTATTTATAAGTTCTGTTGAGCTTCACGGGCTTCCGGGATCTCAGCCAATGAGTGTCCTTCATGGGAGGCCCGATGAACCTTTAGTCCAATAACAAACAGTCTACAAGGGACCAATGGGATGAAGAATTGTTGTCATGCAGAGATTGGCTGCTGGAGTCACATGGTTTTAGAGAATATGCTTTTTCCTTTATGTCTTAAACTAAGATAACTTTAGTGATTAGTATAAATTATAAGCAGTGCTTCTAAATCCACATGCAGGAATAAACATTCATTTAAACAATTTTAACATGCATATATATATAAAATCACAGATTAATGCATTTCACACATATTATTGATTTTCCACATTATAAACATCAGTCCATTTGCTTTTCATAGTCCTGAACAGAAGAAGGTTTAGAATTGAGTTTGTAATAATGTATTTTAAAGTTCACTGGTTAAGTCCAGCATGTCCCAGAGTTTAAGGAAATTTTATTATGTTGTGGGTCTGTGTGGCCAGGTCTGTTGCATGTTTTATGGGGGCAATAAAAGCAAAGCCGGACATTGGGGAAATTCCTTAGGCTGGTTTTTAACAAAGGAATGGGATTTCAGCTGTGGCCTGGGGGAGAAAATCCATTTCTTTGTCTTACTCCTGGGTGAAACAAAATGTCTTTAAGCAGAAGAATAATTATTGCTGAGCCAAAGTGAGATGATGCTACAGTCCCCCCCCTCTGGTATCAATGGTGACATTGATTCAGCATTGATAGCAATCCTAGGCATCAAATCCCAATTTGGCGAGGCTTGATCCAAATGCTGAACTAAAGTTCTGATGTCGATAAGTCTTAAGTTTGTAAACAGTATCTATTCCAAAGTGTAGGTCCTTAAATTTGGTTTTCTAAAAAACTTCTGGAAATTTCAAAAATAATTTGGGCATGACCAAATATAAACATTCTATAATTGTCTAGGATACACTAAAGTTCAGTATAAGCCTGTAAAGACTTAAAAATTCTGGGTACAAAAAAGTGAACGAGAAGTATGTGGGTTTTGACATACTTGATATAAATGTTTTGGGTTTGCTGAAAAATATCTATTCATAATTTCAAAAACAGTTTAAATGTACATAAAATCTAAATAAAGTATAAAGGATTATTTGTATATACTCATGCATGTATCCAAAAATCTTAGTCAAAAGCAAAAATAAAATTCTTTCATATTTGAGGTAGATTCAGACTAATCAATATTGAGGTGACTCAAGGAGGTTCAAATTGAGTTTGTTTAGTTAAACTAAACCATGGTTCCACAGATGTCCAAATCATAGGGTGTTTGAGGCTTTTGTTCAGAAAAACTGAATGGGCATAGGATGTCGTTATCATTCTTTGGATGGCAATGAGAAGTATTTACTGCAAAAAGGGTATGATGAGAGAGCATATTCATTGCTAAAGCGTTAACTGAAAAGCTAATGTTTCTAGCTACTTCTGAGAGTAACATAGACATTGGCTGTGTGTGAGCATAGTCAACCTTTAACACAAAGAGCAAAGAGTTCAAGACCTTGTTGAGTTTGACTGAAGCTTCGGAGCAAGCATTCAAAACCAACACAGTGTCTTGTAAGATTTTGGTAACCATTTGTGGTTCGACAACCTGGTGTTTCGGTTTAGCGGTGTTGACAGAGTTAACAGTGGGCATGCTAAGGCTAACAAGAGGCTCTAACGATGAGGCTGTTATTAAGAATCCACCCGAGGATCTTTGACCTTTTGTTTTGGCTTGGCCCAATTCTGACTGGGTAACAGTGGGTGTGATTGCTAGGCAGATGGCTAAACTGATAAACAGGAGGGCCATCATCTTGGCAAACATAAAAGTGAGTGGTTTTGGATCTTAATCTTCTTGTTGATCTTTCTTTAGATACCTGGTTGGCAAATGAAAATTCCTCTTAGAGGTGGAGTGATTTCTTTTAGATGGATGTACTTTATTGATCCCAAAACTGGGAAATTACAGAATAGAGCTTAAGAGATTGAACTCTAAACCTTGTGCTTGTTTTTCACCTTTGATGGGAGTTTTAAGATTATTAGCTCAAGCTAATGGTGTTGAATGTCTTGTGTATACTATTTGGTAATAGTAAGTTGATTGAAGTTTATTAGATTTTACAGAGGTCTTTGAAATTAGTTTAAGGGCTAATTTGGTTTTAATATACCCTTTCCTTTCTGGAGGTTTTGATGCAGTTAACTAATTGCTTGGAGAAATTTGACAGTGCACTTGAGGCTAGTAGTTAGCTACAGTTATTTCTCAGACGTAGGTTTGATTTTAATCTTATTTATGGACTTACTTTGACAGTGTTGTACCCGACAAGTCCCATGGAGTTTTGGTAAAGGTTACTCTGATTTTGGTGAGCCCATTTGAAAATGGGGTCTTGGATTTGGCTCTTGGGTGGCCAAAGTTTGTTGTTGACAATGTGTGGACTCATCCACTCGGGCAGGAATTTAGGAGTGATTTTCCTTTCCTGTAAATTTATTTCAGGTGTCTGCGGTACAAATGTGGGGTGGAAGATCTTGTCCCCCCTTCGCAGTTTGTCATGCAAGAGTTTTTGATCGTTGTACGCTTTCTGTCGTTTGGCGAATCGGTCCGAATGTTTTTTGAAATACGGCCTTGGGAGTTTTGTATGTCGTTTTAAAGTTTTTGTGTTCTGCAGCTGGAATGTTATAGGCATTGGCAGTCATCACCCCCCTCTGGTTTCGAGGAACTCTGAGCGGTGGCGATGATGGTTCATCGGAAGCATGAACAGGAGTGCCATTGCATAGCTGCAGAGAAGATTGTGTCGCATGAAGTGGTTTCAGTTTTGGTATGTTATAGGGTTTAGATGCGGGTAGCGCATGTACCGTTTTATCCAACCGGTGTTTGACGGTTTTATGGATCATTTGGTTGCAAGGTTGAGTGACTGGGCGCCTTGCGTTTGCAAAAGTTGGTTTAATTGTCGCAAAAACTTGAGATTTCAGAGGGTCTAGAGAGCTGGTTGGTGTGGCTCTTGTGACCATGCAGGCCTCATGGGTGGGTGGGTGGGTTTCAAAATGTGACACCACCATTGAATCATGGGTATCAAGGGTTTTAAGGGGGCCGTTTGGGGTTTTCTGCTCGGCCATTGAGTTTTAAAGATCATTTGATTCCTTGGTGTGACCTTGTATTTGAAGGTGACTTTTGACTTCTTTAGGACAGTACTCACCTTGGTCTTGGCGGTCACTTTCACTCGGTTGCAGTTGTTCCAACAGTGCTAGTTGTGTGAGACTTGGGGTGTCCAAAGTGTTCAGAACAAAGCACTGTGATTCAGTTGTTCTTGTTGGGTCAAATGGGTGAGGGTGTTGCGTTTGAGCCCATAGTTTGAGGTTCTTGAAATCAATCAGTGGCTCAAAACGGTTCAGTAGGTCTTTGCCAACAAGTAATGGAATGGCGTCAAGTTTGGACACGTAGACCGGATATGTCAAGGTCATGGGTCCAATGGACATGTTTAGTAGTGATACGCCCAACAGGGTTGTTTTAGTGAGCGCATATGGTCGCACGGCTAATGAACAGGGTTCCAGTTTCAAATATTTGTTAGCGCGGTTAGCGGCTACACGTAGTTTGTCAAAAAGGGTGTGTGACATGAGAGTGATGTCAGCAGTGGTGTCTAAAACAGCGTCCTGACACACCATGTCTTCAAGGGTCAGTGGAAGGTAGAATTTCCGTGCCACCCCCCTCTCGTTTAAATCGCATAGAAATTGTGGAACCGGTGGTTCGACACAGAGTTGCGAAATGTCATTAGAGGAGTGGTCTGTGACCTGTGGTTGGGCTGCCATAACAGCACTGGACTGTGTTGAGTCCTTTGGTCCTTCCTCATTTGCATGAGGGATTTTCTTCTTGCGTTTCCTTCGTTTGGAACGCTTGTTTTGAGTTGGCACAGCTGATATAGGTAGAATGTTATACATCAACCATTCCTTTTCTGACTCTGCACGGTCCAAATCTTGTAATGCTTCATCCAGGTGATTTTGAGTTTTGTCATTCTCCTCTTGAGATTGTTCCAGATTTTCTTTCAGTGTTTCATTCTCTAATTTCTAATTTCTAATTTGAAAAGCGACATGTGGTCAGAGTCTTTGTTCTTCCTTTGTTCTTCCTTGCTGTGGGTAGACAACAGAGAGATGAAACAGAGGCGAGAAGGGGCGAAGAGAAAAAGGGACTGAAGCAGGGGTCTCTCTGTTATTTATAAGTTCTGTTGAGCTTCACGGGCTTCCGGGATCTCAGCCAATGAGTGTCCTTCGTGGGAGGCCCGATGAACCTTTAGTCCAATAACAAAAAGTCTACAAGGGACCAATGGGATGAAGAATTGTTGTCATGCAGAGATTGGCCGCTGGAGTCACATGGTTTTAGAGAATATGCTTTTTCCTTTATGTCTTAAACTAAGATAACTTTAGTGATTAGTATAAATTATAAGCAGTGCTTCTAAATCAACATGCAGGAATAAACATTCATTTAAACAATTTTAACATGCACATATATATAAAATCACAGATTAATGCATTTCACACATATTATTGATTTTCCACATTAAAAACATCAGTCCATTTGCTTTTCATAGTCCTGAACAGAAGAAGGTTTAGAATTGAGTTTGTAATAATCAATCAATGCATTAGATTTATATAGCGCTTTATCATAGACACTCAAAGACGCTTTACAGAAATTAAGGGTCATCCACCACCTGGATGGATGAAGGAGCCACAATACGGCGTCATCCCTTTTAACCATTCACACACACATTCACACCAAGGGCCACTTTAGAGTCTCCAATTAACCTAACCTGCATGTTTTTGGCATGTAGGAGGAAACCGGCCACACAGATCACTGTTGGTCGGGGGCTGGGATCGAACCCACGATCCCGTGATCCCCACGATTCCCCGGCCAAGGGTAAACTGTGCTGCCGCAGTGCTAACCACTGCACCACCGTGCAGCCCAAATGTACTTTAAAGTTCACTGGTTAAGTCCAGCGTGTCCCAGAGTTTAAGGAAATTTTATTAAGCTGTGGGTCTGTGTGGCCAGGTCTGTTGCATGTTTTATGGGGGCAATAAAAGCAAAGCCGGACATTGGGGAAATTCCTTAGGCTGGTTTTTAACAAAGGAATGGGATTTCAGCTGTGGCCTGGGGGAGAAAATCCATTTCTTTGTCTTACTCCTGGGTGAAACAAAATGTCTTTAAGCAGAAGAATAATTATTGCTGAGCCAAAGTGAGATGATGTTACAAACTCTTTAAGTTGATCACACACGAGAGATTCAAGTATCTTGGACAAGACACACAAATTTGATATTGGTCTGTAGTTAGTTAAAACTGCTGGGTCACCTCCTTTTAAGAGAGGAACCACAAAAGCTGACTTCCATACTACAGGAATCTCTTTGTTTTCAATTGATAAATTAAAAAGTACTGTAAAAGGCTGTGCAATAAAATTGGCAGCCATTTTTAAAAAGTAAGGCTCTATCAAGTCTGGTCCAGGAGGTTTTCTGTGATTCAAAGTTTTGAGATCCTTATGAACTTGCTGTACAGTAAAAGGTACAAGTCTAAAAGGTTCTCCAAAAAACATTTGGGAATTAGTACAGTGAGGCACAGATGTAGCTCCTGTAGAGTTAAACAGTAAACCAGATGACACAAAATGCTTATTGAAGCAATTTAAAACCTCAGTTCTATCATAAACTGGGACTGAGCCATTTAAAACAAAAGTAGGAAGAACCTGAGAGCTTTTGTTCACAGATAAACCTTTGATCACTTTCCAAAATTTCTGTGCATTATTAAGACTCTCAGTTATGACAGATAAATAATATTCAGATTTAGCCTTTTTAATTAAAAAAAGTGCATTTATTTCTCAGTTGTCTAAAAATAGACCAATCACTGGCAGTATCAGTTTTCCTAGCTTTGGCCCAAGCCACGTTACGCTGATAAATGGCATCAGACAGTTCTGGAGAGAACCAGGGGTTTTCACGCCCCTTTACTCTGAATTTCCCTCTAGGAGCATGTTTATTTACAATTTTCTCAAAGTTTTCTTTAAAGAAAGTCAACGCTAACTCAACGTCTAGCAACAGGCCTATATGTTCCCAATTAACCAAGGACAAATCATGATGATAAGCTTGTTCATTAACCCCTTGCACTCTGGTCAATTTCCCTGAAAACGCAAAAAAAAATAATGTACCCAAAGTAAATCAAAAGCTGTTCTTCAGCCCTTTGCAGCATCTTCATGGGGTTGGTCTCATTTAAAAGAAAACACTTTGAATTTTTTGGCAAAATAGTCATAATCTCTCTAAGTGCTCCTGCCACTGAGTAACAGTCATCTAAACATACTGAACTTGAAGAAAATAAATTTCGCCAGGGTGTTTTTTTGGATACAAATGCTTGCAAATAACACACAGCTGTCAGATCCGGGCTGGAAAATGCAACAGAAATGTAGAACCAAGTGTTACCCAGCTGAGTTCAAAATTTTGTAACAATACCACAAAAAATGAATATATTACACAACTTTTTTCTTAGGTTGTTCCCAGGCGTTTTTGAACTGTGCCAAATTGTGCCAAATGGCACAGTTTGGAAAAACTTCTGTAACTTTTGAGTGATTCAATATAGAAGCTTCATCTTGGGCTCTAATGAAAGGTGAAGGGCTGTGTGTGTGTGGGGGGGGGGGGTTGTTTATTCATTCATGAATGAATGAATGAACAAACAAGCCCCCACACACATAGAAGCATGCCACGTAAAAAATGTGTGGCTTTTTTTTGCAAGAAAAAAATAACCTACAGTACAATAAAAATTATACTAAAATATCTGTAATGTAGAAGATAACAACTCCCCCCCCCCACTACAGAGGACGGACATCGTCCATCGACACATGACGGACCGCGGCCGTGCGCCGCAGTCTACTACACACAGTTGTACTAAAATATCTGCAATAATATCTGCAATCCGCTACAGAAGAGTAGTGGGTGGGGTGGGGGGGGGCGTTCACGCTCCAGACGCGGCGCACGGACTGGACACAGTCCGTGCGCCGTGGTCTTCATGTTGCGATGACGCACAGTTGTAATTTACCGATCGGTCAAAAGTCATTTTGATTACAATTTTCAGGGAAAAAGAATAATTTAGCTTATAACACTTACCTGTCCACAACAGCAGTGTCGCTGGCGAACTTCTCTTCCTCACTGTCAGATGAACATGATGCTGGTCTGCTGGTTATGGACTCGTGGTTCTGGTCACGCGACCCGGTCAAACCATAATTCCATTATTGCGGTTTTGCGCTTCCATGATTGCGGTTTTGGCGAACGATTTTTCAAAACAAATAAGAACAGTAGTAAGAAAAAAAGACTGGCGAACACGTGTGTGTCACCCAGCGGCTTACACAAAACAGATTTTATGCAAGGGACGCACGCTTTCGAACTTCTGTGCTTCAATTGGCTGGCTGTATTCGCAGCCGTTGGTAGGCAGGTCCTTCTTGCTAGGTTTTCAGTCATTGGTTCTTCAAGGTTTCAGAAACCCAATTCAAGGCTCTTATTAGTCGAATGAGAGGTCAATCACATCTAAACCAATCAAAGCACTCCTTTGGCTTTCTGTTCGCGGCTGTGTCTGTAGTGGAAGAACAGAAATACAGCTTTATGTTTTTTCAGTGCACACTAGGACGCACAGTGTGCGTCCTAGAGCACCCTCGTGCGCTCTAGAACGCAGAGACGTGACCGCCAGCGGTACACCGGAGTGCAAGAGGTTAAATTTCTTCAAATTCCGCTTGAAAATAATACGCGGTTTACATTTGGGGATTTTTGTATCTCTGCACACTGCAACAACACAATGATCACTCAAATCATTGCAGAAAACACCCACAGATGAAAATTTATTTGGAGCATTTGTTAAAATTAAGTCAATCAAAGTGGACTTTTCAGGACTTTTAATATTTGGCCTAGTTGGACAGTTAATCAACTTGCTAAAATTTACAGAGCCACAGAAAGATTTAAATTCTTCAGAAGCTACGTTTAACCAATCCCAATTGAAGTCTCCTGCCATTAAAAGCTCATTGTAGTTTAATTTGGACAAAAGATGCTTTAAGGATGATAATGCCTCCTTGGTGGCAGATGGAGGTCTATAACAACCAACAACAGTTATGGAAAGGGATTTGGCTATTTCCATATTCAAGGCCAGAAACTCCATCTGCTTAGAAATGGACTTAGACAAGACAATTGAAGCATCAAATCTTGATTTAACATAGGCGGATACACCACCACCTTTTTTAGGCCTGTCAGTATGGAAGACATTGTATCCATTTATACTAATATCATCATCTGTGACAGCTTTTGTCAGCCACGTTTCAGAGATGATCACAACATCCGGATCAGTTGATCTAATCCAAATTTTGACCATGTCCATTTTAGGAAGTAAACTGCACACATTAAGATGAATAATTTTGAGACCAGACATTGATTTAAAATCAGCAGGAGTCTGGATACATTGCAGATCAGGTCCAGGGTTTGGTTGCACATTTCCAGATAATAATAAAAGTAGGACAATCATCAATCTTTGCTTCACATCACATTTTGAAGCAGAATTTTTGTATATTGAAGCCAGGCGATTCTTTTCATTGAGCAAATGTGTGAGGTCATATAAAGTAAGAACATTTTGAAGTTTAAGTAATTCCCTTGGTACCTCTGTTCAGCAATCTATGACCCAGACCAAATGAGTCTGTGATTGCTCATAAACAACATTAAAATCAGTGCCACTATAGTAAGTGTCCCAAAAACACAACACATTGGCATGGGTACTCACCCAGGGAACATTATTTGATCTCGTGTTCCAGGTTGTCAACAAGCACATTCGTCGGCCTCCGTCGGTCTATGATGACCATGGAAGAGAATCCTAAACGTCTACTCTGCTGGAACAGCACCGCCTGTGGCTGAACAGGCCGATGCGCGAATGGCAGTCCCTGTCACACAGGTCGCACTTGTAGGTGGTCTCCGTGCTGCTGGGTCTGTGGCGGTTCTTTCTGCGGGTCCTTTGTTCATCTGCTGCAGCAGTCAGTCTCTCTTCACCCACCTTGAGCTGTCTGGTCAGGGTGCCTCTCCATTTGGAGCGGTCTGTTGCAAGGTCCACCCAGCGCTCTGTGTTGATCTCCAGGGCCTTCATGTCTCTCTTGCAGACATCTCTAAAGCGCAGCTGTGGGCGGCCAACGTCTCTCCTGCCAGTCGCCAGTTCTCCGTAGAGGACGTCTTTGGGGATTCTGCCATCCTCCATACGGTGAACCTGGCCTAGCCAGCGGAGCCTGCGCTGCCTGAGTAGAGTGAACATAGAGGGAAGGCCGGTGCGGGACAGAACTTCTGTGTTGGGCATTTTGTCCTGCCAGGATATGTCCAGGATGTGGCGAATGCAGCGCAAGTGAAAGGAGTTCAGTCTCTTTTCCTGCCGGGCGTGTGTTGTCCACGTCTCACTCCCATAGAGCAGTGTGCTGATGACGCAGGCGTTGTACACTGCCATCTTCGTCTTGACAGAGAGTTTGGGATTCTCCCACACTCGTGTGGTGAGGCGAGCGAGTGTGATGGCTGATTTTCCAATCCTCTTGTCGATCTCTGTATCAAGGGAGAGGTTGTTGCTGATCGTGGACCCCAGGTACGTGAACTGATTCACGACCTCTAGCTCGTAGTCATCGATGGTGATGGTTGGTGGTGCTCCCGTGCCTTGCGCCAAGACGTTAGTCTTCTTCAGGCTGATGGTGAGCCCGAAGTCCTTGCATGCCTGGGAGAAGCGGTCCATCAGGGTCTGAAGCTCCTGCTGTGTGTGGGTTGCGACTGCAGCATCGTCTGCGAACAGCATGTCTCTGATTAGAGCCTCGCGTACTTTGGTTCTGGCTTTCAGGCGGGCGAGGTTGAAAAGCCTGCCATCAGATCTTGTGTGCAGGTAGATTCCCTCTGTTGCTGTGCTGAAGGCATGCCTCAGGAGCATAGCAAAGAAAATCCCAAAGAGGGTTGGTGCAAGTACACAGCCCTGTTTCACTCCGCTGCGTATGTTGAATGGCTCTGAGACATTGCCGTCGTGCTGCACTATCCTCGGCATGTTGGTGTGAAACGATTCGATGTGGCTTTGCAACTTTGGTGGGCATCCTATCTTTGGCAGGATCTTGAAAAGGCCCTCTTTGCTGACCAGATTGAATGCTTTGGTGAGGTCGATGAAGGCGACGTACAGGGGCATGTTCTGTTCTCTGCATTTCTCCTGGAGTTGGCGGATGGAGAATATCATGTCTACCGTTGATCGCTCAGCGCGGAAGCCACACTGAGACTCAGGGTAGACATGTTCGGCAAGCTTCTGTAGATGAACGAGAACAACTCGTGCGTAGACTTTGCCAACAATGCTGAGGGGGGAGATGCCCCTGTAGTTGTTGCAGTCGCTTCTCTCCCCTTTGTTTTTGTAAAGGGTGATGATCTTGGCGTCCCTCATGTCCTGTGGTATGGCACCTTCCTTCCAGCACTGGCAGAGGATGTCATGCAATGGCAGCAGTAGGGCGGTCTTGCAGCGCTTGATCAGGTCGGGGGGTATGCCGTCGTTGCCGGGTGCCTTGCCAGCGGCCAAGCTATCAATGGCCTTGCTGAGTTCGTCGATGGTTGGCTCGGCGTCAAGTTCGTCCATGGATGGCAGGCAGTCAATGGCATCAAGGGCTGACGGTGTCACGGTGTTTTGTCTGGAGTAGAGGTCAGAGTAGTGTTCCACCCATCTCTCCATCTGCTTGTTCTTTTCTGTGATCATCTCCCCAGTGGAGGATTTGAGGGGGGCTGTCTTGCTCTGAGCCGGACCAAGTGCTTTCTTGATGCCATTGTACATAGCACGGATGTTCCCTGTTATGGCAGCGGTTTGAATGTCTTGGCTGAGCTGAGTCCAGTACTCGTTGGCACAGCGCCGAGCAGTCTGCTGAACTTTGCTTCTCGCAGCCCTGAGAATCTGGAGATTCTTCTCATTTGGGTACTTCTTGTACTCAGCAAGTACTGAGCGCTTGGCTTCAATGACGGGGGTCATCTCGGTCAACTTGGCATCAAACCAGTCCTGTGATTTCGAGGTCTTCCTCCCAAATGTAGCCAAGGCTGTGTGGTGGATGGTGTTTCGCAGCTCTTCCCACTTCTGCTTTGCAGATTGTCCTTCTTGTGGTACAACAAGTTCCTTCTCAAAGGTGGAGGCAAACTGCTCAACAAGTTCTGGTTGGGCCATCTTGCTGGTGTCAATCCGTGCCTTTCCAGGCTGTCTAGCACAATGGAATTTCTTCAGCTGCAGCATGACCTTGTAACACACCAATGAATGGCCTGTGTCGCAATCTGCACTCTGGAACAAACGGGTGATTAGCACGTTCTTCAGTGAGGTGCGCCTGGTCAGGATCAAGTCCAGCTGGTGCCAGTGCTTTGAGCGCAGATGTCGCCAGGAAACCTTGTGTTGGGGCTTGGTCTTGAAGAACGAGTTTGTGATGCACAGATTGTGATATGTGCAGAACTCGAGCAGCCGCTGTCCGTTGTTGTTCATTCTGCCCACGCCAAATGGTCCAAGACAGGAGGGCCAGGAGTCGTGGTCAGCACCCTCTCTGGCATTGAAGTCTCCAAGGAGAATGAGTTGTTCACAGTTGGGGATGATCCTGACAGTTGTTGCGAGATTCTCATAGAACTCGTCTTTTGCCTCTGGTGTGGCTGTCAGTGTTGGGGCATACACACTGACGAGGGTGACTGGGCCTTGAGTGGTGTTGAGGCGGAGGGTGAGGAGTTGTGCAGAGCCATTGCTGCCCGGTTCCACCATCTTCAGCAAGGTGTTCTTCACTGCGAAGCCCACTCCGTGTTCCCTGTGTTCGTCACTGCCCTTTCCCTGCCAGTAGAACATGTTGTCCTTCTCTCTCAGTGTGCCTGCGTCAGCCAACCGTGTTTCCTGGAGAGTGGCGATATCCACTCCCAGTCTCTTCAGCTCATTATTGATGATGGCAGTCTTCCGGGTGTCGTTGATGTCCTTGAGGTTAGCAGTGAGTCCTGTCATCATAGTGCGGATGTTCCAAGTTCCCAGTTTTAGAGTTGGTCTCTTTTGGGTTTTTTTGTCTTGTCTTGTGCAAAGGTTCTCAGCCTGCTGTTTGGACTTCTCCTCATCCCCATGCACTCAATGAGGAAAGCAAGCTGTGGCGGGACAACACCTTGGCTGGGGGCTGCCCAGCTTGAGGCGGGCGGTAGCTGTCCAGTGAGATCCGATGATCCCTCCCACCATCGGGAACAACCCCTGGCGCCGCGCTCTATGCCAATTGAGCGGTGGCTTATAACCGGTAACTGTCATTCCCCGTGTTTTGTCTACACCAAAGGCGAAGCTGGAGTGTCCTCTCCAGTGAGCCGGTGTTCTACCTTCCAGCGTTGGGCTTTGGTAGGATTCAAGCCTGGGCAGGAAGATATGGAGGACAAGATGCTGCCCATGCAGCATGTCCCCCCTCTCCACGTCAATGATGAATCCAATGGAACAGCAGGGCTGCTACAGTTTGGCACCAGCGCCGTCGCAGGAGCTGCCAGAATGATGTTGAGCACAACAGAGAACTGCCTTAGGGGCTCTGACTCTGGATTTTTCCTCAGGGTTGACTCCTGAAGCCTTTCCCATGACCAGGTTTGCCGCAAGGCAGCAGAGGTTTGAAATCAGGGTTTACCTTCCCCTAGATGGGCTACCTTCCCAGGTTGACGAGCCACCATCTACCCGAAGCATCTGGTTTTAAGGCGCCAGAGATCCGCCCTCACCCCTTCTCCAACAAGCATATTAAAGTAATAAAAAATGCCATTGTCCTCCACTTTCTGCACATCAGCAGCTTAAAAGTTCTTATACTAAAAGAAATAAATACTGCAAGGAGATGTTGCAGGCCCAAGCTAGATATCTCAGCTCCAGGAGTAATATAAGTCTTCCAACCCAATATCCAGGAAAATATTACAGGCCCAAGCTAGTAAGCTCAGCTCCAGGAGAGATGTAGGCCTCCCAGCCCAGTCTCCAGGGGGATGTTGCAAGCCCAAGCTAGTTAACTCAACTCCAGGAGGAATATAAGCCTTCCAGCCCAGTATCCAGGGAGATGTTGCAGACCCAACCTGGCTAGCTGAGCTCCGGGAGGAATACAGGCTTTTCAGCCCAGTATCCAGGGAGATGATGCAGACCCAAGCTAGTTAGCTCAGTTCCAGGAGAGATGTAGGTCTCCCAGCCCAGTCTCCAGAGAGGTGTTGCAGGCCCAAGCTAGTTAGCTCAGCTCCAGGAGGGGTATCGGCCACCCAGTCCAGTCTCCAGGGGGATGTTGCAGGCTCAAGCTAGTAAGCTCAGCTCCAGGAGGAGTATAGGCCTCCCAGCCCAATCTCCAGGGGGATGTTGTGGGCCCAAGCTTGTTAGCTCAGCTCCAGGAGAAGTATCAGCCTCCCAGCCCAGTCTCCAGGGAGGTGTTGCAGGCCTAAGCTAGCCAGTTCAGCCCCCAGGAGGAACACAAGCCTCCCAGCCACCTCTCCAGGGGAATGCCACAAGCCCAGCCAACCAACTCGTCCTGGGCACAGGCCCAGACCTGTTAGCCGCACTTAAAGGTGATAGCAGTATTCTTTAAACTTGTTAAAAAGTCATTAAACTCATTAAAAGTCCACAATTTACTTAAAACATATAAAGGGATTTCAATAAAAAATATCAACTGCAACTTATAAAAAGAGATTTAAATGCAATAAAATCCATTAAAAACAACTTAATCCAGAGAGACACTGAGCAGACAATACACATGCTGCCATCTTGGAATCAAACACATGCTGCCATCAATTACCAAGTACTACAGAATAAACTAAAAAATATACAATAATGCAGTCAAGACATTGAGAACAGAGTACTTTGCCAACATAATCTCAACCCATAACAAGAACCCTAAAGTCCTTTTTGCAACCATTGATCAGGTAATCAACCCAGATTTTAATAAAAACACAAATCTGCCATCCAACTCTCTATGTGAGTTTTGCAGATCACTTCAGGTGCAAGGTTGATTCTATTAGAACCAACATTTTATCTGACCAGAAGACTGCTTTTAATGGGATCTTGGACTCACCTTTAGCTGGGGAAACACTGGACTGTTTTGCCTTGGTTGATGCTAAGATGCTTGGTGCATCAGCTAAAATAACTAAACTTGTGTCACTGTTCCAAGACTTTTAGAAGGGAGTGTATGTGGACAAATAGACAAGTCCTGGTCTTGTATGGGTTGAATTAAAATCTTTTTTCTTTAATTTCTTTTATTTGTGAGACCTACAAAGACTAAGTAAAAATGACTCTGATTCAGAGACCTTGAAGTGTAGTCTTAAGACCGAGACTGGTCTTAAGTACTACAACACTAATTTCTGCCCTTCATATTTTGTATGTACTGTAATGAAATCTCAGAAGGAGGTTTTATATTTGTAAAAACAAACATGATTTGCAGGGGGGGGGGATAATTTTAAGCACAACTGTATCTGAACCACATTTACCTTGTACCTCTTTTTATTCCTACAGGTGCTGGAGGCCAAAAGGTAAGAAAAATAATCACTTCATTTGAAACAGTCCAGCCTCTCTCCCAGTTGAGTTGAGTGAGTTTTCCCAGTGAGTTTAAATACCTGGGGTCAACCATCCAAAGCAATGGAAAATGCACAAGAGAGGTGAAAAAGAGAGTGCAGGCTGGGTGGAGAGGCGATCTGTGGTGGAAGGATAGCAGCTAGAGTAAAAGGGAAGATTTACAAGACGGTAGTGAGACCTGGTATGATGTATGATTTGGAGACGGTGGCACTGACAAAAAGACAGGGGTGGAGCTGGAGGTGGCGCAGGAAAAGAAGAAGACCACAGAGAAAATTTATGGATGTAATGAAGGAGGACATGGAGAGGGTTGGTGTTACAGAGGAAGATGTAAGGGACAGGGTGAGATGGAGGCAGATGATCCACTGTGGAGACCCATAAAGGGAGCAGAAGAAGAAGAGAGAAGTTTCACATAGCAGCAACAGTGAGAGGAAAAGCTCCAGATCCTAATACTGTGAGCCATTTTTATAAACAGACTTCCCTCTTACTTTGGGACTCAAACAAGAGCCTAGATGGTCACCGATCAGTTGGAGTGGGCCTCAGTGAAGGTCATCATGCCTTCCCACTTATCTGTCCTGTTCAAGGGCTGGGCGATATGGCTTTTAACATGTATCATAGTACATTTAGGGTTTTATAACGATACACAATTTATATCACAATATCATGAGATCTCCTCCAAGCACTGTATAAATGTAAAACCTTTGTATAAAATGACACTGGCATGATAATAGAAAAAGATCCATATATTACATTTTTTTTAATTGCATACAAAAAAGGGGGGAAGGGTAAAATCAAGTTAAATTTAGCAAACTCTGTGGAACCAGTCAGACAGTCCCGCTCATAAATTTGCAAAAAGTCAGAATAAATAATTGTAGGCCTTCCTATTATGGCCTGTAATAAAACCATTAAAAACAAAACAAAACAGCACTCGACACAATAGCAAGTGCATTAAGCAAGAATTCTAGAGAAATATATTTTAAAATCTTATAAATTAAAAGCTCTTGCTATTCTGGTGTCCCTCTCGTGGGATGTTTTACATTAGCTGGACATTGGCAGGATTGGTAAGGGGTTTTAAAGTCCACTTTTTCTGTTTGGTCGTGTTTTTAACAATAAGGACCATGTCTTTGGCAGTATAATTTGGTACCGCAGTTATGAGCTGTTTACATTTTGCACTTTAGTTGTATGGGATAAATTTTCCAAATGAAGAAGCCATATAGCCACTTTCTTAGGGCTGGTTCATTCATTCATTCATTCATTCATTCATTCATTCATTTATTTGTAGGGGCTATGTTGAGAGTGGATTTTAATGCATTGTTCATATTGTAGTGGATGACATCTTAAGTGGTGAAAAAAATTAGTGGTAGTGTGACATAATTTGCACAAAACTGTATTTTGTTCAATTTCAACCACTGCCAGAGAACGGAGCTGGTGCATTTTCTCCTTTCATTCAAGTCTGCTGCACTGCAGCCAGTATGTGTTTGTGTTATTTCTTTTTTCCCCTCTCCCCACACTCTGCTAGTGTTGCCAGATTGTGCATAAAAAGCGAAAACAGGCTCAAAAGAAGCAGTTTCTAAGGGAAAAAAATTGCAGGAAAAAAAACAGACCTGGCATTAAACCTGAAATGAAACACGGGGTGGGAAGGCGGGGGAAGAAGCGTCTGAAGGTACGTGTCCACCTAGGTGTGCTTTTTCACGTTTCCCATTCATTGTGTATGTAGCACGCCCCGTGTGCACTCTGGTAGTGTGGCGTCAACAATCGCGAGCCGTCGCTTGGAGGTGCCCGCTCCTCCTCCTCCTGAATCCCTCCGCAGATGCATAATATGCAAATTGTGGTCTATATTAATCATATATTCCATAACCTACATATGTTGAAGCATGTGGAAATGTTTAGTAATTACATATGTAAAGGACTTCACACCTCTGAAAGGACAAAAGCTCTCAACCGCCGAGTGAAGAACAAAGACGTTCCCAGACACGGCGGAGGAGACCGGAGGAGCCACCCTCACCCCCCAAGGCGAGGAGAGGAAATACCAAGACAATGGGGGGATTAAGATAATGAGGGATGTCAGCCTTTGTTATGCATGTCTTTTGTTGTGTGCAAGTATAAAGCCAGTGAGCTGGAGACATTCTGTCTCTTTTCTCCCTCTGCCACTCTGCACCAGATGAGACTTGTTAGGAGAGCTGATAATTAAACTTTGTTTATAAATCAAATCGCCTCTTCATTTCCAAGCTCTTCTACACTGGTGACCCCTGACGTGAGTATGGTCCTGAGGCATACCCCCGCAATCGACTCATCCGTGGCGACCCAGGCAGACGCCAGCGCCCACGCAGACGAGGGAACAGATGGACAACTGTTCCCCCCGGCAGAAGAGAGTGAGAGGGCTCAACCGAGCACCAGCACCGCCGTGAGAGCCGAGACAAGGCACTTTCACCCGGCGGGCACAGCAGTGATGGTATGCACGAATGCCGTCGCTGTCAAGCTGCCAGACTTCTGGCAAGAAGACCCCGCCTCCTGGTTTCAGCAGGCTGAAGCCCAGTTTACACTGGCGGGCATCACGGCTGACGATACCAAATTTTATCATATCGTCTCCAAACTCGACGCCGCCACTTCGAAGTGTGTGCGGAGCATGATCCGGCGGCCACCGGCCCGAGACAAATATGAGACACTCAAAGCAACCATCGTGGCGAACTACGTCCCATCAGCGGAAGAGAGAGCCGAGAAGATCCTGGCGGTCTACGGCCACAGAGGGTGCAAACCGAAGGCCCTCATGGAGGATTTGCTACAGCTCAAAGAAGAGGACAACGACAACTTCCTCTTCCAGTTTATATTCCTCAGCACGCTGCCGCCACACATGAGAGGGACACTCGCCAGCATGAAATGCAACAACCACCAAGACTTCCGCGCTCTGGCCAACGAAGCTCATCGGCTCGTCAACGCCTGCAAGGAGCTGACACCCACAGCAGCATCCACAGACCTCAAAGCTGACGCCCCGAGCCACGAGGAGCCACAACCCACTGAGCAGACCCAGCCCACGGTGACAGCAACATGGCCAAAACGTAACAGACAGAGCGACGTCTGTTATTATCACCACCGCTTCGCCGAGAAGGCCCACAAATGCGTTCCCCCCTGCAAATTTGCGATTTCGGGAAAACGCCAAAGCCGAGAGCCGTTAACGGCAGCGGTTCTCGGTGAGAAGAATAAGCTGTTGTACGTGACGGATGGACACACAGGCAAGCAGTTCCTCATCGACACAGGAGCCCAGCTGAGTTTCGTCATGCCCTCCCACGCAGATCGAGCCACGGGCACCCGGGGCAACGGAGCCGTGGCAGCCAACGGCTCTAGCATCGACACGTTCGGCGAAAAGAGCCTGCACCTCCTCATCCACGGCCGCAGCTACAGATGGACATTTGTTGTAGCGGCGGTGAGTTTTAACTTATTAGGCGCAGATTTTTTGTGTGCACATGGGTTATTAGTGGATCTAGCAAATAGGCGCCTGGTTAATGCACTGTCCTTTGCTTCTATTCCATGCTCAGCCCGAGTTTCTCCACCACCTGTGCAGGCCAACGTCACCACGGCAGGAGGTAAGTTTGAGCAACTCCTCACCCAATTTCCAGCACTCACAATTCCCAAATTCTCAGCCACTGTGGCTAAACACAGGGTTGAACACTTCATTTCCACAACGAGACCACCCGTTTTTGCCAAAGCTCGCCGCTTAGACGCGGCCAAGCTCAACATAGCACGGGACGAGTTTACAACTCTTGAAAAATTGGGCATTGTTAGACGCTCGAAGAGCCCCTGGGCCTCACCACTTCACATGGTTCCGAAATCCGACGGTTCTTGGAGACCGTGCGGAGATTACCGCAGATTAAACAACGCTACAGCGCATGACCGTTACCCAATTCCTCACATTCAAGATTTTTCACTACATCTGGCGGGTGCGCACATTTTTTTAAAAATAGACTTAGTCCGCGGTTATCACCAAGTCCCAGTTCGAGCAGAAGACATTCCTAAAACAGCGGTAATAACCCCTTTCGGCCTTTTTGAATTTCTGCGAATGCCTTTCGGCCTCAAAGGCGCTGCTCAAACTTTTCAACGAATGATGGACGCGGTCCTACGCGACCTTCCTTTTGTCTTCATCTACCTCGACGACATGCTGGTAGCCAGCTCGTCTGAGGAAGAACACGAGCAGCACCTCACTACGGTTTTTCAGAGGCTAGAAGAGCACGGGCTAATAATCAATCCAGCCAAATGCAAATTCGGCGTGTCACAAATTGATTTTTTAGGACACAAAGTCTCTCCGAAGGGGGCAGTTCCACTTCCAGACAAAGTTCACGCGATAGAAAGTTTCCCACGGCCACAAACGGTCAAATCGCTACAGGAATTTTTAGGGATGGTTAATTTTTACAACCGCTTCCTCCCCCACGCAGCTCAGCTCATGCAGCCCCTATATGACGCGCTCAGAAAAAAGAAAGCTTCCAACGCGGTCGAATGGACCCCGGAGCGCGAACGCGCTTTCGCGGAAGTAAAAAGCGCCCTAGCTAATGACACATTGTTAGTTCACCCAGATCCCTTGGCCCGCATCGCGCTAACCACAGAGGCTTCAGACCTAGCTATAGGGGCAGTTGTAGAACAACTTGTCAGCGGGGTCTTGCAACCTTTAGCATTCTTTAGCAAATCGCTAAACCAAACTGAGCGTAAATACAGCACTTTTGACAGAGAGCTGCTGGCGCTTCATTTATCCATCCGCCACTTCCAGTTCTGGTTAGAAGGGCGGAGTTTCACGGCTTTTGTAGGCCATAAACCGCTCACCTTTGCTATGGCTAAAATTTCAGAACCATGGTCAGGCAGGCAACAAAGACAGCTAGCTGCGATTTCAGAGTTCACCACAGACATTCGACACGTGGCAGGCAAACTTAACGTAGTAGCAGATTGTCTCTCTCGCGCCGTGACACCACCAGAGCGCGGGGAGACAGATTATACTGCCTCAGCAGCAGAACTCTTCACTAACGCAGACACATACGCAGCACCTATCCATGCAGGGATAGATTATGCAGCCATGGCGGAGGAACAAAGCGGTGACGCGGACGTGCGCGCACTCCTGTCTGGACCAACAGGGTTAAGGCTGGAGAAAAAGGGTTTACGCGACGGCGTACCCCCCCCTAATATGCGATGTTTCAACCGGCCGACCTCGCCCGTTAGTACCAGCTACATGGCGCCGCCGTATTTTCGACGCAATTCACTCCCTCGCGCACCCAGGTGTGCGCGCCTCGGTTAAAATGGTCGCCGAAAAGTTTGTGTGGCCAGGCCTGCGCAAAAACGTAAAAGAATGGGCCAAAACTTGCATTTCTTGTCAACGCGCCAAAATACACAGACACACAAAAGCCCTTCTGGAGCCTTTTCCAATCCCTGCTAGAAGGTTCGACCACGTTCATGTCGACCTCGTGGGGCCACTACCTTCCTCCCAAGGTTTCACACACCTGCTAACAATGATAGACCGCACCACACGCTGGCCAGAGGCAGTCCCTCTGGCAGCAACCACAGCGGAGGAAGTCGCTCGCGTTTTTTTAACAAACTGGGTGGCACGTTTCGGCGTCCCATCGGACATCACGTCCGATAGGGGGCCTCAATTTGTCTCAGAGCTCTGGTCAGCCATGTCCAACAGCTTAGGGGCAACAATTCATCGCACCACCGCTTATCACCCTCAGGCTAATGGGTTATGCGAGCGTTTTCACAGGTCTGTAAAGGCTGCCCTCAGAGCCTCACTAACGGACACAAATTGGGTAAATAAACTTCCCTGGGTTTTATTGGGGTTGCGTGCTGCACCTAAAGAGGATCTAGACGCCTCTCCCGCAGAATTAGTCTTTGCACAACCTCTCAGGCTTCCAGGTGAATTTTTACCAGAGAACCCAGAGCCAGGGCACCTTCCAGTCCCAAGGTTTTTAGGCAGCAACGGACCGGACTCTCTCCCCGGTCCAGCTCATCACTCCTTCCCACGGGTTTTTGTCCCTCAAGCTTTAAAAAACGCTGAGTTCGTTTTTGTTAAGCATGAAGCTTTAAAAACAACTTTCCGCCCAGCATACGATGGGCCATTCAGAGTGCTGGAACATGGTGATAAACACTTTGTGCTTGATTTTGGGGATAGAAAAGAAACAGTCAGCATTGACAGACTTAAACCTGCCTTCTTGTTGAAAGACGAGCCTACACAGTTGGCGAGAGCACCTCGGCGGGGTAAACCCCCCAAGAGAAAAGACTCAGCCCCCAGGCAGGGAACAATTAACCTCTCTCCTTCCCACACTGCAGACTCCTCACAAGAAGGTCCCAGCAGGGCGCCTAAACCAACCTACAGCAGTTTTGGGAGAAGATTAAAACCCAGACAGCACAGGGACTGATACAAACCACTCCACAATTATTCACTAATTGTGCTGCAACAGTTTAGGACTGACTTGTGATTTTACTATGCTGTTATGATTACCACTGAACTCTCTTAGGAGCATGGCTGCTGGAAAGTTTCTTCTGTGGCAAGAGATGTAACACTTAGTATGTCATAGTAATTATCTTAGACTGTGAACCTTTCTATTGTCTTTTCTTAGTTGTTTGGGGGGCCTGTGGTCTATATTAATCATATATTCCATAACCTACATATGTTGAAGCATGTGGAAATGTTTGGTAATTACATATGTAAAGGACTTCACACCTCTGAAAGGACAAAAGCTCTCAACCGCCGAGTGATTATTAAACTTTGTTTATAAATCAAATTGCCTCTTCATTTCCAAGCTCTTCTACACAAATGAGGAATAGGAGCATGGAGCCAATCGCTTCCCAGAACTTTTAAAATGGTGGTTGTTAGTAAAAAGTAAATGCATATTTGGCAACTACACATTTATTTCTCGCCTCAGCCGTTTTCAGAAAAATGTTTCACCTTTTACTGTTGACGATATAGGCAAGAGTTTAACGTCTGGAAGCATCGTGACCAGACTAGAACAGCCCACCCAACGGGAGTCGCAGTGACCAATAATGTGCAGGCTGTGCAGGTCGGCGAGAGCAGAGCAGGTTGGGTAAACAGAGAAAGATCATCAAACTGCACTTTCGTAGCTGAAAATACTGCTTGAAAACCGGCTGAAGTTCTCTGGCCAGACAGTGATGCTCTCTGTGTAGTTTACGGTTACAGAGTATTGGGCTCGTGACTCCAGCCTGGTTATGCCTCCTTCACGCTCCTCATGGATCATGAGGAGCAGGACATGTACCTTGAGAGAGGAGAGAAGAGAGATGCTGGCAGAGAGAAGCAGCGTTAAACTGCCGCAGAAATGCTCGAGATCAGCGAGAAACGCATCATATGTATCGCGCATAGTAGAATGTATCGATATAACGGATATATTAGTTGTATTGCCCAGCTGTATGTGCAAACATTGAGTTTTCCTAAAGCATCACAAGCTATTTCTCTTTCTTGTCTTGTCTGCTGAACAGTCCAACAGTAAAGAACCAAAACCTGGTGACATGCTTGCCTTCCAGCGTAGTGGCTATGAGCATGTTGGTCTGTATGTTGGCAATGGAATGGTTGTTCACAAAGGACCAGCTGGTAAGTCCTCACACAACTATCACACCTAGTGTCCCAATCCCAAACATTAACCTTCAGTTTCATTCATGGACCTTCACAGGTTTTCTTTTGTTTTATTTGTTGTGTAACATGCAGACGGAGATGCAGCCAAGCCTGGCGTAACCAAACCTGGTTTGGTGAAGAAAGATATGCTGAAGGATGTGGCAGGAACAAGCAGTTGGAGGATCTATAACGTCCTGGATAACCAGTACACACCCCGTCCAGCACAAGAGATCGTCCAGGAAGCCAATCGTCTGGTGGGCCAAAAGCAGCCTTACAACGTTCTTGACAAAAACTGTGAGCAGTTTGCCAGCGAGATACGATACGGTGCGCATAAGTCCCCACAGGTGGGTCAAACACTGCTGGTCCTTTAAACCAAAGACTGAAAAACATGAAAAAGTCTTCTAGGTTACAGTGGAATTCTACATGTCTGAAACTAAACACAAAAAAGTTGCAAATTCATGAAAAAGTTGCCGATTTATGAGAAAAAGGTTGCCTAGTAAAAGAAAAAGTTGCAAATTTACAAGAAAAATTTTTTAAATTTATGAGAAAAAAGTTTCAGATTTAAAAGCGAAAAAGTTAATTAAGGAAATTTGCAACTTTACATCAAAAAAGTTTCAAATTTATGTGGGAAAAAGTTGCATATTTACAGTATAAGTAAAAAGTTGCAAATTTATGAGAAAAAAGTAGTAATAATAATGGATTAGATTTATATGGCGCTTTACATGTCAGATGACATCTCAAAGGGCTTACAGTGAGTCCGTTATTCGTTCACTCCAGACAGACATTGGTAAGCTACTACTGTAGCCACAGCTGCCCTGGGGCAGACTGATGGAAACATGGCTGCCAGTCCACGCCAACAGCCTCTCCGACCATTCGTACACATTCATACCCAGTGTCATGGACACTGGAGGCAAGGTGGTAAAGTGTCTCGCCCAGGGACACAACGGCAGGATTGCTGGGGAGAGCGGGATTCGAACCACCAACCCTCTGGTTGTTGGACAACCCGCTCTACCTCCTGAGCCGCTGCCGCCCACATTTTCCTCCTCTGTTCCATTTTTGCTGAGCACCAAGCTGGACTGCAGGAAGTGTTTTATATGGTTTTATATGGTTTTTGGCATGACCCGGCCGGGACTTGAACCCCGACCTCCCGGTTGTGGGGCGGATGCTCTACCTCTAAGCCACTTTATGGCAAAAAGTAGCAAATTTAAAAGGAAATAGTTGCACGTTTATGATTTATTAACTTCTTGGTGCTTCAAAGTCTGATGTAACATGATATTAAAGGTGGAGAGTAATGAGTCTTCCCTTCACAGTATATTCTAATAAAAACTGTACGTCTCCCCCTGCAGGTGGACCATCATCGGGAAACTCTGAACCGTGCTTTGGAGCACACCACCGCTGACAACATGGGCGCCTCGTTCCCCTTCCAATTTAAAGACAGACCCTAATCTGCACCGTTCTGAGCGGCCGGTCTTCTCTGTGGAATCACTTTTAGTTCCCCTTGATTTTCTCCCATGACTTAAACACCTTTAAAGAGTAATTTTGGGGGTTTCTTCTGGTGAACAAGGGTGATATGGAAAATGATTATTTCTGCTGACATATGCAACTCTGTCCCCCACAGCACACATACGTCGGGCCACCATGAGTGAGTTTACGTCGGGAATACATCTTATAGACGTCGTTTGCTCATTGGCAACACATTGGTTAGACGTCAGCACCCCCCCCAAAAAAAAAAATTGCAATTTTTTTCTCATAAATTTGCTTTTTTTTCCTCGTAGATTTGCAACTTTTTTCACAAAAACTTGAAAGTTTTTCTTAAAAATCTGCAACTTTTTTCACAAAAACTTGAAAGTTTTTCTTAAAAATTTGCAGCTTTTTTCTTGTAATTTTGCAAATTTTTCTCAAATATTTGTGACCTTTTTTCCCTGGAAATTGATAACTTTTTCCTCCAAAATTTGCAACTTTTTTCTTATAAATTTGCAACTTTTGTCTTACAAATTGGCAACTTTTTGCATGTAAATTTGCAACTTTTTTCTCAAAAGTTTGCAGCTTTTTTTCCTATAAATTGACAACTTTTTTCTTGTAAATTTATAACTTTTTCATCAAATATTTGCAACTTCTGTTTCTTGTAAATTAACTTTTTCCCTCAAAAATTTGCAACTTTTTTCTTATAAATTTGCAACTTTTTTCCAGTAAGTTGGCAACTTTTGTCATGTAAATTTGCAGCTTTTTTATATAAATTGACTTTTCTCTTGTAGATTTGCAGAGAAATCTTTGTAGATTTCTCTTGTAGATTTCTCTTAAATATTTGCAACTTTTTCCTGTAAATTGGCAACTTTATTGTCAAAAATTTGAAACTTTTTTCTTATAAATTTGCAACTTTTTTCCAGTAAAGAGCAAATGTTTTTATGTAAATTTTTTATTTTTTTTTTTAAAAAATTAGTTATTTTTTCCCTGTAAATTGGCAACTTTTTCCTCAAAAATTTGAAACTTTTTTCATGTAAATTTGCTGCTTTTTTTCCAATAAATTGACAACTTTTTTCTTGTAAATTGACAACTTTTTCCCTTAAAAATTTGTAACTTTTGTCTTATAAATTTGCAACTTTTTTCCAGTAAGTTGGAAACTTTTTTCATGTAAATTTGCAACTTTTTTTTATAAATTGACAACTTTTTTCTTGTAGATTTGCAACTTTTCTCTTAAATATTTGCAACTTTTTCCTGAAAATTGGCAGCTTTTTTGTCAAAAATTTGAAAATTTTTTCTTATAAATTTGCAACTTTTTTCCAGTAAAGTGGGAACTTTTTTATGTAAATTTTCATCTTTTGTCCAAAAATGTGCTAATTTTTTCCCTGTAAATTGGCAACTTTTTCCTAAAAAAATTGAAACTTTTTTTCATTTAAATTTGCAACTTTTTTTTTCTCAAAAATTTGCTGCTTTTTTTTCCAATAAATTGACAACTTTTTTCTTGTAAATTGGCAACTTGTTCCCTTAAAAATTTGCAGCTTTTTTCTTATAAATTTGCAACTTTTTTCCAGTAAGTTGGCAACTTTTTTTCATGTAAATTTGCAACTTTTTTTAATAAATTGACAACCTTTTTTCTTGTAGATTTGCAACTTTTATCTTAAATATTTGCAACTTTTCCCTGTAAATTGGCTGCTTTTTTCACAAAAATTTGAACCTTTTTTTTTTTAAATTTGCAACTTTTTTCCAGTAAAGTGTCATGAGTCTGAGCCAGTGCTCAGACTATGTATTTTTGAGTATTTTCTGTCTGTTGTTATTTTCTGGTCAGCTTATTTTGGCTTCATGCCATGAGCCTCTTTCCTCCTCTCCCAGTCACACCCACCATTTACTCACAGTCTGTTACCCAGTTCCCAGCTGTGGGTGATTGTCTGATTAGGTCACCTTCTCCTGCTCGCTCAGGTGCTCACATCTGTGGTTTGTTGTGCTAATTGTGCTGAAGCCTATTTTAAGGGGGCTGCACCATTGTAGGTTATAGCCTCCTACTCTCAAGCCATTTCCTAACATGTAAGTGCCCTGACTCGCTTCATGTACTACTGTTTATCTGCATGTTTGGCTGGCGATCACTCTCGCCTTAGTGAGGCTATTTTTGTTTCCTGTTCCCTGTGTTTGTCTCCAGATTAGCCGGTGATCATGCTCACCTTAGCCATAACTTTTTTCGCCAACCTGTATTCTCTTTTTCCATAAGTGTTGTGTATGTCCTTAAGTTTAGTCAATAAATGTTGCAAACTCACGGCTGGTGTGTGGTGCCTTTCTCTCTGCCCCAAAAGGGCATTCATGACAAAGTGGCAACTTTTTCCCTTAAAAATTTGCAACTTTTTTCTTATAAATTTGCAATTTTTTTTCTTAAAAATTTGCAACTTTTTTCCAGTAAAGTGTCAACTTTCTTCTAAAAATTTGCTATTTTTTTCCTATAAATTGACAATTTTTTTTCCTTGTAGATTTAAAGCTTTTTTCTTAAATATTTGCAATATATTCCAATAAATTTTCAATTTTTTCTTGGAGATTTGAAACTTTTTTCTTGCAAACTGGCAACTTTTTTTATTGGAAATTTGCAACTTTTTTCCTCATAAATTTTCTACCTTTTTCCTCAAATTTTCTTTTGTTGTACGTTTGCCACCTTTTTCCCTCATAAATTGGTGACTTCTCTTAAATTTCCAACATTTTCTTTTTTAATTTTCAACGTTCATCTGAATGACAGTTAAATTTTTATTCAATGGATGAACGAATGAATGTGAATATTATTTGGTAATGAACATACAATAAAAACAACAAATATGTAGGACACACAGAACAATACATTTTTATTCAGTGCAATTAAATTGTAATTTACGACTTTTTGACTTTTTAAATTGCCACCTTTTATCATATTTTTGTACCTAATTTACATTGAAACATTTTTACTTTTACTTTATGCCAACTGTGTGAATGCCAATCATACCCTTTGTTCAAAAATAGCAAATTGCCTACTGCCCATAAGTCATTGCACCTCAAATATGAGTGAAACAAACTATTGATGCTAACTTCACTAACAAGCTAAAGTAACAGTTGATTACTATGTATAGGAGTGTTCACCGTGTCGTCACGTGAGTATGTCACGTGATGTTAACACAGCGCTGGTGGGCAAGACGCTAACGTGTTGCATGTTGAGCAGACGCTTCTGCCGATTCAGAGACATTGTGCAGCTAAATGCCACAGTCTTGTGTTGTTAAAGACTGTACCAACAGGTGGGAGAAGGGGGGGAAATTGTTCTGGAGTAGGATTCCTGCAGATCCAGAGCGCAGGCGAGTGTGGCTGGCAGTACTGAACCGCAAAGACTGGGTCCCAGGGGAGGATGTCCGCGTGTGTGATTTTAATAAACTAATTCATCTGCACAACAGTTCTATGGTATAATAAATAATTATGGTCATAATTATAGTGGTACTGAAGCGGCATGAAAAAATAAGCAGCAGTGCTGTGGTTTTAAGCAGGTTTTATTATATCATGTCGCCTTCACGGGATCCCCTCTCCGGTGCATAGTGGAGCAGCCCGGAGCGGGATCCCTAAGTTCTCAGAGAAGGAGAGGCGGACACAGTGTGTCCACCTGTTGCAGGATCAGAGTGAGAGAGTAAGAGAGAGATTGCGTTACAGAGTTGCACCTTAAATATTTCAGAATCAGAATCAGGTTTATTGCCATTGTTCATGTAGTACACAAACTAGGAATTTGTCTCGGTACAATGCTGCAACATTAAACATGATAAGATAAGAGAAATAAACTATACATGTAATAAAGTGTAGGATAAGATTAAGTGATACTGGTCAACAGTTAAAATATATATTAGCCGGCAGCAGATACTGTGGAGAACTATATAGTGCAGTCGGTAATGCAGGAAGAAAACAGTGATGATTGACATGAGTCTGGTTGAGCTGCTGTACATGGTGCACGAGAGTCACTTAGTGTTCAGCAGTCTAATGGCAGAGGGGAAGAAGCTGTTCATGTGACGGGAGGTTTTAGTCTGGATGGACCGAAGTCTTCTACCAGAGGGGAGGGGGGCAAACAGTACATGACCAGGGTGTGAGGGATCGGCTATGATCCGGCCAGCACGCCTCCGGGTCCTGGAGATGTACAGATCCTGGAGAGATGGGAGCTTGCAGCCGATCACCTTCTCAGCAGTGCGCACGACGCGCTGCAGCCTTAGTCTGTCCCTGGCAGTGGCTCCTGCGTACCACACGGTTATGGAGGTGGTGAGGATGGACTCGATGATGGCTGTGTAGAACTGCACTAACATCTTGGTGGGTAGCTTGAGCTTCCTCAGCTGCCGCAGGAAGAACATCCTCTGCTGGGCTTTTTTGATGAGTGAGCTGATGGTCAGCTCCCATTTGAGGTCCCTGGTGATGGTAGTGCCTAGGAAGCGGAAGGAATCAGCAGTGGTGATGGGAGAGCCTGAGAGGGTGAGGGGGGGCAGAGGAGTAGTGACTTTCCTGAAGTCTACAATCATCTCCACTGTCTTCAGAGCGTTCAGCTGCAGGTTGTTATTGCTGCACCAGGACGCCAGCTGGGCCACCTCTCTCCTGTAGGCGGACTCGTCGCCGTTGGAGATGAGCCCGATGAGGGTGGTGTCGTCCGCAAACTTGATCAACTTGACAGACTGGTGGCTGGAGGTGCAGGAGTTGGTGTAAAGGGAGAAGAGTAGGGGGGAAAGTACACAGCCCTGGGGTGATCCGGTGCTGATGCTAGTATAGTCTGAGACAGTCTTTCCCAGCCGCACATGCTGCCTCCGGTCCGTCAGGAAGTCGATGATCCACCTGCAGAGGGAGTCAGGCACGTTGAGCAGGGACAGCTTGTCCCGGAGCAGAGCGGGGCGGATGGTGTTGAATGCGGAGCTGAAGTCCACAAACAGGATCCTGGCGTAGGTTCCCGGGGAGTCCAGGTGCTGCAGGATGGAGTGGAGGGCCAGGTTGACTGCATCGTCTACAGACCTGTTGGCTCGGTAGGCAAACTGCAGCGGGTCCAGGAGAGGGGTGGTGATGGACTTGAGGTGGGACAGGACCAGGCGCTCAAAGGACTTCATGACTACAGAGGTGAGCGCTACAGGTCTGTAGTCATTAAGTCCAGTGATCCGTGGCTTCTTGGGGACAGGGATGATGGTGGAGGATTTGAGGCAGGACGGCACGTGGCATAACTTAAGGGAGGTGTTAAAAATGTCTGTGAATACAGGAGCCAGCTGTTTCGCACAGAGTCTCAGGGTGGAGGGAGACACGCCGTCTGGGCCGGGGGCCTTGCGCGGGTTCAGTCTGGAGAACTGTTTGAGCACATCCTGCTCACTGATGATAAGGGGAGGGGGGGAGGTGGGGGGGGGGGTGCCTTAAATGAAGTAGGGAATGTGGAGGCTGTGGAGCTGGAGGGAGGGGGGGAGTTGGACACAGATGACGAGGTGTCAAAACGGGCATAGTGTTGGGACAGTCTCTGACAAAGGGCTTTGTCATCCTGACCTTTAGGAGCCTGAGGCCGATAGTTGGTGATCTGCCTCAGTCCTCTCCACACGGAAGCCGAATCATTAGCAGTGAACTGCTGCTGGAGTCTCTCTGAGTACACAGATTTAGCCCTCTTCAGCTCTCTGTTAAACCGGTATTTAACCTCCCTGTAGCAGTCCCTGTCTCCACTTTTCAGCGCTGCTTCCTTCTCCTTCCTGATCTGTCTGAGCTTAGCTGTGAACCAGGGTTTGTCATTAGAGTAACTCACCCTGGTGCGTGATGGAAGAATGTTCTCTTCACAAAAGTGGATATATGAGTTCACAGTGTCCGTGTACTCATCCAGATCATGCGTGGCTCCTTTAAGCATGCCCCAGTCAGATATTTCCATGCACGTTTCCAGCTTCTCCTCAGCATCACTGGTCCGTATCTTCGTAGTGCTCACAACAGGTTTAGTGAGCTTCAATCTCTGTCTGTATGTGGGAATGAGGTGAACCATCACGTGATCAGATAATCCCAGCGCAGCTCGAGGGACAGCGTGATATGCGTCTGTAATATAAATGTGTTTTTAATGTGTGCCCTGATTTGTTTCTCAGTTGTTTTAATATGTTTTGACGGTCCAGTTCAGTTCTCTTCCCATGATGGATTTATCTTCAGCACAGCAAGTTTCTCACTCCTTGAATCACTGTGGCATGTTTATGGAACAAGGCTTAACCTTTATTTCTCACATATGTGTGTGTGTGAACAGATGTTATATGTTTTGAGAAGTCTGGCTGCAATCGCCTGGGAGCGGGGACTAGCCCCCCCGCTCTCTACGCGATTCCATGGGGGGGGAAGTTGCCTGGCAACGAAGAGTGGCTCCTTCGTTGTGTACGTAACTCTACCCTTTAAAAGGCAGAGGTGTTTTGCCAAACAGTAGAGTCTGCTGTGGATTTCGCGCGAATTGCCAAGCTGATTGATGCACGCGCCTGCCAAAAGACTGCCAAAGGCTCTCCGGTCTTCTGTATTATTGGTAAGGGCTGATGAAATGACATGAAGTGCATTGATCTTTTGTATATGAAGATATGGTCTGTGGGGAATAAGGGAATACAGCTTATTCTAGCAGTCTGTCTAATGTGAATGCATTGATCTTTTGTGTGTGAAGATATGTTCTGTGAGGAATAAAAGACACATTTTATTATAGCAGTTCTTGTCTCAGTGTGAATTCTTTCCTGTGCGCCGACTCCTCACGAACCTGTCTAAATATTTTCATGAAACATTTTGGCGTCACGAACAGGATAACAAGAAAATAACAGAGGTTAAAGAGGAGCTGTGCATAGGAAAGTCATGTTTAAGAGAAAAATTAAGCAGAGTGAAGCTGCTGGGGGCTCTCCCAGCGATTGTGATTGTGCTGTTATCCCAGGCTGGGATGGCTTATGGGAACAAATTGGTGTATGTTTGACGAGCGGGGGCGGACGCTCGGAATCATGGGTAGATTTGATAGGCGACGGGTCGCCTTCGGTAGTGTTTAGGTGTCTTCGGGGAATTGAAGTTGCCCCGAAGGCACCACTGAGTGGAATTCAGCGGCGGATGTGGTGTTGCGCTGCAGCATGGCGCCGATGTTTTGATAAAGAACAGGAGCAGGATAAACAAATAGCTGATTTAGTTCAGCAATTAGAAGGATGGCAGAAAAAAGAGGAGGATTTGACAGAGCAAATCCTAAAATTGCAACAAAAATTGGAAAAGGAGAAACTCCGCTCATCTCGGTTGACAGTGATGGCAGAGCAGGGTGTAGCGCGGGTTGCACAGTTAAACAGGGAGAGAAAGAAAAAGAGACCCCATGCTACCTCCGCTGTTAAAGTGCGGTCATATGTAGCTGGGATGGTGGACGGAGATGAGGATTGGGATCCCGATGAGTGGGATGAGTGGTGTGGGGAAGAGGAGACTCCTCCACTGGTTTCTCCACTGTACCCCAAGTTACCGGGGAGTTATCAGGCTGCCCCTGTCCGGAGACGGCGGGAAGAGCAGCGGATTATCCCGCCTGTCCGAGAGGCAGTGGTGGATGATGATGGGCGGCAATTATATGATGATCAGGGACAGGGGTTATATAACCTTGTGCCTCAGAACCAGCCGGACCCTGTGGCGGTGACCATTGTTGAAGATTACACTGCTGATGGAGGTGGCAGATTAGCGCCATGGGCAGATTTGGTAGGGGACAGGTCCCCTTCGGTGATGTCTGCGTGTCTACGGGGTATTGAAGTTGCTCCAAAAGCTCCGCTGAGCGGAATTCAGCAGCAGGTGCGGTGTTGTGTGAGTAGCCGTTCTTTCTCTCCCATCGGCAAGGGGAGAGGCGAGCAGCGCTACATGTAAAAAAATAAACCTCCTTTTCCTTTCTCTCTCTCTCTCTCTCTCTCTCTCTCTGTTCCTCGCTCTCCCAAAGGGGGCGGGCGCGGGAAGTTCTCTCTCCCTCTCTCTCTCCTTTTGCCTGAGGGGCGGGGGAGAGGCAAAGTTTGGCCTTTAGAAAAAAAACAGAAGTGTGAATTTTCTTTGCTGGCAAGTGAAGAATGCAAGAGGCGGGGCTGCCTGCCTCACAAGACTTGGGAGATGCTGAGTTGCATAAAGGAAATATAAAAACAATAGGAATCAACAGTGACTCAAATGCTCTAAATTTAAGCAAAGAGGACAGTTTGATCCAGTTTTTAATGGATTTGGAACAAAGCAGAAACCCTCCCAGAGGATGAAATTTCTGGGAATCTGCTGGAATAAGGGAGAAAGGGAAATCACAGATAAAGCCCGAGAAAAGATAATGACTTTTGCCACTCCGCACACCAAAAAGGATGTGCAGCGGTTTGTTGGGCTGTTTGGATATTGGAGGAGTCACATTCCTCATTTAGGGCAAATTTTGCAGCCTTTATATCAAGTGACAAGGAAAAAAGAGCAGTTTGAATGGACAGAAAAACAGCAAGTGGCTTTTGACATGGCCAAAGAGGCCATACAGCAAGCTCTATCATTAGGAAAAATGCAATCTGGTCCGGTTGAGATGCAGGTGTCGGCTCGGAATGATTATGCAAATTGGAGCTTATGGCAAAAACAAGGCAAACAACGGAAACCTTTAGGTTTCTGGTCAAGGAAGCTGCCGAGTGCAGGAATTCGTTACACGCCCTTTGAAAAACAATTATTGGCGTGTTATTGGAGTTTGGTGGAAACAGAGGTATTAACTGCAGGGCATGAGGTGCTCATGAGGCCATTAATACCTATTCTGACGTGGATAATGAGTGACCCCACCACACATCGGATAGGTACCGCCCAGGAGAGTAGTATCATTAAGTGGAAATGGTACGTGTCTGAAAGAGTGAAATCTGGACAAAAAGGAGTTTCGGTCTTGCATGAACAAGTTGCTGATGTCCCAGAGGCAGATGAGTCTTGTTTTGAAGTTGAACAGCTGCAAGAATCTCCTGTGTTAACAGGGCCCCGCTATGACGAACTCACAGACGAGCAAAAGAGCAGGGCGTGGTTTGTGGATGGCTCTTCTCAGTGGGTAGCGGGAAAACGAAGGTGGAAAGCCGGGGCTTTCAACCCTCATCTGGGGCAAATTTTGGAAGAAATGGGTGAGGGAAAAAGCAGCCAATGGGCCGAGTTGAAGGCCGTGCACATGGTGATACAACATGTGGGTGTGTCAGGAGCGTATATCTACTCTGACTCCTGGTCAGTGGTTAATGGGTTAACCACATGGATGCCTACATGGCAGTCCAATCAGTGGCGGATTCAAAAGAAAGAGGTGTGGGGTAAAGAGTTGTGGGAGGAAATCTGGCAAAAGGTCCAAGGGGTCACTATCCATGTCACCCATGTTGATGCCCATACTCAAAATATGGACTCAGAAGCCCTCCACAACCGTTATATTGATGGAGTGGTCAGAGCAATGTCAGTGGAAAGGCAATCCACTGCGGATTTGGCCCGGTGGGCCCATGAAAAGAGTGGACATTGGGGAATTCAAGCTACTACCCAATGGGCCAGGGATAGAGGCATTGATTTGAAAACTGATGATGTAAAGACAGCCGTTGAACAGTGTGAGGTCTGTCAGCATCATAGAAGAGGTGTCCCACAACATCTCACTGGGCATATACAAAGGGGAAAGAGCCCAGGACAAATCTGGCAAATGGATTTTATTGGTCCCCTTCCAGAGTCACAACGATGTAAATATGTATGCACGGCTGTGGATACATTTTCGGGTGTGGTAGTGGCACACCCAGCCAAAGTGGCTAATCAGAAGGCCACGCTGGCCTGTGTGGAACTAATTGAAAAGTTCTATGGGCTACCTGTACAGATTCAAACTGACAACGGGACCCATTTCACCGGAAACCTGGTGAAAGATTGGGCCAAACACAATCATGTGGAATGGATTTATCACGTTCCATATCATCCTCAAGCTGCGGGTTTAATTGAGAGAATGAATGGGTTGTTGTAAACCACCTTGAGAAAAGGAGGGACAAACAATAGTTTGGAAGGGTGGAAAAAACGCTTACCACAAGCGCTGAAACAGCTAAACAATAGACCCATTGCACCTGGTACAACACCACTGAATCGAATGATCACTGTCAATCTTGAACACTCTGAAGGACAAATTATTGAGATGTGGAAAATTAACCCAGAGGCAACACTACCAGTGCGAGCAACGAAAGGCTCGGCTGGATTAGATTTAAGAGCTATGGAAACTCTCACCTTAGTACCAGGAACACCCACTGTGGTAAAAACCGGACTAGGGTTGAAATGCCCGAATGGAATGTATGGTCATATATTGCCAAAGTCTGGATTATCCCTGAAAGGTTTAACGACTCTGGCCGGTGTGATTGACAGTGATTATCAAGGAGAACTGGGAGTGGTGTGCTTTGTACTGGGATCAGAGCCCATAACCCTGAATAAGGGGGATAAGGTGGCCCAATTGGTCATTATACCATGCCTAATGACTAACCCTGAAGAGATTGCTAAGCCGGCTGTGATGACGCAGAGGGGCGAAAAAGGCTTTGGTTCCACAGATAAATCTGGGGCCAAAGTATGGGTGAGGCAAGAAAATGGCCCTCCCCGCCCGGCTGAGATCATAGCTCAAGGGACGGATCAGGTGGTGACCATTTTGTATCCAGGAGAGCAAACCTGGATAAATGTACCAATATCAAAATGTTATCTAAGGGAGAACTAATTGTGTGTTTTCTCTTCTCCTAAGTATGTGCTTGCTTTGCAGGAATGTTCGGGGGGAGATTGGTGATTGAGCACCCGCAACGTCATGGGTCTTCTTCAACACCCCCACAAGCACTGAGGACATGGCGATGTCGTCTGCTGGGACATATGCCGCCCTGCCCTCATTGTGATCCTGTGGATGAGTATCGCCGGTTGCTGGATCCAGATCCACGCCACACCAGGCCAAGAAATGTTTGACGTGGACCAACCTGTCTCGTTGGGATGGAGGGAAAGTCGAACCGGTGCTAATCGGAGTCAAGTATCAAACCAAAGGTGTAAGATACTGAACTTGACCAGCCACTGTCCTATTTACATATGCCCCAAATGTGTCAAATACCAATACAATGTGCCTGCGGTGGAGAAGGGGTGTATAGTTAACTTGACTGCCAATGTAACCATATGTGTGGCCAAAGTGGTTAATAACTTACTGAAATGTGATACTACCTTAAATGGTACAAAGCTATCCATCAACATAACGGGAGATAAGGAAGTGTATTTGATGAATGGAACAGTCATAAATGGTCGACGCATCCCCTTTGTGTACCTTATTCTGGTGGTCGACAAAAACCCAAAGCATACATCCCCGACGAATCTGGCACCCATACTGTCGACATGTACAACAGTAGCCACACAAACCAGCCATATCACCGTCAATTGGATGGTAAAGATACCACCCATTCCCAAATGTTCAAAAAGAAAGAAGAGAGCATGGTATGACACGTTGCTGGGAGGATTTGGTACAGTTTTGGGAATCTCCAACACCATTAACAACGAGGTAACCAGATCAATGTTAGCAGATACTGGACATCAAACGTCTTTAGGCATTCAACAAGTTGGATTTTGGATGCCTACGGTGGTGGGGCCTCAAATGGAGGCCGCCAATCTGTTTCAAAAGCGTTTGACTTGGGATTTGACTATGTGGAATGCTACGAGTGAATTGATGACGAACATCACTCGCGCTTTCAATTGGACTGTGTGCAACATGCAAGTTTTGGCTATCCGCATGCAGTTGGAACGTTTTACTCGCATTGTCACTACCAATCACGCTCGACAATGGCGAGACGTGTGGAACATCACTGAAGAATGGTGGTTGATTCCGCATCCTGAAAAAACCATCTGCAATAGCACGATGTGTAGCGGGCAATGGACTCAATTAAATGTTACAGAAGCTGTTGATGTGTGCAAATATCATGTGTTACCAGTAATTACTGTTACAGCATTTTGGTTTATTCAATTAAAAGGGGAATGGTTTGCTCCAGGGCAAAATAATACATATGATCTATCAGAATGTGATTTGACTGACAAAGGATATGCATGCCTAAGTCGAGCAATATATACTGAACCATGCTTAACCATGACAGAGGCACTATGTGAATGGAGAATAGAAAAACCTTGCGACATGATGTGGCAAATAGGGCCCCATACTATATGTGTAGCCACTTTAAATTCCCATCCAATGTTGCCTAGGATACCTTTCACTGGGTGTCTGCATGGTGTTCACATGTGGCGATGGCATAATCGGACATATCATCTTACCAACTTCTCTAGTGAGGCTCACCTGACCGCCCTGCAATGGCGGGTGCTGGAAGTTCCATGGCAGGTGTCCCTGGATCGACTCAGAGGCGCACTGAGTGGATCCACGGAGATAGAACAGCTCATTGGTGATCATATGTCTAATGTCCGTGCTGCAGTGATATCCACTGTGGTGGCCCAAGGAAAGGTATTGCATGCAGCTCATCAGATAGAGCAAGTTTCTGCTCATCACTGGTGGGATATATTCTCAGGCATGTCAGTCACTGCTCGCAACACACTGGTGCCTCCCCTAGCTATATTAGTTGCTGTTTTATGTATCTTAACACTATGCAATTTCAGTGCTTTCTGCTATATTAGAAGAGTAAAACAGGTTTCAAGTAAGAGAATGTATAAATCTCTAGCAATATGAAAATCACAGTCATTTTTCGAGATGGAGGATATGGTACCACATCTTGCAAAGTAGAGGTGAGTGCTGACCCTCCTGGTCACTGGATATGTTATGATTATGTTGTAGGTATGCCTGATAGATGGAGTTATTACAATAGACAATTTAATACAAGACATGAATTATTATGGTATGTTGCAACATGCATTTGGGATAACACTTGGGTGGAATTATCTCACCATAATCATATCGGAATACCTTACGAGGATGAAAGTATTCCCCAAGAAGAAAGTAATTACCCAATGTTCTTCACCAACTGATAGAACAAATAAGGTCAAAGGGTGGAAAATGTGATATAAATATTTTTAATGTGTGCCCTGATTTGTTTTTCAGTTGGGGAAGAAGGCACTTAGTTGGGGAAGAAAGCAATTATCTTCACCAACTTAACAACTGATCACAAATAAGGTCAAAGGGTGGAATGTAATATAAATGTGTTTTTAATGTGTGCCCTGATTTGTTTCTCAGTTGTTTTAATATGTTTTGACGGTCCAGTTCAGTTCTCTTCCCATGATGGATTTATCTTCAGCACAGCAAGTTTCTCACTCCTTGAATCACTGTGGCATGTTTATGGAACAAGGCTTAACCTTTATTTCTCACATATGTGTGTGTGTGAACAGATGTTATATGTTTTGAGAAGTCTGGCTGCAATCGCCTGGGAGCGGGGACTAGCCCCCCCGCTCTCTACGCGATTCCATGGGGGGGGAAGTTGCCTGGCAACGAAGAGTGGCTCCTTCGTTGTGTACGTAACTCTACCCTTTAAAAGGCAGAGGTGTTTTGCCAAACAGTAGAGTCTGCTGTGGATTTCGCGCGAATTGCCAAGCTGATTGATGCACGCGCCTGCCAAAAGACTGCCAAAGGCTCTCCGGTCTTCTGTATTATTGGTAAGGGCTGATGAAATGACATGAAGTGCATTGATCTTTTGTATATGAAGATATGGTCTGTGGGGAATAAGGGAATACAGCTTATTCTAGCAGTCTGTCTAATGTGAATGCATTGATCTTTTGTGTGTGAAGATATGTTCTGTGAGGAATAAAAGACACATTTTATTATAGCAGTTCTTGTCTCAGTGTGAATTCTTTCCTGTGCGCCGACTCCTCACGAACCTGTCTAAATATTTTCATAAAACAGCGTCTTTCACTGTGGTGTAACAGTGATCCAGTGTGTTTAATCCTCTGGTGGGGCATTTAATAAACTGTTTGTAGCGGGGGAGATCGTGGCTCAGATTGCACTGATTAAAGTCGCCAGCCACAATAATCAGCGAGTCTGGAAAACTCCGCTCTGTGTGTTGAATGTGATCCGCGAGCACGCGCTGAGCTTCGCGCGTGTCCGCGTCGGGAGGGGCGTACACAGCGATCAGTATAAAAGAAGCAAACTCCCGTGGGGAATAAAAAGGCTTGCAGTTGATAACAAGAAATTCCAAGGCAGGAGAACAGTGTTTGGAAATTACCGTTACATCAGAGCACCAGCTACAGTTGATGTAGAAGCAGACACCGCCTCCTGTGGTCTTGCCGGAAAGCTCTGTGTCACGATCAGCACGGAAGAGCTGGAAGCCGTCGAGGCGCAGCGCGCTGTCCGGTATATTTTCCCGGAGCCAGGTCTCAGTAAAGCAGAGGACAGCTGAGGAGGCGAGGTCCTTAAAACGCATCAGCAGTCTCAGTTCATCCACCTTGTTAGAGAGAGAGTTGGTATTGGACAGAAATATGCCAGGCAGCGCCGTTCGCGAGCCTCTCCTGCGAAGTCGTACGAGAGCGCCCGCTCGTCTTCCTCTCTTCCGCCGTCTCACTTTCCGAGCCAAACAATAAACCAGATCGGCGGCAGGGGCTAGAAAAACTGGGAGGAGGTCCGTGGGGGTCAAAGTCCTGATATTTAAAAGTTCTTCACGGGTATAAGTGCAAGCAGACACACAATTGACAAACAAAAACAAACAAAGAGCGCAGCGAAGCACCATGTCGACCGCTGTGGGCGCCATCTTGGATCGTATTGATTTGTTATGATCAAATACTTGATCATAACAATACATCAAAAAGACATACCCCACAGTCTAGAATGATCAAAGGGACAACAGAACAGGCAGGAGGTATTTGCATTTGTAAGCCATACATCACAATGGGCAGATTAGCTAGACCTCGCTCTAAATGCAAGACAAAGAGGCTAACAAGCACATCTACATATTGATCTGAGTCTCTAGGTCACAGTAAGGACAGGACGCATGAGTACAAAGGATGAAAGGCATCGATTAACATCACATAGGTGAGACAGAAGAAACTCGTCTACCTGTAGACATTAATACACCAAAGCACATCTAAGATGCTCAGAAAAAGCACAGTAAGGACAAGCCATATGCACACTATACCGAATGGCGCATTACATCACAACACATGCATGTTTGCATCACAAATACATGAATGGCACATTCCTTCTCAGTAATGCAGCAGAAAAACAGAGAAAAGAGGGCTGAGTGTCCTTAGTCTGTTGTGGGGTTAAAACGAACCGCCACACACGCTCCCCCCCAGAGGACGCGGCAGGGGGTCGCGACCTCGATAATCCATCTGTGTGAGCGAGCTGTGGGAGAAGCTCGCTGCAGGCGGAGGGGGAGGGAGGGGAGGGGTAGTAAGTGCCGGCAGGAGCTGTGAAATCGTCCTGAGCCGTGCAAAAATTGCTTGCTGCTCCGTGACGTCGAGGGTTTGTCCCGTTGCACGTGCGGAGATCACAAGAAGAAAAATTAGTCTCTGACTCCTCTTGTGGCCATGAAGAAAAGCAGGAGCGGCTGTAAGAGAAAAAGTAAACAAAGCAGGGGGACTGTTGGCTTTGGGTGCTGAAGCAACCCCAAAGCTCCCGGGAACAGCTGACGGCTGAAATCCCGTTGTGCCGTGGCTAAGACCATTAAAAAATCCAGTGGCGAGCTGCGTGCTTGCTTCAGGTGAACGAGCAACCCTGAAGGTTCTGTGGGCAGCGGCGGAGGACGATGGCGGTCTGTGGCGTGGCTGAGACTGTTAACAAATCCTTCCAGTATGCTGCATGCGTGCCTCAGGTGAGCGAGCAGCCCTGAAAGGCAGCGGCGAAGGAGGAAGGCAGTCTGTGGAGCCGTTACTTGTCCCATGCGTGATGCGCCGTCCTTGTAACTCCCCAATGCGTGCGCGGGGGTTCAGTGCGTGGGTGGGCCGCTGGAGTGGTGAGTCAGGGTGCAGAAACTTGGCGGAGATCAGCGCAGACGGCGCCAATAAAATCCAGGTTGAGCTGTTGCTGTAGATTTGGCCATGGTGCGTTGGAGCGTTGAGAGGAAATAGACGATCTTTAGTCCCTCAGGCCCGTGCAGAGGCGTTGGAGCAGCGGGAGGGAATAGACGATCTTTTGTTCCTCAGGCTCATGCAGCTGCGTTGGAGCGGTGTGAGGAAGTAGACGATCTCCGTCCCTCGGGCTCGTGGAGGCGCGTTGGAGCGGTGCGAGGCAATAGACGATCTTTGTGCCCCGGGCTCGTGCAGCTGCGTTGGAGCGGTGAGAGGGAGGAGACGATCGTTGTCGCTCGTGCGGCCATGGTGCGTTCAGTTCCACGTGCTGCGCTCCCCGTCGGCCCTGGAGGTTGCCGTCGTGGAGAGAGGACGAGGTGCGTGCGCTCTCAGTGAGAGCGGCCGGTCCAGCGTGGTTGTGCAGATCTCAGGCGACGGAGCATTCATGCCCGGGTGTTGCGTTCGCTGGCCGCTCGTTTTTTTCAGCGTCGGTTCGCCAGCGTGGCCATCCAAAACAGAAGGCTGCGTTGCACAAAACGTGTGCGTCTTCAAGGGGCCACCAACGCAGCTGTGTGGTTGTCCAGCTCGGAAGGTTGCTTTCGCACAAAACGCGTGCGTGTTCGAGGGGTCACCAGTGCGGCGGCATGAAATAAAGCGGCGTTGTTGGAGGTTTTAAGTAGAGTTTTATTAATCATGTCGCCTTCATGGGATCCCCTCTCCGGTGCATAGTGGAGCAGCCCGGAGCGGGATCCCTAAGTTCTCAGAGAAGGAGAGGCGGACACAGTGTGTCCACCTGTTGCAGGATCAGAGTGAGAGAGTAAGAGAGAGATTGCGTTACAGAGTTGCACCTTAAATACTTGATCATAACAATACATCAAAAAGACATACCCCACAGTCTAGAATGATCAAAGGGACAACAGAACAGGCAGGAGGTATTTGCATTTGTAAGCCATACATCACAATGGGCAGATTAGCTAGACCTCGCTCTAAATGCAAGACAAAGAGGCTAACAAGCACATCTACATATTGATCTGAGTCTCTAGGTCACAGTAAGGACAGGACGCATGAGTACAAAGGATGAAAGGCATCGATTAACATCACATAGGTGAGACAGAAGAAACTCGTCTACCTGTAGACATTAATACACCAAAGCACATCTAAGATGCTCAGAAAAAGCACAGTAAGGACAAGCCATATGCACACTACACCGAATGGCGCATTACATCACAACACATGCATGTTTGCATCACAAATACATGAATGGCACATTCCTTCTCAGTAATGCAGCAGAAAAACAGAGAAAAGAGGGCTGAGTGTCCTTAGTCTGTTGTGGGGTTAAAACGAACCGCCACAGTACCCTCTTTATATGTCACCATCTTACTAGGGCCAAAGAATTATAACATTTAGACTGTCATCTCTCATTGAGGTGACAAATACACTGATTGTAAAAACCTAGTGCCAGATTTACAAAGTCAATCACATTATACAAGCAACTTAGTATTAACGGTAAGACAGAACCCACCGTACTGTAAAACCCTTTTCTTTGCCCTTTATTTCACAAATATTGCGAGGCCTGTGTAAGAAGAGTGCAAAATTCATGCTCTGCTAGAAAACGGTGAAAATGTAAGGTGCTCATTTACATGTACATACAGATTATGAAATAGAAGTTGCAGCAAAATTTAACAGTTTAATTCAATTCAATTCAACTTTATTTATATAGCGCCATTTCACAACAACAGTCATCTCATAGCACTATCAACTGTAGGGGGGAACCCCCACAGTTGCAGAAAGACCCCAGCAATCAGGTGATCCCCTGTGAGCAAGCACTTGGCGACGGTGGAGAGGAAAAACTCCCTTTTAACAGGAAGAAACCTCCAGCAGAACCAGGTTCAGGGAGGGGCAGTCATCTGCTGCGACTGGCTGGGGGGTGAGGGGACAGAGAAGATGAAAAGAACAGACATGTAGAGAGCAAACAGCACGATGGGGACTCAATCTATGGGAGAGAACAAACAAATGTTAATGACCAGCAAAAAAAAAAATATTTCATAGAGAGTGAGGAAAGGAGTGAGGCCCAGTGCATTACTGGAGGTCCCCTGGCTGACTAAACCTATTAGCAGCATAACTAAGGGAGGGTTCAGAGACACATGATCCCTCCCTAATTGTAGGCTATATCAAAAAGGTAGGTTTTAACCCTAATCTTAAAAACAGAGATCGAGTCTGACTCCCGAATCCAGATTGGCAGCTGATTCCACAGGAGAGGAGCTTGATAACTGAAGGCTCTGCCTCCCATTGTACTTTTGGAGATTCTAGGTATTACAAGTAGTCCTGCATTTTGGGAGCGTAGTGCTCTGTTAGGATAATACGGTAGTATCAGATCTTTTAAATAAAAAGGAGCCTGATTGTTTAGAGCTTTGTAAGTAAGAAGAAGGATTTTAAACTTAATTCTAAACTCTATGGGAAGCCAATGAAGGGAGGCCAGAACCGGAGAGATATGATCTCTCTTTCTAGTACCTGTTAAAACTCTTGCTGCAGCATTTTGGATTAGCTGAAGACTTTTTAAAGATGTTTTAGGACAACCTGATAATAAAGAATTACAATAATCTAATCTCGAGCTAACAAAAGCGTGGATCAGTTTCTCAGCATCACTCTGAGACAAGATGCTCCTAATCTTGGCAATATTACGCAAATGATAGAAGGCAGTCTTAGAAACAAATTTAATATGTGAACTGAAGGACAAATCCTGATCAAAAATAACTCCAAGGTTCCTCACAGAGCTATTAAGAGAAAGAGTAACTGCATCCAAACTGAAAGTTTGATTTGGAAAGGAATTTCTAAGGTTTTTTGGACCAACAAGAATGACTTCAGTCTTATCTGAATTTAATAGCAGGAAATTACAAGTCATCCAAGCTTTGATTTCCTTAAGACAGGCTTCTAACTTGGCTAATTGATTACTATCATCTGGCTTCATTGACAGGTATAATTGTGTGTCATCTGCATAACAATGAAAATGTATACAGTGCTTTCTAATAATGTTGCCTAACGGAAGCATATATAAACTAAAAAGAGTAGGGCCTAGCACAGATCCCTGTGGAACTCCATGACTAAGCTTTGAGTTGAAAGAAAACTCATTATTTACATGAACAAACTGGAACCTATCAGATAAATAAGATCTAAACCACTGCAACGAAGTTCCATTAAGTCCAACATAGTGTTCTAATCTATCAAATAGAATATTATGATCGATAGTATCAAAAGCTGCACTAAGGTCTAAAAGGACAAGTACAGAAACTAGTCCATTATCAGATGCAATGAGGAGGTCGTTAGTGACCTTCGCTAAGGCTGTTTCAGTACTATGATGGATTCTAAACCCAGATTGAAACTCTTCAAGTAAACCATTTCCCTGCAGGTGGTCGAATAATTGCGTAGCAACAACTCTTTCTAAGATTTTTGAAATGAAAGGGAGATTAGAGATTGGTCTATAGTTAGCTAAAGCTCCTGGATCTAGCGTTGGCTTTTTGAGTAAGGGTTTAATTACAGCTGTTTTAAAAGCCTGCGGTACATGGCCTAAAGTTAATGAAGAATTGATTATATGAAGAATAAAGCTACCAATAAGTGGGAAGACTTCTTTAAATAACCTAGTAGGAATAGGGTCTAAAAGACAAGTTGAAGGTTTGGATGAGGAAACTATTTTGTCTAACTCACAAAGGTCGATTGGAGTAAACTCATCAAGACAGACAGAAGGAGTTGTAGTAGTTACAGTATTTAAGTTAACTGTGGGAAGAATCTGATTGATTTTATCTCTGATGGATGAAATTTTATTATTGAAAAAGTTCATAAAGTCCTGACTAGTAAGCTCTAAGGGAATGCTAGGATTGACAGAGTCCTGACTCTTTGTCAACCTGGCTACAGTACTGAAAAGAAACCTGGGATTATTCTTGTTCTCTTCTATTAATGCAGAGTAATAACTCGTTCTAGCTTTTCTAAGAGATTTTTTATAAATTAAAAGATGATTTCTCCAAGCTAAATAGATTTCATCTAAATTAGTAGAGCGCCATTTTCTTTCTAATTGACGAGTCTTCTGTTTTAAGCTACGAGTTTCTGTGTTGAACCAAGGAGTTAGAAATCTCTGATTAGACTTTTTCTTTTTTAAGGGGGCCACCAAGTCTAGAGCCTGATGCAGAGAAGCTGAAACACTATCCACCATGTTATCAATTACAGAAGGAGCAAGCTGTCTATAGCTTATTTCCGTTGTGTTGACACATGGCATAGAGGAAACAATCTGCATAAATTTGGAAACAGCATCATCTGAGAGGCATCTACTGTAATAATATTTTTCTTTAGGAGCCAAATAGTCAGAAATGGTAAAATCAAAGGTTAACAGACAATGGTCTGACAGTACAGGGTTATGAGGAGACACTACAAGATTTTCTATTTCTATGCCATATGTCAGAACAAGGTCCAATGTATGGTGGAGGTAATGAGTAGAATTTCCTACTTTATGAGAAAACCCAATCGAGTCTAATATTGAATTAAATGCCACATTAAGGCAGTCACTATCTACATCCACATGTATATTAAAGTCCCCTACTATAATTATTCTATCAGATTTCAGCACTAAATCAGCTAAGAAATCAGGAAATTCGGATAAAAATTCTGAGTAGGTTGATGGGGGACGATAAACTATGGCAAATAAAATTGGGTTTAACCTAAAATTGCTAAAGTGCCCAATACTGAGGACCAGGCCCTCAAAGGAATTATAACATGTTTTTTGCTTTACATTAACTAGTAATTTGGAATGGTAAATTGTTGCTACTCCTCCTCCACGACCAGAACTTCTGGGATTTTGACAGTTTAAATAACCAGAGGGAGTTGATTCATTTAAACCAACATAATCCTCTTGCCCTAACCAAGTCTCTGTAAGGGAAATTAAATCAATCTGATGATCAATTAACAGATCGTGGACTAACAGAGACTTGGGAGTTAGAGACCTAATATTTAGTAAACCACATTTAATTTTTAAATTATGAGGAGGAACAGAGGCCAAATCATTCAATTTAGAGGCTTTATGTTTAATTTGAGTTTTACCAATGTTTTGCTTTATCACTTTGGGATGCTTATGCATGATATTTTTATTTACTTTGGAGGGAGCAGACAACGATTCTCTGATGGGGAAGACAGGGGCTAAGCTGAGGGGTGGCGGATGAAGAGGAGCTGCAGAGAGGCATGTAAGACTGCGACTCTGCTTCCTGGTCCCAACTCTGAGTAGTCACGGTTTTGGAAATTTGGATAAAAAAGAAGCCAGATTGTTAGATAAATGAGAAGCACCATCCAAAGTGGGATGAATGCTGTCTCGTCTCATAAGACCAGGTTTTCCCCAAAAAGAGCTCCAATTGTCAATGTAGCCCACGTCATTTTTAGGACACCACACAGACAGCCAGCGGTTCAAGGATGACGAGCGACTAAACATGTCATTACTGGTCAGATTGGGGAGGGGCACAGAGAATACTACAGTGGCTGACATCGTTTTTGCAAAGTCACACACCGATTCTACATCAAGTTTGGTGACTTCCGACTGCCGGAGACGGATGTCATTAATGCCGGCGTGAATAACAATTGTGGAGTATTTACAGTTACTTTTAGCCAGCATTTTCCAATTTGACTCGATGTCGCCTGCTCTGGCCCCAGGAATGCATTTGACTATGACCGCTGGAGTCTCTAGGTTCACGTTTCTGACTACAGAGTTGCCAATGATCAGAGTTTTTTCCTCAGCGGGTGTGTCACTGAGCGGGGAAAAACGATTAGAAACGTGAACAGGTTGGTGGTGAACCGGGGCTTTGCGACTAGGCTTCCTTCTCACCGTCACCCACCCAGTCTCCTCGCTGCTGAGGAGAGCCGGGGAACCGCTGACAGGGGGGCCTAAACTAGCTAGCTCCGCTGCAGCTAATGGGCGTCCGTCGAGATTAACTGGCGCAGACGGTGTTTCAATGCAGCGGAGCCGGGATTCCAAATCAGACAACCTCGCCTCGAGCGCCTCAAAAAGACAACATTTATTACATTTACCGTTATCGCTAAAAGAGGCAGAGATGTAGCTAAACATCTGACAGAGAGAGCACACCAGAGGAGAGGAAAGAGAGCTAGTAGCCATAGCTAATAGCTGGAGAGCAACCACACAGGCAGACAGCAAAACAGGCAGTGACGATACGTTACGTTACCACAAGGAAGTGACGATCCTCAGTCCCAGGTAACAGTATAGACCAAGCACTAGAAATACAAGATCAGTCATATAAGATGGGGACCACCGTGACTGTATAGAGTAAATGTAATCATTAATCTAGAGAACAACAATACATGCATTTTGAATGCTAAACATTAGTGGTGGCCATTTTACAAAAAGGTCCATCCTGAGTCGAGATCCATCCAATCACATAGCAATAAATTTAGTATTCTGAGGTCATGAACATAGTGCACTGTAATTATTTATTTTTTTTGCTGCATGTATTGGCAACATTTGAACACGGAAACCTGCCACAGTAGCCATCCAGCAAGAACTAGACTCCAGCCAGTTAAATGTCATACACTGCTGAATTAAATTAATTCAGCCTAGTTTAAAATGGACTGCTAATATTTTAAAGTGGAAAAGCAAAGAGGTGGTTCCTGGTTAAGATCTCTGGCAGAAAGAGATGTTCTTTGCTTTAACTTCAATTCATCATTCAAGAATCAAGTTACTTCAAATGTCACAAACTAGAATTGACTAGATGAATCACTGACACAGTGACAGTGCGCGTGACTGTCAGGCCAGAGATGGAAACGTGCAGGCAGGTCAGTTTCATCCTTTTTCAGAGAGTGAACCGCAGGACTCAGGCATTGACAAGGAACCTCTGCGATGCCACGATATCTCATAATCTTTGTACAATAAATGCTAGTGTCTTATTATTTTGTTAACATAAGATATTGAGCAAAATATGAGTGTTTCTGTGGATTGTTTCGCTCACCAAACATGGGTTCACGCAAAAGGCGTTGCAACGCTGCAATGTTTTCTTGCCCACCAGTGGACTGCGCATGCGCTAGAATTACGCTTTGTTTACCAAACATGAACACTCCAGTACCAATAAACATTAATGAAATATATTTGTATGATTATTTTATGGGTACGTTTTTGTTCAAGGTTGTGGGCTATATTAATCATATATTCCATAACCTACATATGTTGAAGCATGTGGAAATGTTTAGTAATTACATATGTAAAGCAACTTCACACCTCTGAAAGGACAAAGGCTCTCAACCGCCAAGTGAAGAACAAAGACGTTCCCAGACACTGCGGTGGAGACCGGAGGAGCTACCCTCACCCCCTAAGGCGAGGAGAGGAAATACCAAGACAATGGGGGGATTAAGATAATGAGGGATGTCAGCCTTTGTTATGCATGTCTTTTGTTATGTGCAAGTATAAAGTCAGTGAGCCGGAGATATTCGGCCTCTTTTCCTTCTGCTACCTCTGCACTAGAATGAGACTTGTTAGGAGAGCTGATAAATAAACTTTGGTTTATATATCAAATCGCCTCATCATTTCAAGCTCTTCTACACTGGTGACCCCTGACGCGAGTATGGACCTGAGGCGTTCCCCCGCAATCGACTCATCCGTGGCGACCCAGGCAGACGCCAGCGCCCACGCAGACAGGGGAACAGATGGACGTCTTTCCCCCCTGGCAGAAGGGATTGAGAGGGCTCAACCGAGCACCAGCACTGCTGTGAGAGCCAAAGCAAGGCACTCTCACCCTGCGGACACAGCAGTGATGGTATACACGAATGCCGTCGCTGTCAATCTGCCAGACTTCTGGCAAGAAGACCCCGCCTCGTGGTTCCAGCAAGCTGAAGCCCAGTTTACACTGGCGGGCATCACGGCTGACGATACCAAATTCTATCACATCGTCTCCAAACTCGACGCTGCCACTTCGAAGTGTGTGCGGAGCATGATCAGGCAGCCACCGGCCCAAGACAAATATGAAACGCTTAAAGCAACCATCGTGGCGAATTACGTCCCATCAGCTGAAAAGAGAGCCGAGAAGATCCTGGCGGTCTATGGCCACAGAGGGTGCAAACCTAAAGCCCTCATGGAGGATTTGCTACAGCTTAAAGAAGAGGACAATGACAACTTCCTCTTCCAAATCATATTCCTCAGCACGCTGCCGCCACACATGAGAGGGACGCTTGCCAACATGAGATGCAACAACCACCAAGACTTCCGCGCGCTGGCCAATGAAGCTCATCGGCTCGTCAATGCCTGCAAGGAGCTGACACCCACAGCAGCATCCGCAGACCTCAATGCTGATGCCCAGAACCATGTAGAGCCACAACCCACTGAGCAGATCCAGCCTGCGGTGACAGCGACATGGCCAAAACGTAACAGACAGAGCAACGTCTGTTATTATCACCACCGTTTCGCCGAGAAGGCCCGCAAATGCGTTCCCCCCCGGCAAATTTACGATTTCGGGAAACGCCAAAGCCGAGAGCCGTTAACGGCAGCGGTTCTCGGCGAGAAGAATAAGCTGTTGTATGTGACGGATGGACACACCGGCAAGCAGTTCCTCATCGACACAGGAGCTCAGCTGAGTTTCGTCACACCCTCCCACGCAGATCGAGCCATGGGCACCCGGGGCAACGGAGCGGTGGCAGCCAACGGCTCTAACATCGACACTTTCGGCGCCTGCACCTCCTCATCCACGGCCGCAGCTACAGATGGACATTTGTTGTAGCGGCGGTGAGCTTTAACTTGTTAGGCGCAGATTTTTTGTGTGCACATGGGTTATTAGTGGATCTAGCAAATAGGCGCTTGGTTAATGCACTGTCCTTTGCTTCTATTCCATGCTCAGCTCGAGTTTCTCCACCACCTGTGCAGGCCAACGTCACCACGGCAGGAGGTAAGTTTGAGCAACTCCTCACCCAATTTCCAGCACTCACAATTCCCAAATTCTCAGCCACTGTGGCTAAACACGGGGTTGAACACTTTATTCCCACAACAGGCCCACCCGTTTTTGCCAAAGCTCGCCGCTTAGACGCGGCCAAGCTCAACATAGCACGGGACGAGTTTACGACCCTTGAAAAATTGGGCATTGTTAGACGCTCGAAGAGCCCTTGGGCCTCACCACTTCACATGGTTCCGAAATCCGACGGTTCTTGGAGACCGTGCGGAGATTACCGCAGATTAAACAACGCTACAGCGCATGACCGCTACCCAATTCCTCACATTCAAGATTTTTCACTACATCTGGTGGGTGTGCGCATTTTTTCAAAAATAGACTTAGTCCGCGGTTATCATCAAGTTCCAGTCCGAGCAGAGGACATTCCTAAAACAGCTGTAATAACCCCTTTCGGCCTTTTTGAATTTCTGCGAATGCCTTTCGGCCTCAAAGGCGCTGCTCAAACTTTTCAACGAATGATGGACGCGGTCTTACGCGACCTTCCTTTTGTCTTCGTCTACCTCGACGACATGCTGGTAGCCAGCTCGTCTGAAGAAGAACACGAGCAGCACCTCATTACGGTTTTTCAGAGACTAGAAGAGCACGGGCTAATAATCAATCCAGCCAAATGCAAATTCGGCGTGTCACAAATTGATTTTTTAGGACACAAAGTCTCTCCAAAGGGGGCAGTTCCACTTCCAGACAAAGTTCACGCGATAAAAAGTGTCCCACGGCCACAGACGGTCAAATCGCTACAGGAATTTTTAGGAATGGTTCATTTTTACAACCATTTCCTCCCCCACGCAGCTCAGCTCATGCAGCCCCTATGACGCGCTCAGAAAAAAGAAAGCTTCCAACGCGGTCGAATGGACCCCGGAGCGCGAACACGCCTTCGCGGAAGTAAAGAGCGCTCTAGCTAACGCCACATTGTTAGTTCACCCAGATCCCTCGGCCTGCATCGCGCTAACCACAGACGCTTCGGACCTAGCTATAGGGGCAGTTGTAGAACAACATGTCAGCGGGATCTGGCAACCTTTAGCATTCTTTAGCAAATCGCTAAACCAAACTGAGCGTAAATACAGCACTTTTGACAGGGAGCTGCTAGCGCTTCATTTATCCATCCGCCACTTCCAGTTCTGGTTAGAAGGGCGGAGTTTCACGGCTTTTGTAGACCATAAACCACTCACTTTTGCTATGGCTAAAATTTCAGAACCATGGTCAGGCAGGCAACAAAGACAGCTGGCTGCGATTTCAGAGTTCACCACAGACATTCGACACGTGGCAGGCAAACTTAACATAGTAGCAGACAGCCTCTCTCGCGCTGTGACATCACCAGAGCGCGAGGAGACAGATTATACTGCCTCAGCAGCAGAACTCTTCACTAACACAGACACATACGCAGCACCTATCCATGCAGGGATAGATTATGCAGCCATGGCAGAGGAACAAAGCGGTGACGCGGACGTGCGCACACTCCTGTCTGGACCAACAGGGTTAAGGCTGGAGAAAAAGGGTTTACGCGATGGCGTGCCCCCCCTAATATGCGATGTTTCAACCGGCCGACCTCGCCCGTTAGTACCAGCTACATGGTGCCGCCGTATTTTCGACGCAATTCACTCCCTCGCGCACCCAGGTGTGCGCGCCTCGGTTAAAATGGTCGCCGAAAAGTTTGTGTGGCCAGGCCTGCGCAAAAACGTAAAAGAATGGGCAAAAACTTGCATTTCTTGTCAACGCGCCAAAATACACAGACACACAAAAGCCCCTCTGGAGCCTTTTCCAATCCCTGCTAGAAGGTTCGACCACGTTCATGTCGACCTCGTGGGGCCACTACCTTCCTCCCAAGGTTTCACACACCTGTTAACAATGATAGACCGCACCACACGCTGGCCAGAGGCAGTCCCTCTAGCGGCAACCACAGCGGAGGAAGTCGCTCGCGTTTTTTTGACAAACTGGGTAGCACGTTTCGGCATCCCATCGGACATCACGTCCGATAGGGGGCCTCGATTTGTCTCAGAGCTTTTGTCAGCCATGTCCAGCAGCTTATGGGCAACAATTCACCGCACCACCGCTTATCACCCTCAGGCTAATGGGTTATGCGAGCGTTTTCACAGATCTTTAAAGGCTGCCCTCAGAGCCTCACTAACGGATACAAATTGGGTAAATAAACTTCCCTGGGTTTTATTGGGGTTGTGTGCTGCGCCTAAAGAGGATCTAGACGCCTCTCCCGCAGAATTAGTTTTTGCACAACCTCTCAGGCTTCCAGGTGAATTTTTACCAGAGAACCCAGAGCCAGGACATCTTCCAGTCCCGAGGTTTTTAGGCAGCAATGGACCAGACTCTCTCCCCGGTCCAGCTCATCACTCCTTTCCACGGGTTTTTGTCCCTCAAGCTTTAAAAAACGCTGAGTTTGTTTTTGTTAGGCATGAAGCTTTAAAACCAACTTTCCGCCCAGCATACGATGGGCCATTCAGAGTGCTGGAACATGGTGATAAACACTTTGTGCTTGATTTTGGGGATAGAAAAGAAACAGTCAGCATTGACAGACTTAAACCTGCCTTCTTGTTGAAAGACGAGCCTGCACAGTTGGCGAGAGCACCTCGGCGGGGTAGACCCCCCAAGAGAAAAGACTCAGCCCCCCTGCAGGGAACAATTAACCACTCCCCTTCCCACGCTGCAGATTCCTCACAAGAAGGTCCCAGCAGGACGCCTAAACGAACCCACAGCAGTTTTGGGAGAAGATTAAAACCCAGACAGCACAGGGACTGATGCAAACTACTCCACAATTGTTCACTAATTGTGCTGCAACAGTTTAGGACTGACTTGTGATTTTACTATGCTGTTATGATTACCACTGAACTCTCTTAGGGGCATGGCTGCTGGAAAGTTTCTTCTGTGGCAAGAGATGAAACACTTAGTATGTCATAGTAATTATCTTGCTTCTGCCCTTCAGAGAGAACAGATGCCTTTTTCTTTGCTCCCTCTTTTACCCTCCTTCCCTCCCTAACTGAGAATCCCAGCTTACTGTCTTGTCTGCGTCGCTGTTCTTCTGGCTGAATCTTGATCCAAACGAAAAAAATGGATTTGGTGAGCGGCTTTAATAAAATTAACAACATTTTATATAAATTCGGGCCAGGGGGAGCCCCTATGGAGAGACCCATGGATTGGAACGCATGTGTCTGCATGATTCGACTGAGGATGTGGAAACATCTACCTGGTTTGGCTAGGATCACAGGATTTTCTGCTGATTGGCTCTGGAGTTTTTCCTGGTGTATCGAAAAATTAACTGGAAGAGCTAATTAAAAGCGGTCCCGGCATAGCTGCTTCTCAACAATTCGACTAGACGGGGGAGTGCACTAACTATCGGCAAGATTAACATGGAAATTACCATCTGGCATGCACTGTAGAGGGATGGACTCTACCGGACATGTTTACCCATGTTCTAGAAGGGAAACATCTGGAGTCGTTTTTGGTGCCTCCAAGGAATGGATTTAAAGCCTATGTATGGAAATTATGAACACAGGATTGCAAGAGATGAAAAATTCTATGCTCTGAGTGATCTGTGTCTATCAGACCTTGAATTCGATGCCCCGTTGTCTATTTTCCTCCTGGATTAAGACAAAACAGAAGATTGTGCTTCTCTTTCATAAACATACTGGGACTGCATCTGAACTCTCATTGACATGTGACTGGCTCAGGAAATTTCCATCTGCCATGCCTCAAGGACATGCTTCCGAGTTTCAGACACTAAGACATAACATCTCAGCTGGGAGAGATTTTGCTGCCTCCAGTAACTGATAAACACCCACCTGCATTCAACATACACGAACACACTGATTCATATATACTGAATTACACCCATCCATTCACTGATCCTCTCTGACTTTTGGTCTTTTGGTTTTTTGTGGTTGATTGTTGCTCTGTGCTATTGAGAGATTTTTTTTCATTGTAATCATAATCTGCTTAAATATTCATAAGCTGTATTCTGCTAACGAAGTTTTTTTTCTCTCCTCCCCCCTTGTGTCGTTCCCTCCCCTCCCCTCCCTTTCTTATCTATCTCTGTTTGATGAGGCGCCTATTATGGCTGCCGTGTCGTTGTGTTGCGCGCATGCGCACCAATGTCAAGTCAAATTCCTCGTGTGTTTTTTACATGCTTGGCAATAAAGTTTATTCTGATTCTGATTCTGATAATTATCTTAGACTGTGAACCTTTCTATTGTCCTTTCTTGAGTTGTTTGGGGGGGGCTGTGGGCTATATTAATCATATATTCCATAACCTACATATGTTGAAGCATGTGGAAATGTTTAGTAATTACATATGTAAAGCCACTTCATACCTCTGAAAGGACAAAGGCTCTCAACCGCCAAGTGAAGAACAAAGACGTTCCCAGACACTGCGGTGGAGACCGGAGGAGCTACCCTCACCCCCTAAGGCGAGGAGAGGAAATACCAAGACAATGGGGGGATTAAGATAATGAGGGATGTCAGCCTTTGTTATGCATGTCTTTTGTTATGTGCAAGTATAAAGTCAGTGAGCCGGAGATATTCGGCCTCTTTTCCTTCTGCTACCTCTGCACTAGAATGAGACTTGTTAGGAGAGCTGATAAATAAACTTTGGTTTATATATCAAATCGCCTCATCATTTCAAGCTCTTCTACAAAGGTGTTATATGACCTCCTAGTGATGCTGTCATATAAATTAGTGTCATCTGCGTTACTATGGTAACGCATTCTGTTGCTCTGCATAATCTCAGTCAGTGGGAGCGTGTACTGCACAGTGATGAAAAGTTGCTGTAACAATGACTGTTGGCACTATAATAAAGACCCTACCTAAATTTATTTTTATGGAACCCTTCCGACACAAACACGCACACACACACTATTTTGTTAGAGTGATCATTGTTCATACATCTCTTCCCTGGCTTCTAACAAAAACAGTGTCAAAACAGTGACAGCTTGGATTTAATGTTTTGCTCATACCAAAACAACAGCAGCTTCTTTCTCTCAAATTCAAACGGCGCACAGTGGTTAACTGACAGTGCAACCCTTAAAGTGCTGATGACACGTTCTTGACTTCCTCTATTTTTTTCAACACATAATACAATATGACTAAACAGGTGGGTCTGTGCAGTTCTAAGTTAAAAAGGCTTTTTTTCACGAGAATATCCAACGTTTTCATGAACGCCACATCACCAATTGCTTCAGTGGCTGGAAAACCGCAGCTGCCATGTAGTCACGTCATCGGGAGAACACAGCTTTGGCTGCCCATTGTACACACAGGATGGAAGCAGTAGAAAACATCGATGATGGTTCCAGCACATCTAGTCTGGAATTGGTTTGTGTTGTCCAGTCTTCAGACGATTATAGTTCAGAAGAATGGGACGACAATGAAGAATCTGGGGGCATCAGACTGTATAGGTTTGAGCCGTGCCAAGTGGACATCGTGCCAAGCAAGTCAGACTCAGAGAGTGATGGTGGAGAGGCACACATGCCCGTCGCAGCAGCAGCGACAAACATGCGGAAGGAGAACACAGTGTTATGCTTTTGTTAGAGATATTGCAACAAATTATTTGTTCATAAATAATAATTTATTTAAATCCGATTTTTCAATAAAATCATCACAGTGTATTCTCTGTGGCTCAGGAATCAGGTTTAGTATGAATATATTTTGAGTTCTTGTTTTTGTTTTGTACATGTGTTTTATGTGCCTTTTGAGCCACTTTCAGGTGGGCACTGTCCAAGATTCTCCAGTCCGAACACACGCGCCCTCTCTCTTTGACAGTCAGCTGTTCATGTTTTGTGTGCATCATCTGCCGTGTTGTCAGCCAGCCAATATTGCCAACACTATCACGACGTGTTAGCCACTCCACACAGCCGTGGTTCTGTTGTGCCTCTTTAAGCGATGTCGGCCCTGGGGCGCAGCCGTGGTTAACACGTCTCCTACTGGGTGATGTCAGCCCTGAATGCCAGCTGTGGATGTTGGTGTTTATTTTTGTAAGTCTTCACCTTTTTTGGGAACTGTTGTCATCATTCTTATGTTCAAAACATGTGCTGTAGTGAATCCTGCATGTAAATCCATTCATCATGACCCTCTGTGCGCTCTTACCCAGGGCAGGGAGAGGGAGGATGAAATAACGAGGATTTGCGTGCAGGGTTCACCACAGCACATTTAATACAAAAAGACAGACAGTTCCCAAAAAGGTGAAGACGTACACAAAACACAAACACACTTACCGATGGCGTTCGGGGGCCCGCATCGCCCAGAGAACGAATGAGAGGAGACGTGTTAGCCACAGTTGCGCCCCAGAGCCGACATCGCTTCAAGGACGCACAAGAACCACGGCAAACATGGAATGACTAATACATCGTGAGAGTGCTGAAAATACTGGCAGACAAACAGCACAGATGACAATACTGTGGACCAGCAGTGCGTGACTGGCAAACGGCCCCTAAGTCCACGCACTGCTGGTGATGGTGTGATGAGAAGCACCTGGGCGAGGACTGGGAAAGATGATCAGCGGGAGTTTGAATCAGCTGGTGATAATGAGAGAGGGGACGTGGCCGGACAGGCGAGCTGTCAACATGCGATCACAGAAAGTAGGTCAAGGCTGTGCATAAATCCATTAATCCTTCCCCTCCTTGTGTGCTCCTCCTGTGTAAAAGCGGAGGAGGCTTATGACAGTTGGACCTGAGGTGTGTGATGTGGTCTTTCACAGCCTGCTGTTTATCTAAGCCTGTGACACAAAACGAAGGCACAGCCATAAAATTAAAACAAGAAACCAGAGAAACTGTGAGCTACAAAGCTGCTGTCAATCCAGTCAACAACACCGGAGTCCGTTCTGTCGCTGACGTCATGGGGGTGCCGCCGTTCATTTGGTGGGAGGCACCACAGTCCAGTCAGTGGCTGCGGTTCTTTGATGATAACTAGTTTATGGAGGCGCGGTTGTAAATATTATATTGATCATCGACAATTCAATTCAATTCAACTTTATTTATATAGCGCCATTTCACAACAACTGTCATCTCATAGCACAATCAACTGTAGGGGGAACCCCCACAGTTGCAGAAAGACCCAGCAATCAGGTGATCCCCTGTGAGCAAGCACTTGGCGATGGTGGAGAGGAAAAACTCCCTTTTAACAGGAAGAAACCTCCAGCAGAACCAGGCTCACGGAGGGGCAGTTATCTGCTGTGACTGGCTGGGGGGTGAGGGGATAGAGAAGATGAAAAGAACAGACAAGTAGAGAGCAAACAGCACTATGGGGACTCAATCTATGGGAGAGAACAAACAAATGTTAATGACCAGCAAAAAAAATATTTCATTGAGAGTGAGGAAAGGAGTGAGGCCCAGTGCATTACTGGAGGTCCCCTGGCTGACTAAACCTATTAGCAGCATAACTAAGGGAGGGTTCAGAAACACATGATCCCTCCCTAATTGTAGGCTATATCAAAAAGGTAGGTTTTAGCCCTATTCTTAAAAACAGAGATTGAGTCTGACTCCCGAATCCAGATTGGCAGCTGGTTCCAGAGGAGAGGAGCTTGATAACTGAAGGCTCTGCCTCCCATTGTACTTTTGGAGATTCTAGGTATTACAAGTAATCCTGCAATTTGGGACCGTAGTGCTCTGTAAGGATAATACAGTAGTATCAGATCTTTTAAATAAAAAAGAGCCTGATTGTTTAGAGCTTTGTAAGTAAGAAGAAGGATTTTAAACTTAATTCTAAACTCTATGGGAAGCCAATGAAGGGAGGCCAGAACCGGGGAGATATGATCTCTCTTTCTAGTCCCTGTTAAAACTCTTGCTGCAGCATTTTGGATCAGCTGAAGACTTTCTAAAGATGTTTTAGGACAGCCTGATAATAAAGAATTACAATAATCTAATCTCGAGCTAACAAAAGCGTGGATCAGTTTCTCAGCATCACTCTGAGACAAGATGCTCCTAATCTTGGCAATATTACGCAAATGATAGAAGGCAGTCTTAGAAACAAATTTAATATGTGAATTGAAGGACAGATCTTGATCAAAAATAATTCCAAGTTTCCTCACAGAGCTATTAAGAGAAAGAGTAACCGCATCCAAACTGAAAGTTTGATTTGGAAAGGAATTTCTAAGGTTTTTTGGACCAACAAGAATGAATGAATGAATGAATGAATGAATGAATCTTTATTTCGGATAGTACAGGTTAAAAGGAACTGAATAATATAGCAAAAGGGGGAAAGAAAATCCAACAAGGTCAAATTAGACAATAACTCCTCTGATTATACAATTCAACATAAGTTATCCGAAATGGGTGATGGCTGAAGCCACAGCTTATATTGCCCACCCATATTCCATCCAAGAATTCAAAAGAAAAAAAAACAAGACAAGGGCAATTACAATTCAAAAAAAAAGAAAAAAAAAAGAAACAAAGCTAAGACAAAGTGTGACAGAAAAAAACAAACAAACAAAAAAAAAACTAAGCTACAACACAACACAGGCTGGATATGACAATCCTTATGTGATTTTACATGTCATCTTGTATATACAGTGGGGTAAAAAAGTATTTAGTCAGCCACCAATTGTAAAAGTTCTCCCACTTAAAAGATGAGAGAGGTCTCCAATTTTCATCATAGGTATACCTCAACTATGAGAGACAAAATGAAAAAAAAAAAATCCAGAAAATCACATTGCCTGATTTTTAAAGAATTTATTTGCAAATTATGGTGGAAAATAAGTATTTGGTCAATAACAAAAGTTCATCTCAATACTTCGTTATATATCCTTTGTTGGCAAAGACAGAGGTCAAACGTTTTCTCTAAGTCTTCACAAGGTTTTCACACAATGTTGCTGGTATTTTGGCCCATTCCTCCATGCAGATCTCCTCTGGAGCAGTGATGTTTTGGAGCTGTCGCTGGGCAACACGGACTTTCAACTCCCTCCAAAGATTTTCTATGGGGTTGAGATCTGGAGACTGGCTAGGCCACTCCAGGACCTTGAAATGCTTCTTACGAAGCCACTCCTTCGTTGCCCGGGCGGTGTGTTTGGGATTCATTGTCATGCTGAAAGACCCAGCCACGTTTCATCTTCAATGCCCTTGCTGATGGAAGGAGGTTTTCACTCAAAATCTCACGATACATGGACCCATTCATTCTTTCCTTTACACGGATCAGTCGTCCTGGTCCCTTTGCAGAAAAACAGCTCCAAAGCATGATGTTTCCACCCCCATGCTTCACAGTAGGCATGGTGTTCTTTGGATGCAACTCAGCATTCTTTCTCCTCCAAACACAACAAGTTGAGTTTTTACCAAAAAGTTCTATTTTGGTTTCATCTGACCGTATGACATTCTCCCAATCCTCTTCTGGATCATCCAAATGCTCTCTAGCAAACTTCAGACGGGCCTGGACATGTACTGGCTTAAGCAGGGGGACACGTCTGGCACTGCAGGATTTGAGTCCCTGGCGGCGTAGTGTGTTACTGATGGTAGCCTTTGTTACTTTGGTCCCAGCTCTCTGCAGGTCATTCACTAGGTCCCCCCATGTGGTTCTGGGATTTTTGCTCACCGTTCTCGTGATCATTTTGACCCCACGGGGTGAGATCTTGCGTGGAGCCAGATTATCAGTGGTTTTGTATGTCTTCCATTTTCTAATAATTGCTCCCACAGTTGATTTCTTCACACCAAGCTGCTTACCTATTGCAGATTCAGTCTTCCCAGCCTGGTGCAGGTCTACAATTTTGTTTCTGGTGTCCTTTGACAGCTCTTTGGTCTTGGCCATAGTGGAGTTTGGAGTCTGACTGTTTGAGGTTGTGGACAGTTGTCTTTTATACTGATAACAAGTTCAAACAGGTGCCATTAATACAGGTAATGAGTGGAGGACAGAGGAGCCTCTTAAATAAGAAGTTACAGGTCTGTGAGATCCAGAAATCTTGCTTGTTTGTAGGTGACCAAATACTTATTTTCGACCATAATTTGCAAATAAATTCTTTAAAAATCAGACAATGTGATTTTCTGGATTTTTTTTTTCTCATTTTGTCTCTCATAGTTGAGGTATACCTATGATGAAAATTGGAGACCTCTCTCATCTTTTAAGTGGGAGAACTTGCACAATTGGTGGCTGACTAAAGACTTTTTTGCCCCACTGTATGTTTGGAGTATTTCTTCCTTTAGTTTTAGTTTAAATAGTCCAAGCTTTGTGCATGATTTTAATTCAGGTCCAAAATTGTTCCATAATCTGAATCCTTGCACTGAAACACAGTGTTGCTTGGTGGTAGTTCTCACTGTAGGTTTTTGAAATATACATGTTCCTCTGAAATGATAGTTTCTCCCTTATTTGGAACAACTTTTGGATATTTGCGGGCAGTGATAGATTCTTCACTTTAAACATTATTATTGCAGTTTTAAAGTCAACCAGATCTTTCAACTTGAGAGCTTTTAGTTTAAGAAAAAGTGGGTTTGTTGGTTCCCTGTAAGCTGCTTTGTTTATTATTCTAATAGCTCTCTTCTGAATCAGAATCAGATTTATTGCCATTGTTCATGTAGTACACAAACTAGGAATTTGTCTCGGTGCCATGCTGCAACATTAAAAACATGATGAGAAAAAGGGATAAACTAAAGAACTAAAGGACTAAAAACGTGCAATAAGTGTAGAAAAATAAGTAATAATAATCAATCAATCAATCAATCAATCAAAGACTTTATTCCAGACTCAAGGTCCATCAAGAGAAAAAATAAACAAGTAGAGTAAAAAAAAAAAACAAGACAGTTGAAACAATCAAAAAAGTTACAAGAAACACTAAGACATAACTGCTTAAAGAAGTACAAAGACAGTACAGACTTTAAAAAGACTTAAAAAGACTACTGTACCAGTGCCTTCTAAACTGTGACTAATGTGAATAATAATAATAATAATAATAATACTAGTAATAATGAGTAGTACTAGTCAAGGCAGTTTTAAAAAATTAGCAAGTAGCAGATAATGTGAAGTACCACATAGTGCAGTCGATAATGCAACAGAAAAACAGTGATGAATGACGTGAGTCTGGTTGAGCTGCTGTACATAGTGCACGAGAGTCAAAAAGTCACTTAATGTTCAGCAGTCTGATGGCAGAGGGGAAAAAGCTGTTCATGTGCCGGGAGGTTTTAGTCCGAATGGACCGAAGTCTTCTACCTGAGGGGAGGGGGGCAAACAGTACGTGACCAGGATATGAAGGATCGGCTATGATCCGGCCAGCACGCCTCCTGGTCCTGGAGATGTACAGGTCCTGGAGAGATGGGAGCTCGCAGCCTATCACCTTCTCAGCAGCGCGCACGACGCGCTGCAGCCTTAGTCTGTCCCTGGCAGTGGCTCCTGCATACCACACAGTTATGGAGGAGGTGAGGATGGACTCGATGATGGCCGTGTAGAACTGCACTAACATCTTGGTGGGTAGCTTGAGCTTCCTCAGCTGCCGCAGAAAGAACATCCTCTGCTGGGCCTTTTTGATGAGGGAGCTGATGGTTGGCTCCCATTTGAGGTCTCGGGTGATGGTGGTGCCCAAGAAGCGGAAGGAATCTGCAATGGTGATGGGAGAGCCTGTGATGGTGAGGGGGGGCAGGGGGGTTGTGACTTTCCTGAAGTCCACAATCATCTCCGCTGTCTTCAGAGCATTCAGCTGCAGGTTGTTGTGGCTGCACCAGGACACCAGCTGGGCCACCTCTTCCCTGTAGGCGGACTCGTCGCCGTTGGAGATGAGCCCGATGAGGGTGGTGTCATCCGCAAACTTAATCAGCTTAACAGACTGGTGGGAGGAGGTGCAGGAGTTGGTATAAAGGGAGAAGAGTAGGGGGGAAAGTACACAGCCCTGGGGTGATCCAATGCTGATGCTAACAGAGTCTGAGACAGACTTCCCCAGCCGCACATGCTGTCTCCGGTCGGTCAGGAAGTCGGTGATCCACCTGCAGAGGGAGTCAGGCACGTTGAGCAGGGACAGCTTGTCCTGGAGCAGATTGGGGCGGATGGTGTTGAATGCGGAGCTGAAGTCCACAAACAGAATCCTGGCGTAGGTTCCCGGGGAGTCCAGGTGCTGCAGGATGGAGTGGAGGGCCAGGTTGACTGCGTCGTCCACAGACCTGTTAGCACGGTAGGCAAACTGCAGCGGGTCTAGGAGGGGTGTGGTGATGGACTTGAGGTGAGACAGGACCAGGCGCTCAAAGGACTTCATGACTACAGAGGTGAGCGCTACAGGTCTGTAGTCGTTAAGTCCAGTAATCCGTGGCTTCTTGGGGACAGGGATGATGGTGGAGGATTTGAGGCAGGTCGGCACGTGACATTGCTTAAGGGAGGTGTTAAAAATGTCTGTGAAGACAGGAGCCAGTGTCTCAGGGTGGAGGGAGACACACCGTCCGGCCCGGAGGCCTTGCGCGGGTTCAGTCTGGAGAACTGTCTGTGCACGTCCTGCTCACTGATGACAAGGGGAGGGGGGGAGGAGGAGGAGGAGGGGGGGGGGACCGCTTTTGATGAATTAGGGGCTGAGGAGGCAGTGGAGCTGGGTGGAGTGGGTGAGTTGGACACAGCTGACGAGGTGTCAAAACGGGCGTAATGTTGGGACAGTTTTTGACAAAGGGCATTGTCATCCTGACCTTTAGAAGCCTGAGGCCGATAGTTGGTGATTTGCCTCAGTCCTCTCCACACAGAAGCCGAGTCATTAGCAGTGAACTGCTGCTGGAGTTTCTCAGAATACACAGATTTAACTCTCCTCAGCTCTCTGTTAAACCGATATTTGACCTCTCTGTAGCAGTCCCTGTCTCCACTTTTCAACGCTGCTTCCTTCTCCTTCCTGATCCGTCTGAGCTTAGCTGTGAACTAGGGCTTGTCATTAGAATATCTCACCCTGGTGCGCGATGGGAGAATGTCCTCCTCACAGAAGTTGATATATGAGTTCACAGTGTCTGTGTACTCATTAAGATCATGTGTGGCTCTTTTAAACATGCCCCAGTCAGTTATTTCCATGCATGTGTTCAGTTTCTCTCCAGCTTCACTGGTCAATTTCTTTGTGGTGGTCACAACAGGTTTAGTGAGTTTCAGTCTCTGTCTGTATGTGGGGATGAGGTGGACCATCACGTGATCAGATAGTCCCAGCGCAGCGCGGGGAACAGCGTGATATGCGTCCTTTACTGAAGTATAACAGTGATCTAGCGTGTTATTTCCTCTGGTTGGACATTTAATAAACTGTAGCGGGGGAGCTCGTGACTCAGATTGCTCTGGTTAAAATCGCCCACCACAATAACCAGGGAGTCTGGAAAGTTCCGCTCCGTAAGTTGGATGTGATCTGCGAGCATGCGCTGAGCTTCGCGCGTGTCCGCGTCGGGAGGGACGTACACAGCGGCGAGGATGAATGAGGCAAACTCCCGCGGGGAATAAAATGGCTTGCAGTTAATAAAAAGAAATTCCAGGGCGGGAGAACAGTGTTTGGAAATCACTGTTACATCAGAGCACCAGCTGTTGCTAATATAGAAGCACACTCCTCCTCCAATAGACTTACCGGAGAGCTCTGTGACGCGATCAGCACGATACAGCTGAAATCCCTCGAGGCTGATTGCGCAATCTGGAATGTTCTCTTTAAGCCAGGTCTCAGAGAAGGAGATGACAGATGAGGAAGCGAGGTCCTTGAATCGCATCAGCAGTCTTAGTTCTTCTACCTTGTTCAAGAGAGAATTGGCATTGGATAGAAATATGCCAGGCAAGGCTGTTCGCGTGCCTCTCTTCCGTAGCCGAGCGAGAATCCCCCCTCTCTTTCCTCTTTTCCGCCGTCTTGCTCTTTTGGCCAAACAATGGATCAGATCGGCGGCAGGAGCTAAAAAAACTGGAAGAAGGTCCATGGGAGTGAGAGCCTGATGTTTAATAGTTCTTCACAGGTGTATGAACCGGCAGACGCACAATCAATGAACAAAAACAGACAAATTATAAAAATTAAAGGGCAGCGAAGCACCATGGCGGCCGCTGTGGGTGCCATCTTGTTTTTTGTTTTTTGTTTTTTGAAGCATAAAGAGTGGATACATGTTTGTTTTATATGTATTTCCCCATACTTCATTACAATATGTCATGTATGGGAGTATTAATGAATGATACAAGGTATATAGTGTGGGTTGATTCAGCAAACAACCTGAACAACGAGAGCAAGTTTTTAGCCAAAGTCAAATTCCTTGTATGTGTTGTGCATACTTGGCCAATAAAGCTGATTCTGATTCTGATTCTGAAATATTTCACTCTGTGTAGTATTGCAATTGATTTGGATATTTTACCTTTAATATAATTAATATGTGACTTCCAACACAGTTTATTATCAATTATTACTCCAAGAAATTTAGTTTCAGATACCCTTTCAGTCTCTACACCATTTACACTGAGTTTAGATACTGAGTTGTTGTGATGGTTGTTAAAGACTATAAATTTTGTCTTACTTAAATTGAGTGTTAATTTGTTTAAATCAAACCACAGTTTAAGCTTTCCGAATTCCTTTCCGAGTGTATCCAGAAGTTGTTCCAAATTGCTTCCACTGCATAATAGATTAGTGTCATCGGCAAACAATATTAAGTCCATTTTTTCTGAAACTTTACATATATCATTTATATACATATTGAATAAAAATGGCCCCAAAACTGAACCCTGTGGGACTCCACAAGTAACCACAAGTAACAGAATGACTTCAGTCTTATCTGAATTTAATAGCAGGAAATTACAAGTCATCCAAGCTTTGATTTCCTTAAGACAGGCTTCTAACTTGGCTAATTGATTATTATCATCTGGCTTCATTGACAGGTATAATTGTGTGTCATCTGCATAACAATGAAAATGTATACAGTGCTTTCTAATAATGTTGCCTAACGGAAGCACATATAAACTAAAAAGAGTAGGGCCTAGCACAGATCCCTGTGGAACTCCATGACTAAGCTTTGAGTTGAAAGAAAACTCATTATTTACATGAACAAACTGGAACCTATCAGATAAATAAGATCTAAACCACTGCAACGAAGTTCCATTAAGTCCAACACTGTTCTAATCTATCAAGTAGAATATTATGATCGATAGTATCAAAAGCTGCACTAAAGTCTAAAAGGACAAGTACAGAAACCAGTCCATTATCAGATGCGATGAGGAGGTCGTTAGTGACCTTCACTAAGGCTGTTTCAGTACTATGATGGATTCTAAACCCAGATTGAAACTCTTCAAGTAAACCATTTCCCTGCAGGTGGTCAAATAATTGCGTAGCAACAACTCTTTCTAAGATTTTTGAAATGAAAGGGAGATTAGAGATTGGTCTATAGTTAGCTAAAGCTCCTGGATCTAGTGTTGGCTTTTTGAGTAAGGGTTTAATTACAGCCGTTTTAAAAGCCTGCGGTACATCGCCTAAAGTTAATGAAGAATTGATTATATGAAGAATAAAGCTACCAATAAGTGGGAAGACTTCTTTAAATAACCTGGTAGGAATAGGGTCTAAAAGACAAGTTGAAGGTTTGGATGAGGAAACTATTTTGTCTAACTTACAAAGGTCGATTGGAGTAAACTCATCAAGACAGACATCAATGGAAGGAGATGTATTAGTTACAGTATTTAAGTTAACTGTGGGAAGAATCTGATTGATTTTATCTCTGATGGATGAAATTTTATTATTGAAAAAGTTCATAAAGTCCTGACTAGTAAGCTCTAAGGGAATGCTAGGATTGACAGAGTCCTGACTCTTTGTCAACCTGGCTACAGTGCTGAAAAGAAACCTGGGATTATTCTTGTTCTCTTCTATTAATGCAGAGTAATAACTCGTTCTAGCTTTTCTAAGAGATTTTTTATAAATTAAAAGATGATTTCTCCAAGCTAAATAGATTTCATCTAAATTAGTGGAGCGCCATTTTCTTTCTAATTGACGAGTCTTCTGTTTTAAGCTACGAGTTTCTGTGTTGAACCAAGGAGTTAGAAATCTCTGATTAGACTTTTTCTTTTTTAAGGGGGCCACCAAGTCTAGAGTCTGATGCAGAGAAGCTGTAACACTATCCACCATGTTATCAATTACAGAAGGAGCAAGCTGTCTATAGCTTATTTCTGTTGTGTTGACACATGGCATAGAGGAAACAATCTGCATAAATTTGGTAACAGCATCATCTGAGAGGCATCTACTGTAATAATATTTTTCTTTAGGAGCCAAATAGTCAGAAATGGTAAAATCAAAGGTTAACAGACAATGGTCTGACAGTACAGGGTTATGAGGAGACACTACAAGATTTTCTATTCCTATGCCATATGTCAGAACAAGGTCCAATGTATGGTAGAGGTAATGAGTAGAATTTCCTACTTTCTGAGAAAACCCAATCGAGTCTAATATTGAATTAAATGCCACATTAAGACAGTCACTATCTACATCCACATGTATATTAAAGTCCCCTACTATAATTATTCTATCAGATTTCAGCACTAAATCAGCTAAGAAATCAGCAAATTCGGATAAAAATTCTGAGTAGGTTGATGGGGGACGATAAACTATGGCAAATAAAATTGGGTTTAACCTAAAATTGCTAAAGTGCCCAATACTGAGGACCAGGCCCTCAAAGGAATTATAACATGTTTTTTGCTTTACATTAACTAGTAATTTGGAATGGTAAATTGTTGCTACTCCTCCTCCACGACCAGAACTTCTGGGATTTTGACAGTTTAAATAACCAGAGGGAGCTGATTCATTTAAACCAACATAATCCTCTTGCCCTAACCAAGTCTCTGTAAGGGAAATTAAATCAATCTGATGATCAATTAACAGATCATGGACTAACAGAGACTTGGTAGTTAGAGACCTAATATCTAATAAACCACATTTAATTTTTAAATTATGAGGAGGAACAGAGGCCAAATCATTCAATTTAGAGGCTTTATGTTTAATTTGAGTTTTACCAATATTTTGCTTAATCACTTTGGGATGACTATATATTATATTTTTATTTACTTTGGAGGGAGCAGACAATGATTCTCTGATGGGGAAGACAGGGGCTAAGCTGAGGGGTGGTGGATGAAGAGGAGCTGCAGAGAGGCATGTAAGACTGCGACTCTGCTTCCTGGTCCCAACTCTGAGTAGTCACGGTTTTGGAAATTTGGATAAAAAAGATGCCAGATTGTTAGATAAATGAGATGCACCATCCAAAGTGGGATGAATGCTGTCTCGTCTTATAAGACCAGGTTTTCCCCAAAAAGAGCTCCAATTGTCAATGTAGCCCATGTCATTTGCAGGACACCACACAGACGGCCAGCGGTTCAAGGATGACGAGCAGCTAAACATGTCATCACTGGTCAGATTGGGGAGGGGCCCAGAGAATACTACAGTGGCAGACATTGTTTTTGCAAAGTCACACACCGATTCTACATTAAGTTTTGTGACTTCCGACTGCCGTAGACGGATGTCATTAATGCCAGCGTGAATAACAATTGTGGAGTATTTACAGTTACTTTTAGCCAGCATTTTCAAATTTGACTCGATGTCGCCTGCTCTGGCCCCAGGAATGCATTTGACTATGGCCGCTGGAGTCTCTAGGTTCACGTTTCTGACTACAGAGTCGCCAATGATCAGAGTTTTTTCCTCAGCGGGTGTGTCGCTGAGCAGGGAAAAACGATTAGAAACGTGAACAGGTTGGTGGTGTACCGGGGCTTTGCGACTAGGCTTCCTTCTCACCGTCACCCACCCAGTCTCCTCGCTGCTGAGGAGAGCTGGAGGACCGCTAACAGGGATAGCTATGCTAGCTAGCTCTGCTGCAGCTAAGGGGCGTCCGTCAAGAGTAACTGGCGCAGACGGTGTTTCAATGCAGCGGAGCCAGGATTCCAAATCAGACAACCTCGCCTCGAGCGCCTCAAAAAGACAACATTTATTACATTCACCATTATCACTAAAAGAGGCAGAGGTGTAGCTAAACATCTGACAGAGAGAGCACATCAGAGGAGGAGAGGAAGGAGAGCTAGTAGCCATCGCTAGTGGTTAACCCAAAGCTCAGGAGAGTGAGGAGAGCAAACCACACAGACAGACAGCAAAACAGGAAGTGACGATACGTTACCACAAGGAAGTGACGATCACTTCCTTGACTTTTGGGTTTACACAACATGCTAAAAAATGTCAAAAACATGTCATCAGACCTTTAAAGACAAATGTCTGCTACTAGCCGTCCTAGCGGGGCTGGACAGGGACAAAAAAAATCCTCCCTGGCATTTGTGGTCCAATTTGTTAAGTAGCAACAGTCACCCATTACACTGACTGTAGTGGTCTAACAGACGTTAGAAATATCCCACTTTTGCCCTTAACCACTGAATCCCTGGTTTTGAAGGAAGAAAGGAGGGGAAGAAGTTACTTGGTTATCCATTTTGCATAAATATTTTGTCATTTCAAAGTCTAAATATTTTGTCATTTCAAAGTCTCAAAATTTTCCAAAGATGCAAAACTTTGAGAGAAAGCCACACAATTACTGGGGGGGGGGGGGGGGGGGGGGTCCATCCATCTTCTACCGCTTGATCCTTTTTGGGTCGCGGGGGGGCTGGAGCCTTTCCCAGCATCTTTGGGCGACAGGCAGGGTCCACCCTGGACAGATCGCCAGTCCATCACAGGGCCAACACAGACAGACAGACAACCATTCACTCTCACAGTCAGACCTAAGGACAATTTAGAATCCCCAGTTTGATGCCAGTTAACCTGCATGTTTTTGGCCTGTGAGAGGGAATCGGAGTAAACCCACGCAGATACGGGGAGAACACGCAAACTCCACACAGAAGAGGCACCGATGGGCATCACAAACATATATACAATAAAAGCTTAAAATTTACTAGAATAACATGACAAATTTATAGGGAAGACTGCCCATTTATTTAAAATATGTACTAAATTCACGAGAGAAAAATGCAAACTTACAAGAAACAACCTTGAATTTAAAAAAGTTACAAATTCATGGCAAAAGTTGCAAATTTCTGAGGAAAAAAATCACGTATGTACAATTACAGTCATTGAGATTGTAAATACAGTTTAAAAGATTTAATCAATTCTTTAAGAAAAAGAAAATAAATTGTTGAGACAAAGGTCAGAAAATCACAAGAGAAATAGAGCTCATTTGCAATAATTTAAAAAAAACTGAGGAAAAAAATCAGTGGAAAGATGACAGAAAATTGAGGCAAAAATATAAAGACGGAAGAAAAAAAGATGCCAGTTTATGATGCAAAAGTCACAAATTCAAGAAAAAATGTCAATCCATGAGCAAAATTTTTTCACAAAGTTTCAAATTTCAAGAAGTTTCTCAAAGAGTCTATAACTTAAAAAGAATAAAAACAATCAAGAAAAGTAGGTAATTTATGAGAACTCGCCAAATTCACATAAAAAATTTCCATATTTTCAATTAAAAAAAATCTGTAATTTAGGTGGTAGAGCAGCCTGTAACTGTAACAAGTAAACGTAGGTTTTCTCTGTATATTATCACTCAGATATGCATAATAGGAGTTACCCCAAAATAGTTAAGAAGGTACTGAGATGTGGCTTTAGTCTGGACACTTTGAGGTTTCTCTCCTGAATTTATGGCATATGACTTTACGTCAGAAGAGTCTGACGAAGGCTGCAGTGCACAGTCGAAACATGTAAAGAAGGTAAAGACATCTCCTTTCTATTTTTGTCTTTAATAAGAACAAAAGGTAAATAAACATGGTTCCGAAACCTTGGCCATCGTGTACGTTAGCGGCTTGTGGTCCACGAACGCAGTGAAGCTGCGCCCTTCCAGCCAGAACTGGAAGTGGCGTATGGCCAGGTGGAGAGCCAGTAGCTCTCTATCAAACATGCTGTATTTACGCTCACTGTCGTGCAAAGACCTGCTAAAAAAAGTGAGCGGCTGCCAAGAACCGGCGACGCGTTGCTCCACGATGGCCCCTATGGCCACGTCCGGGGTGTCGGTAGTGAGCGCTATCCGAGCCGCCGGGTCCGGGTGCGCCAACAGTGCAGCGTTTGCAAGGGCTGTTTTAACCTCAGAGAATGCCTGCTCCCGCTCAGGAGTCCAGTCGACTCTGTCTGCCGGTTTCCGTTTCTTGAGCGCGGCGTACAATGACTGCATGAGCTGAGCTGTGCAGGGGAGGAAACGGTTATTAAAGTTAACCATCCCCAAAAACTTTTGCAGCGCCCTGACCGTCTGAGGCCGGGGAAAATTCGCCACCGCGCACACCTTCACCGGCAAGGGTATTCTTCCCTCCGGTGAGATGCAGTTCCGCAAAAAATCAATCCCCATCACGCCGAACTAGCATTTCGCCCGGTTGATTATTAACCCGTGCTCCTCTAACCTCCGGAAATCCGTCCTGAGGTGGGTTACGTGTTCGTCCTCGGACGCACTGGCCACCAGGATGTCATCCAGGTAGACGAACACACATGGCAGATCGTGCAACACCGCATCCATCATGTGTTGGAATGTCTGTGCCGTGCCTTTTAATCTGAAGGGCATGTGTAAAAACTCAAACAGACCAAACAGGGTTATTACCGCCGTTTTGGGTATGTCCTCCGCGCGCACTGGGACCTGGTGGTAACCACGGACCAGGTCTATCTTAGAAAAAATACATGCCCCGCCGAGGTGAACGGAAAAATCCTGAATATGGGGAATCGGGTAGCAGTCGTGCGCTGTGGCGTTATTTAATCTGCGGAAATCTCCGCACGGTCACCACGATCCCACAGCCTTAGGAACCATATGTTGTGGGGATGCCCATGGGCTGTTTGAGCGTCTGATGATGCCTAGCCTTTCCAAGTTGGCAAACTTCTCGCGCGCTATGGCCAGTTTAGCTGTGTCCAGGCGCCGAGGTCATGCGAAAACGAGCAGCCCGGTGGTGGTAATAAAGTGCTCCACCCCATGTTTAGTGATGGCCGCCGAAAACGTCGGGACTGTGAGTGCTGGGAACTGAGTGAGCAGTGTGTGGAACTTACCGCCTGGAGCTGTGACTTTGGCTAGCGTTGTTGGCCTGGCTCCACGAACTGTACAGGGGAGGGAATCAAAAGACATTGCATTGATCAGGCGTCTGTTAGCAGCGTTGACTAGCAGCCCGTGTGTGCATAAAAAATCAGCTCCCAAGATTGGGAAACTGCATGCCACTATGACAAATGTCCACTCGTACATACGGCCATGTAGGGATACAGTCAGTGTCCTCTCACCAAAAGTCCTAATGTCCGAGCCGTTTGTGGCCGTCAGCTCGAGGCCGCTAGCTCCCGCTAGCCGGTCAGTGTAGGATGGCAGGTTGAGGCTCTTTTGGGAGCCAGAGTTCACGAAGAACCATCTTCCCGAGCGCGAGTCCGTCACATAGAGCAGCTTGCTTTCTTCACCGGCGGTCACAGCTGCGACCGACTGCTAGTCTTGGAGTTTTCCCGAACGTTTGAATTGGCACGGTGGGATGCATCGTGCCTCCTCTCCAAAACAGCGGTGGTAGGAGCTTAACGTGTCTCTCTGGAGCTTCTTGGCCCCCGCTGCCTCTACCATCACTGGCTCCTCACTTCCACTGGCTGGCTTGCTGGGTTCTGACTCCGCTGCGTTCACTGTGAGGGCCCTGGTGTTGATGATGATCTGATCTGCCTCCTGGGCTAGCATACGGTAGTCACACGTGGCCAGCAATGGTGAGTTGGCAAGGACCGCTCTGGCCACCATTGGGAGGTTCCGGAGAAAAAGGTGAGCAAACAGAAAATGCCCGTCATCCATGCCAATCAACGCCAACATCTTCTCCATCAGTTCGACCGCCGACCCATCTCCTAACTCGGCGCGCGTCAGGATCCTCTCTGCTCTCTCGCAGTCCGAGAGCGTATAGCGCCGGGTCAGCACGGCTTTGAGAGCCCCGTATTTGTCGCGGGCTGGGGGCTGTTGGAGCAGGCTCGCTACTTGCTGAGTCGTGCGAGCGTCCAGTGCTGCGACCACATAGTAATATCTGGTGTCATCTGCTGTTATTCCCCGGAGCCCGAACTGGGCCTTAGTGTGGAAGAACCAAGACTTCGGGTCATGCAGCCAAAAGTCTGGTAGTTTGACCGAAACGGCACACACGTTGCTGGGGCTTCCCGTGCGGGCCGTCTCCGGGGTGTTTGCCTCATGTTCCATTATTCGTCAAGGGTCACCAGTGTAGAGGGAGCAATAACAGGCCAGGTGTTCATAGCAGACGGACTTTATTTCACTCTCTCACATTTCTCAGTCTCAGAACAAGCAATGACCTCATGCCACCGGATCTCTCTCTCCTTTATATCACCACACTCATTCCCCCTGCTGCCTGAGGTCTTGCATCACAATACATTTACACATCACAACTCCTATTGTCCCCACAGCTGCTTGTTCCTGCTGCCTGGGGTCTTACATCACAATACCTTCTCCCATCACAATTCCTATTGTCCCCAACTGTTTAATCCCCCGCGCACTTCTGGCAGAGGAATTTACTGCCTCTCCTTTGCTTCCAGTCTGAGATGAATATCCCAGCATGGGTTCCCCACAGTATAATCGAATAATTCAGTCCCTTTCATATTTGTCAGTCTACCATGTGTGATTGCCTACATAAAGGCAACACCTCTTTGTATTCCTTTGTCAAACACAGCCTACATTTGGGCCTGGAAAGCCTAATTGGGCTGTTCGTTTTCACACAAGAATACTTGCTTTCTACGGGCATGCACTAGTATTATAAAAGCCATTTCTAGTTTTTTAAGGCCCTATGAAAATGTAACCAGTTTCCATCACTCCAGATTTACAAGTGAACATTTTTTTCAATTAGAAAAGTTCACAAATTTATGTGGGGAAAAAACTGCAAAATGACACCAAAAGCTACAAATATGTGAGAGAACAAAGGTTGCAACTTTACAAGAAAAAAAGTTGAAATGTAATGTAAAAGTTTTCTAAGTACCACATTTATTGGAAAAAAAATGTAAATTCACAAGAGCAAAAGCTGAAAATCTACTAAAGAAAACTGCAAAATGAGGGGAAAAGTAACAAATTTAAGAGGAAAAAGCTGTAATTTGTGAAGATTTCACTACAAGAAAACAGCGGCCAGGTCTATATTATATCTGTGGTATTTTAAAAACATTTTAAAGGTAGATTTAAGGATTAAATGTCGTTTTAAGAATCATTAAGGCCTGAATTTTAATCAGTTTTAATGGTTCTTAATGAGCAGGGCTGCTGGAACAACCTGGAAACACCGAACATGGTCACACCACAGCTCCAGGGAGGAGGGATTGCTGCTCTTAAAAAAATAGTGCCTGGACTTTACCATACTCTTGTTTTCCTAAACAAACCTAAAGGCTGTCACAATTTCATTGATTTGAATGTTTTTAAGCTTTTAAAAAAACTGAGTTATGTGAGGCAGAGCTACATTCAAAACTACAATCAGTGAAAACCCGAGTGGCACATGAATTCATTTAATAATTAGTGAGGGATCTATAGACATGACCGCGGCTTGTCAGAAGTGTCGCTATCAGGACTTGTGCAGCTGGTGGAAAAAGATAAAGTTCTGTTTGATTATTTTAAATCCTCCAGTCGGGTAAAGGTTTTAAATTGATGCAGTTTAACTTCTGTAGCATCATCGTCCTCCTCAAAACCAAGACAGAAGATCACTTCTCTCCAGTTTACAGGAATTTCATTTTATTCATTGCACAGGAATATCACCTTTCTGCCTTTTCAGGAATATCACTGGCTTTTATGTCGACTCATGCAGGCCTCTTCCAGGCCTGACCAAAGATGCTTGCTTTCCCAGGACCCCAATGTAAACAGTTGCCCCTCGCAGAGATTGTAAGGATCAGAATTTGCTTTTAAAGGCTCAAAGGAACATAAAACTCAGGAGACCAGACCTCTCAACATGAACACTGCATTTGATAACGTACCTTTTCACAGGAAACCAATGTTTTTAAAAGAGTCATAAACCACTTAATCTGACGGTTTTATAGCCTATGCTGTCCAGGTCTTCGCCCAGATACTAAAGGAAATCATCTACAGCTCAACAGTACCTCCTAGCGGATGCCTACGGAATGTGTTTTCAGTATGTAGGATGACTTTTAACTTGTTCTAAACATTAAGTTTCTTTCAGCTTATCCTCTGGATCCTAAGGACACTGAAAATCATCCCTCTTTTATCACCAACCATGGTTTGCTGCATATTCTGCTGTTCTAATCTTGATTTAAATGTGAATGCATGTATTATAATTATGTATAAGAAATGTTATATTCATGAGTGTTATTGGAGTAATGGTATAAATGCATGATCAAGGTCACCACTTTATTAGGTACACCATGCTAGTAACGGGTTGGACCCCCTTTTGCCTTCAGAACTGCCTCAATTCTTCGTGGCATAGATTCAACAAGGTGCTGGAAGCATTCCTCAGAGAGTTTGGTCCATATTGACATGATGGCATCACACAGTTGGCGCAGATTTGTCGGCTGCACATCCATGATGCGAATCTCCCGTTCCACCACATCCCAAAGATGCTCTATTGGATTGAGATCTGGTGACTGTGGAGGCCATTTGAGTACAGTGAACTCATTGTCATGTTCAAGAAACCAGTCTGAGATGATTCCAGCTTTATGACATGGCGCATTATCCTGCTGAAAGTAGCCATCAGAAGTTGGGTACATTGTGGTCATAAAGGGATGGACATGGTCAGCAACAATACTCAGGTAGGCTGTAGCGTTGCAACGATGCTCAATTGGTACCAAGGGGCCCAAAGAGTGCCAAGAAAATATTCCCCACACCATTACACCACCACCACCAGCCTGAACCATTGATACAAGGCAGGATGGATCCATGCTTTCATGTTGTTGACGCCAAATTCTGACCCTACCATCCGAATGTCGCAGCAGAAATCGAGACTCATCAGACCAGGCAACGTTTTTCCAATCTTCTATTGTCCAATTTCGATGAGCTTGTGCAAATTGTAGCCTCAGTTTCCTGTTCTTAGCTGAAAGGAGTGGCACCCGGCGTGGTCTTCTGCTGCTGTAGCCCATCTGCCTCAAAGTTCGACGTACTGTGCGTTCAGAGATGCTCTTCTGCCTACCTTGGTTGTAACGGGTGGTTATTTGAGTCACTGTTGCCTTTCTATCAGCTCGAACCAGTCTGGCCATTCTCCTCTGACCTCTGGCATCAACAAGGCATTTCCGCCCACAGAACTGCCGCTCACTGGATATTTTTTCTTTTTCGGACCATTCTCTGTAAACCCTAGAGATGGTTGTGCGTGAAAATCCCAGTAGATCAGCAGTTTCTGAAATACTCAGACCAGCCCTTCTGGCACCAACAACCATGCCACGTTCAAAGTCACTCAAATCACCTTTCTTCCCCATACTGATGCTCGGTTTGAACTGCAGGAGATTGTCTTGACCATGTCTACATGCCTAAATGCACTGAGTTGCCGCCATGTGATTGGCTGATTAGAAATTAAGTGTTAACGAGCAGTTGGACAGGTGTACCTAATAAAGTGGCCGGTGAGTATTAGCCAAGTCATTTAATTTAGTTAGATTTTATATTGAGCATTTATCTCATAAGAACTGACTGTTGATTTTCCCTCTGAAATTTCATGGGATGGTGTCTTCATTTGATTGGCTGCTCTCAAACAAAGAAGTGTTCTCACATTGGATAGCAGCCATTTCAAACTGCTTCTGAAAAAGCCGATTGGTCAGTCTTGCGACTACATCATCAGTTTTACGACCCGGCGAGGTAACTTTTAAAGACAGAAGTTAGATTTGAGTTTAGTTAAGAGTTTTGAAAAAGTCAGAGATCAGCAGAGAACAGAAGAAGTTAAGAGTTAGAAAAAGGAACAGACCAGACAAAGATTAGAACAGGAAGATTAGCTAGAAATAGAATTAAGAATTAGAAACACAGAAAGAGGAAAGAAAGAGATTTTGAGAAAGATTAGGAACTAAATTAAGATTAAGGAAGCAGAATAGTAATCTAGATCCCAGAAGAAGATTTTATTCCACCGTTTCAAGGCCCTGTGAAGTTTTATTTTATTCTCTGTGTGTTTGTCAAGTCTTTCTGGTTACTGAGGAGAAACCATTTTTCTTTAGAGCTCGTCCCTTTTTAGAGAATCAAATTCTCAAATTTTTTCCTTCACCTCAGAAGCCATTCTTATCCTAGTAAATGTTTTTCTAACATTTTTTTTAATGACTTTTCACGCCATTAAAGTGGACCTTTAATTTGCCTAGTTTAAAGTGAACAGAGACTGAGAAGATTTTCCTTCAGTTTTCGGGTCGATCCCGCTACAAGAGACCCCAAATTTGGACTCTTTTTTTCAAAGGACTTTTCACGCCGCCCTGAGACAAACTATCCACGGCCGCAACTGTCTGCTTGAAGGGCCCCCAGCTGAGTTATCACCTACACGGCTGTGAGTGAGGATAGCAGCCGCTTCCTCCGACGTCCTAACTTCAAAACCCAGCGGTACCGACCCGCAGAACTTGGACCAACGGCCGTTGTGTGAGTGAGACTCTTATTTCTCCTATTTTCTGGTTTAAAACGTGATGTCCTAACAATTAAATTACAATTGAATATGGCCCGTATTTCAGGGCTCAATTAGTCTCTCAGCCGCAGGATGGAATTGTAAACTGAACGAAAACTTTCAGTCATTTTTAAGTAACTGCCCTTAAATTTTGTAGATTAATTCAGGAGTCATTTTTAGATAATTAGCTTATGAATTTTCCCCATAAAATTGCGATGTTTTGTTAAAACATTCCAGCCTCATTTACCGTTGAAACATAAGTCTAGTTTCTCCTTGGTTCTGCAGAGGTGTAAAGCTGGATTTTATGTTCAGGAACCCAATATCAGTTGATGTGATATTTTACGCTGTCATCATCTGAATCTGTTTATTCATCATTTGAATGTCATGCCATGCAACCTGAATGATTTTAATAAAAGAGTGAATAAGATCAGTAGAAGCGTTTTCCTTTCGCATATACAGGTTTCCTAATCACGGCAGGACAAAAACTCACTGAAACTTTGAGACTGATTCATTAAGTAATTTAAGGTACAAAATTAAATAAAATCAAAGTTAATTTTATTGTCCGTTAGGACTGGTGCCCCTTTTACGAGTGCTTTTATTTAATTTAGCGGGTGTAGAAGTGAAGGTTCAACTCCGCCCCCTTTCACACCCACTATTAAATAAAATAAATAATTCCTGTACCTTATGACAAATATTTTTATAGGCACTTCATCCTACACTTCCAAGGCAAGTAGTGATGTTAAAACTGAGGCCTCATGAAACAATGAGCAACTTTGAGACCACTGCTTCAGGAGTGACAGTGTTATGAAACGTCTAATAGACTGCCATCTGGTGACTGACTGTTAGAACTGCATTTGAGTTGAAAACCTGAAAAAGGGCAAAACTCTACAGTGCATCCGGAAAGTCTTCACAGTGCTTCACTTTTTCCACGTTATGTTACAGCCTTATTCAAAAAGGGATTAAAGTTATTTTTTCCTCAAAATTCTACACACAATACCCCATAATGACAATGTGAAACTTTTTTGAGATTTTTGCAAATTTATTAAAAATAAAAAACTAAGAAATCACATGTACATGAGTACTCACAGCTTTTCCCATGAAGCTCATAAGTGAGCTCAGGTACATCCTGTTTCCACTGATCATCCTTGAGATGTTTCTACTGCTTAATTGGAGTCCACCTGTGGTAAATTCAGTTGATTGGACATGATTTGGAAAGGCACACACCTGTGTACATAAGGTCCCACAGTTGACAGTGCATGTCAGAGCGCAAACCAAGCATGAAGTCAAAGGAATTGTCTGTAGACCTCCAAGACAGGATTGTCTCGAAGCATAAATCTGGGGAAAGGTACAGAAAAATTTCTGCTGCTTTGAAGGTCCCAATGATCACAGGAGCTTCCATCATCTGTAAATGGAAGAAGTTCAGAACCACCAGGACTCTTCCTAGAGCTGGCCGGCTGTCTAAACTGAGCAATCGGGGGAGAAGGGCCTTAGTCAGGGAGGTGACCAAGAACCCCATGGTCACTCTGTCAGAGCTCCAGCATTCCTCTGTGAAGAGAGGAGAACCTTCCAGAAGGACAACCATCTCTGCAGCAATCCACCAATCAGGCCTGTATGGTAGAGTGGCCAGACGAAAGCCACTCCTTAGTAAAAGGTACATGGCAGCCTGCCTGGAGTTTGCCAAAAGGCACCTGAAGGACTCTTAGGCCATGAGAAACACAATTCTCTGGTCTGATGAGACAAAGACTGAACTCTTTGGTGTGAATTCCAGGCATCATGTTTGGAGGAAACCAGGCACCGATCATAACCACGCCAATGGCGGTGCAACATCATGCTGTGAGGATGTTTTTCAGCGGCAGAGACTGGGAGATTAGTCAGGATAGAGGGAAAGATGAATGCAGCAATGTACAGAGACATCCTGGATGAAAACTTGCTCCAGAGCACTTTTGACCTCAGGCTGGGGAGATGGTTCATCTTTCAGCAGGACAATGACCTTAAACACACAGCCAAGATATCAAATGAGTGGCTTCAGGACAACTCTATGAATGTCCTTGAGTGGCCCAGCCAGAGCCCAGACTTGAATCCAATTGAACATGTCACGCCGTGCCGCTCATCAGCGGCGCCACCTGCACGCACACCTGCACATCATCAGCGGCAAGGAATATAAGCCGCCTCGCCCTGAGCTTCAGCCTGAAGCTGTCAGACTTCTCTACTCATCATCATGAGTCAACCTTTCCTTCAGCACGACGCCTTCGTAAGAAGCCCTTACCTCCTTTGTTTCGAGTCTGCTCCCCTGTGCACAGGTGGATTCCTCGGCGGCGGACAATGCCTCTCCCTCGCCATTCCTCGCTGCTGCACCGAGTCCTGCAGGTGGCTGTCTCCCGGGTCCCGTCCTTGTTGTGCCAGTCATCTGTCCCTTGCAAGTAAGCTCCTCTCACGCTTATTCTCCTCCTGTGTTGGTGTGTGCCCGTCACCCTGTGTCTTTGTGCTCTTTCCCATAGGGTTGCCGGCTGTACGGTCTCCTGCCTCTGTGCCCGAAGCAAACGCCGCCACCAATACATTTACATCCCGCAGACACACATCCATTCACCCCTGTTGCTAATGAACTATTTGAACTTCTCTGAGCCTGTGTGTGTGCGTCTCCTGAGCCGTGCGTTATGTCAGTACGGCTTCAGCAGAGCGGCTCGGCAGACGGCGGGCTCGCACACCGGTTTTCCACTCTCGAGGCTCGAGTGGATCAATTAGCCTATCAGCAACAGGTGATTTTCAATCAATTGTTAAATTTGACTAACCGGTTGGGCCGTTTGGACCCCCAGCAGTCGTTCTCCCCGGCTCGTCAGGGTGGCGCGGCTCCTGCTGCTCCAGTGGCCGTCCAGCAGGCTCCGAGTGCACCGGTTCGGCTCACACCCATTCCAACCCCCGCCCGCTTTAGCGGTAAGCTCGGCGGAGCGCGGGGGTTTATTATGCAGTGTGAGTCCGTTTTCCACCGTGTGCCCGGAGACTTTCCCTCAGATCATAGCCGAATTGGTTATATCGGGAATCTCCTGGAGGGGCGAGCTTTAACGTGGACCTACGCCGTAATGGCGAGGCCCAGTTATGCCGCCCTCACATATGACCAATTCGTGAGGCGCTTCCTGGAGGTCTTTGACCATACTCCAACCGAGACGGTCCAGGTCAATCGGCTTCTCACCCTCCAGCAGGGAAGCCGGTTGGCAGCGGACTACGCGGTCGACTTCCGGGTAGCGGCGGAGGAAGTAGGCTGGGAGGAACGCTCCCTCTGCGGCCTTTTTCTCCGCAGCCTCAATGATGATCTGAGGGATGAACTGGCTGGGCGGGATATTCCTGAGACGCTAGCGGAGCTGACATCCTTAGCGATTAATTTGGATAACAGGCTGCGCGAGCGCTCCTCAGGGCGGAAGTCATCTTCTTCTCGCCCTCGTGGAGCCTCGCCGCGCCTGTTCCAAGCTCGCCCCCTGGCGGCGCCGCCACCATCGTGCCCCGAGGAGTCGGAGCCGATGGTGACGGGCTGGACAAAGCTTTCACCTGCGGAGAGACAACGCCGCCGTGAGTTGGATCTCTGCATGTATTGCGGAGATGACCAACACACGGTGAAGCTTTGCCCACGGAAAGCCAGTCGGCGGGGTCCGCGAGTCACTGTAGGGGGCCTTGCGGATCTCAATCGGTTAAACTCACACACTCAATTAATGCTGCCCATCCGTTTCTGCCACAACCCCACTGGGCACCTCACCCACGCACTGGTGGATTCGGGCGCAGAAGGCAGCTTCATTTCACAAAGCCTGGCAACCCGATTGGGCATCCGCTGCCAGGCGCTCAAAGACCCCATCTCCCTGGTCAACCTCTCCCGTGCTTCCCTTGGGAGAGTCACACACCAGACTGTCCCGGTCCCGGTGATCATCTCTGGTAACCACCGGGAGGAGATAACCTTTCTCATCCTGCCCAACTCTGTGTCGCCCGTCATCCTGGGGTATCCCTGGCTACGCCTCCACAACCCTGTCCTGGATTGGAAGTCAGCTGGGGTCTCGGCATGGAGCACGTTCTGCATGGGCACCTGCCTTCAGTCCGCTGCCTGCTCTCCATCCGCTTCTCCCCTCGCTACGGACGCAGCACCCCTGGACCTGTCCCTGGTGCCTCTGGAATTTCACGACCTGGGCATGGTATTCAGTAAGACCAAGGCCATGTCTCTCCCTCCTCATCGGCCCTATGACTGCGCCATCAACCTCCGCCAGGGGGCACCCTTACCTTCTGGTCGGCTCTACAGTCTGTCGGCGCCGGAGAAGGAGACGATGAATACCTACTTAAAAGAGTCACTGAGTGCTGGGATAATCCGCCCATCATCTTCACCCGTGGGGGCAGGGTTCTTCTTTGTTGGGAAAAAGGACGGATCCCTCCGTCCTTGCATTGACTATCGGGCCCTAAATGACATCACAGAGAGGGATCGTTACACCCTGCCCCTCATGGACACCGCTTTCCACTCCCTCCAGGGGGCGACCTGGTTCACCAAGCTGGATCTACGCAGCGCATACCACCTCGTCCGGATCCGGGAGGGAGATGAGTGGAAGACAGCCTTCTGTACCCCGAACGGCCACTTTGAATACCTGGTAATGCCGTTCGGGTTGACCAACGCTCCTGCCGTCTTTCAGCGCCTCATCAACGACGTCCTCCGGGACTTCATCGGCCTCTTTGTGTTCGTCTACCTGGATGATATACTTATCTTCTCCAAGTCCAGGGATGAGCACCAGGTCCATGTGAGGCGGGTCCTCCAAAGGCTGCTGGAGAACCGGCTATACGTGAAGGCTGAGAAGTGCGAATTTTTTGCTAGAACAACCTCCTTCCTGGGATTCGTCATCGCTCACGACCAGGTGCGTCCAGACCCAGAGAAGGTGAAGGCGGTGGTAGAGTGGCCTACACCTGCGTCGAGGAAGCAGGTGCAACAGTTCGTGGGATTCGCGAACTTCTACCGCCGCTTTGTTCCAAACTTCAGCACCATCGTCGGACCGCTGACCCGCCTCACGTCCCCTAAGGTCCCGTTCCGGTGGACCGAAGAGGCCGCAGCTGCTTTTCAGGCACTGAAGGCGGAGTTCTCCTCCTCCCGGGTCCTTCGCCAGGTCGACCCCGCGCTGCAGTGCATCGTGGAGGTGGATGCTTCGGACACAGGAGTGGGGGCAGTGCTATCCCAGCGGTCGCCTGACGACAGCGCCAAAAGGCTCTGCGCCTTCTTCTCCCGGCGCTTGTCCCCGGCGGAGAGAAATTACGACGTGGGGGACAGAGAGCTCCTCGCCATCAAGCTCGCGCTGCAAGAGTGGCGCCACTGGCTAGAGGGGGTGGACCTGCCATTCGTGGTCCTTACGGACCACAAGAACTTGGAATATCTTCGGTCTGCCAAGCGCCTGAACGCCCGCCAGGCGCGCTGGTCCTTGTTCTTTGCCAGGTTCCAGTTCTCCATCACCTTCAGGCCTGGCTCTAAGAACAGCCTGCCCAACGCCCTCTCTAGGCAATTCGCCCCCGAGGAGTCGGAGGACGCGCTCCACACCATCCTGCCCAGGTCGTGCGTCGTGGGAGCCATCTCCTGGGACATAGAGAGCAAGATCCGGAAGGCGCAGGAGGTGGAACCTGACCCTGGCGGCGGACCAGAGGGAAGACTATTCGTGCCATCAGCGGTTCGAGGAGAGGTCATCCACTGGCTACACACCTCCAGGCTCACCTGTCACCCTGGCTCCTCCCGGATGATAGATCTCCTCCAGCGGTCCTTTTGGTGGCCGGGCCTGCGGAGGGCTGCGGCCCGCTACGCCCGGGCTTGTCCAATTTGTGCCACCAATAAGTCGGGAAACGCCCCTCCAGCGGGTCTGCTCCAGCCCCTGCCCGTCCCTGGCAGGCCCTGGTCGCACATCGCCCTGGACTTCGTCACCGGACTCCCAGTTTCCAACTCCTACGACACCATCCTGACCATCGTGGATCGCTTCTCCAAGGCGGTGCACTTCGTTCCCCTGCGAGGTCTCCCTACTGCCCTGGAGACGGCGGACCTCCTCATCCAACACGTGGTCAGGCTGCACGGGATTCCGGTGGACGTGGTCTCAGACCGGGGGCCCCAATTTTCCTCTGAGGTTTGGAAGTCGTTTTGTAATGCCATCGGAGCCAAGGTGAGCCTCTCCTCCGGCCATCACCCCCAATCCAATGGGCAGTGTGAGCGGACCAACCAGGAGCTGGAGGCTGCGCTCCGCTGTGTGACTGCATCCAAACCCACGTCCTGGAGTAACCATCTTGCCTGGGTTGAATACGCCCACAACACCGCTCGCTCTTCTGCTACAGGGATGTCCCCCTTCAAGGCGTCCCTGGGTTACGACCCCCCGCTGTTCCCGGCGCAGGAGAGTGAGGTAACTGTCTCGTCAGTTAGGGCGCATCTCAGGCAGTTCCGCTCCATCTGGGCATCTGCGCGTAATGCGCTTTTACGCACGGTGGAGCGCAACAGAACTGTGGCGGACCGGCACAGAAGACCTGCCCCGGCGTACAGAGTTGGGCAACAAGTCTACGTGTCGACCCAGGACGTAACATTGAAAGGCGAGAGGAGGAAGCTGGCACAGCACTTTATGAGACCCTACCCCATCACCCGGATCATCAACCTGGTAGCTGTACGCGTGGCTATTCCCCCCTCCCTCCGCATCCATCCCACCTTCCACGTGTCTAAGGTGAAGCTGGCAGTCTCCGACCCCCTTTGCCCTCCTCCTGCTGCGCAACCCGCGCCCCGGATGGTTGGTGGCCATCCGGCCTGGGCCATCTCTTCCATCCTGGACTCCAGGCGCCGGGGTCGTGGGTTGCAGTACTTGGTGGACTGGGAGGGCTATGGGCCTGAACATCGACAGTGGGTGCCCCGGTCGTTGGTGTTAGACCCCTCACTCATCGCTGATTTCCACCGAGCGCACCCAGAGAGGCCATCGCCAGGAGGCGCTGCTAGAGGGGGGAGTACTGTCACACCGCGCCGCTCATCAGCGGCGCCACCTGCACGCACACCTGCACATCATCAGCGGCGAGGAATATAAGCCGCCTCGCCCTGAGCTTCGGCCTGAAGCCGTCAGACTTCTCTACTCATCATCGTGAGTCAACCTTTCCTTCAGCACGACGCCTTCGGTAAGAAGCCCTTACCTCCTTTGTTTCCAGTCTGCTCCCCTGTGCACAGGTGGATTCCTCGGCGGCGGACAACGCCTCTCCCTCGCCATTCCTCGCTGCTGCACCGAGTCCTGCAGGTGGCTGTCTCCCGGGTCCCGTCCTTGTTGTGCCAGTCATCTGTCCCTTGCAAGTAAGCTCCTCTCACGCTTATTCTCCTCCTGTGTTGGTGTGTGCCCGTCACCCTGTGTCTTTGTGCTCTTTCCCATAGGGTTGCCGGCTGTACGGTCTCCTGCCTCTGTGCCCGAAGCAGACGCCGCCACCAATACATTTACATCCCGCAGACACACATCCATTCACCCCTGTTGCTAATAAACTATTTGAACTTCTCTGAGCCTGTGTGTGTGCGTCTCCTGAGCCGTGCGTTATGTCAGAACATCTCTGGAGAGATCTGAAAATGGTTGTGTGCTGACGCTTCCCATCCAACCTGATGGAGCTTGAGAGGTGCTGCAAAGAGGAATGGGCCAAACTGCCCAAAGATAGGTGTGCCAAGCTTGTGGCATCATATTCACAAAGACTTGAGGCTGTAATTGCTGCCAAAGGTGCATCAACAAAGGAGCAAAGGCTGTGAATACTTATGTACATGTGATTTCTTAGGTGTTTTTTTTTTATTTTTAATGTGCAAAAATCTCAAAACTTTGTTCACATTGTCATTATGGGGTGTTGTGTGCAGAATTTTGAGGGAACAAAAATGAATTTAATCCATTTTGGAATAAGGTTGTAACAAAACAAAATGTGGAAAAAGTGAAGCGCTGTGAAGACTTTCCAGATGCACCTGTTTATCACAGGTTGCACTACACTTGTCATTTTCTCAGACAGGCTTGTAAAAATTCTGTCAATTATCTATCATTTTAATGGACTTTAATTAGATCACCCTCCATATAATCTGTCAAATGATAGACAGCTTTCAGAATTTGTAGTCATTGCTGGGAAAATTCTGTAGAAGAACAATTTTCAGTGAATGAAACCTCTGAGAGAGAGAAAGAGAGAGAGTATGCATGGCTTGACATTAACAGCGGCCAATGGCTCTACTGCTACTCTGGCCATGTACAGCCATGTAGGGGTGTCCCAATCCATAGGGGTAGTGATGTCATGCTCGGCACCGCCCACTCAGCACTGATTCGCGCAATATAAAGTGGAAGTGTCATGAGCAGTTTTTTTTTTTTTATTTAATCCACCTTATTCCTAGGCCCCATGATGCCTTGTGTGAATTATGGCAGTAACTTTCAATACTAGTTTAGAATAGCCAAAGTCTATAATAATAGTTTTAGCCAAAGTCAAATTCCTTGTATGTGTTGTGCATACTTGGCCAATAAAGCTGATTCTGATTCTGAATGTATGGTTGTCACTGAAACAGGACACTTTTCCTTGCTAAAAAACAATGACTTTGGCATCAAAAATGCAGGAACACGACCTTTTGCATCTCAGAAACCGTAATATAATCAAACCACTTCCCACAAAGACGACCTTAAAAAGTAGCCTTGCAGACAGTAGCTCCGTTTGTTAGCGCTGCTGCTAAGATGCAAACGCTGTAAACAAATAAAAGCTCTGAGATATATCACTGTCTCCACCACAATAAAGTTGGCTGCATTTTGTTGAAATATGTTGAACATAATCAAATTTACCTCAGAGCAGATGTATGCCAGAAGTGACCGTGCTTGGCTGTCAGCCATTCGTTTTACCTTGAAATTAAAATACTCATGGTGCGGTCATGCCATAAATGCTTATTTAACTTAACATGTACAGAAATTTTCTGACAATTGTTCAGAATTTTATTGACCTATATTTTGTGATTATTTAAAAATTAGTGCATGCTGAAGTCCATATTGTTCCAAGGCAGTGAAACAAATGCAAAAAAACCCCCAAAAAACTGTTCATCTTTCCTAAATCATTAAGCCTTAGGAAGCAAAGTGTTACTATTTTTTATTTATTATTATACTTTATGCAGCCTTCATTCTGGTGACATATATAACATATAAATGTCAGATCTGTGACTTTCATATACAGTAAGTGGAAACATACCTGGTGTCATGGATGGCCCTCACAAGCCATCATAAGACGCCACAAATCACCAGTGAGTTTGCACAGTTTATTAACAGAACAGAAAAGGAACAAAATAACAAGCCATGGGGGGCTAAAACACACTACAATGAATACAGTCAATGACAGGGGAGAATGGAAACATAAGGAAACACACTTACAAATAAAGACGAGGGATAGTCTATGTCTGAGCAGCAGGATGCTCGAATAACGTTTGACCATGGGAAGGTTTTTGACGAGACTGCCGCATATTCATTCCCAGCTGCCCTCTTAAGTAGGGAGCAACTGATGAGATGAAATGCGGCTCAGCTGACAGCTCTGACAGCCGGAAGCCCCTCCGAGCGCTGTCACAATAAAAGCTCGGAGGGCCAAAAGGGGCACACAGCCGTCAGATGGGCGAAAATAGTGCATGGCTCAAGCGCGGGCGAGATCGGCGCTCAAACCATAAAAGTACCTCCCCCCTCGAGGCGGCGAACTATGAGCGCCGTATGACACCCAAGCCCCCCACCCACCCACTCCCCACCCCCCACCCCCCACCCCCAGGGTGGGCCGATGGGGGAAAAGGCCTGGAGCGTGAGAACCAGAAAGCGCAGAAAAAAAACCCCATAATGATGACAGGGAACAAATGAGGCAATTACAGAGTACGGTTAAAAAGAAAAACACAATACTCCATAGCGCACAAGTAATACATGAACAGGGCAAAAAGCAAACAGGAGGCCTATAACTAAAACCCCCAGGCCCACAAGACACCAAGGGTTAGATACAATCCATCCCTCAGACAGGAGGGGAGAGAAAAAAAGACATGCCAAACAACGGTAAATACACGGAGCAGAACAACCAACACAGAATGACCTTATACCTCAGTGGGACCACAAACACATGAGGATGACAACAGGCAGAGTCCAATTAAACAGGAACAGTTTCCCTGTGTCCAATGGCCAAATGGTGATTAAGGGAAAAAGGAAATGTTCGGGCGGCCTACCCCAGTCCCAGGCCTGGAAAGTCAGAACCTCCGGCGGCCGAACCAGGACGCCCAGTTGGAAGCACCGTACGTCGGGTGGCCGACCCAGAATGTCGAACCGGTGAAACAGCTCCCCAGGCGGCTGACCCGCATCACTCAGCCACCAGGACTGTGGAGGAACAATTGGAGATGGCCTCCCTGGAGAGGGGAAAGACGAGAGAGAGCCGAGCCGAATGTTGAGAACCCCAACGGCCCCCGGTGGAGATGAGCTGGAAAGACGACGGTGATGATGAAGATGATGATGACGATGAGCCAGTTCAATGTCAGGTGGCAGAGGGTCTGCAGCTCCTTCACCGACCTTGAACCACACCGGTGCTATACCCACGACGGACCCCGATTGGGTCTCGGCTGCACCCGCGATGGACCCCAACTGGGTCAGCGCAGCACCAGTAACGACTTCCAACCCCAAACCCGGAACCTCCAGTACAGCGACCGGGATTGGCTCCGCACTGGTGACCCTGGGAGAAGGCTCAGGAGAAGGAAAAGAACCAGGATCAGAATCACCGGTAGCGACAGAGCCCAGTGAGACAAGCTCGGGTGCAGCGGACGGCTGCTCCGGCTCGTCTCCCCAAGAGACAGGCAAAAATGCTCTAAAATGGAAAGAAGGAAAACAAGGTAGAGCACTTGCCTGCACTCGAGTTCTGTTGCCGTCCAGGACTTCGATGATCAGGGCTCAGGCCGAAGAAGGTCGTTGTCCGGCTCCCACTCGGCTACGACGGGCTCCGCAGCTGGCATGATGGTCTCCGCAGCCTGAAGACCCTCCGGCGCTAACGTCCATGCCGATGACCAGCAAGACGTGGTGGCAGGGGACCCTCAAACCACTCATCTGTGGAGACCCGGGGACGCTTCGTCGTCGGCGCAGGCTCCACGCTGCAGTCCGCTCTCCTCCTCTGCCCATGACATGACTGCGGGGCAGGAACCAGGCTCTCCAGAACCGCAGGCCCCCTCCTCGTCCGGCGACATAGGCCTGGCGTCGTGGACCGCTTAGCAGAGGGAGACACAGAGGCAGCAGGTTTAGTGACAGAAGCTACAGCAGGTGGTGGGAGCGCGGGGGACTGCGAACCCCGAACTCCACCCCCAGGAGTCAGACAAGGCAAATCACAACTACAGGGAGAAACATGAACTTGCACTTGCCTGTTTCCTGGAGGATAGATGGTGCCTGCTGTAGCGGACGTTGTTCCTCCCTTTTCCCGCTGGCTGGTGACGGAGGGCCCCCTGGGAGGACGAGGAGGAGCCGCTCGTGATGGTCCAATAATGGGCTTCACTGGAGCAGGACTCAAAACACTTACAGCAGCCGGAGAAGACGTCAAGGAGGAGGGGACGACAGCCGAGACGGTCCGGGCACGATGAGCTGATGGGACAGCAGGGAAAGATGACCTGAGGGAAGAGGCTGTGGGAATTCCCCCCTGACAAGACGCAGGAGCGGCAGCTGTCGAGAGTTTGAGTCCTTGCGACGACCCGGAACAGGATCTGGACGGGGTTCTCGTTGAGTCCTTTTGTTCGCTGTGTGACGACGGTCACCGGCAGAGGGCGAGGCGAAGGAGAAGTTCAGGCTTCTTCGGGGATCACCCCTGGGCGGTGCCACCTCCTGGCCTGGAGCGGGGACAGGAACGGGATTCTGAAGCGAGGAGCGAGAATGCCTCCTCTTCGGCTTCCTGCTGGAGTTTCCCTCCAGCCCACGGAGTATCTCCTGTTGTGCGGCAATGTCCGCCTTCCTCGCAACAACTTCGAGGTGGTTGGCGTAGCGAGGAAGGTGATTAAGGATGTCCTCAGTGAGGTCCAGGTGCCGGCGTATGTCGCTGGGAGAGTCGTAGAGGGTAGCGGTGACGAGTGTTCCATCTACGTAGTCTAGGGCCTCCGCCAGCTCATAGCCCTGGCTCCGAACGCGGCCCCTGAATGATGACATAATCTCCCAGCGCACAGGCACCCAGACAGGGAAAAACAAGTCCAATTTTGGCAAAACTCACGGCGACAGGCATCTCAGCCTGGCGGCAGTCTACTGTCATGGATGGCCCTCACGAGCCATCATAAGATGCCACAAATCACCAGTGAGTTTGCACAGTTTATTAACAGAACAGAAAAGGAACAAAATAACAAGCCACAAGGGGCTAAAACACACTACAATGAATACAGTCAATGACAGGGGAGAATGGAAACATAAGGAAACACACTTACGAATAAAGACGAAGGATAGTCTATGTCTAAACAGCGGGATGCTTGAATAACGTCTGACCATGGGAAGGTTTTTGACGAGACTGCCGCATATTTCGTTCCCAGCTGCCCTCTTCTTAGGGAGCAGCTGATGAGACAAAATGCGGCTCAGCTGACAGCCGGAAGCCCCTCCGAGCGCTGTCACAATAAAAGCTCGGAGGGCCAAAAGTGGCACACAGCCGTCAGATGGGCGAAAATAATGCATGGCTCAAGCGCGGACAAGATTGGCGCTCGAACCATAACACCTGGTGCTGTTGTCTGTCCTGTGTCTGTACCACCGATCAAACCAACAGTCCTTTTCCATTCAGTGCATCATCTACGCATTGCAGGCTCCATTTATCCAGTCTATGGCACAACCACGAACACCAGCAACAAGTAGCAGAACTACAGCAAAGCCTTCAACAAATACAAAAACTACAAGAGCTGAAATTAGCTGCCACTTGAGTGCAAAACATGTATGTGGATGATACTGTAACATTGGGGCTTTTTCCCAGCATGCCTTGCCAGTAGAGATGTTATTTTCGTGTATGTTTAGTGTTATTACTTTGTTATTATACTGCTGTGTCATTATAACTGCGTTATAATGACCCAGCAGTGTTACAGGTAGAATTAGAGCAGGAGTGATTATGTGTTGTGTAACCCTGATATAAATGGAGGTCGGTGAGAATGACTTCCCCTCCTGTCTGTGTTCGTTGTTGTGTTTTAATAAAGTCTGTTGTGTCGCAGCCATCTGCTCCTTTTCTTTGTGTGAACCTCACATATGTCACACTGGTATCAGGAGTGGGAATCATGGAACAGATGGAAGCCAGGATCAGAACGGAGATCCAGCAGCTGGAGCGACTCATCGCTCAGCTGGCGATGGACGACGGAGCTGAGACACCGACCCCCAGAGCCGCTCGCCAGGACGAACAAAGCAGCGGACCTAACGGGACCAGCGTACCCTGCCTTCTGCCTTTTTCAAGGCAGGGTGGGCTGAGCAGAGCAAACCAGCCCCGCTCCCCACCCTTTTCAGGGCAGGACGGGCCGGCGATTCCACTGCGACCAGGGGCGGCGATCGACCGGGAGGCAACCGGCCCATCCATCCGGCAGCGGGCCAAGATTCCCCGCTTCAACAGCGAGACCCTGCTGGATGACTACCTGGTCCAGGTCAAGCTGGCTGCCTTGCTGAATGGCTGGCCACCAGAAGAAACCGCCGTGCAGGTCGCAATGGCCTTGGAAGGGAAAGCTCTCTGCATGCTGTCTGACCTCCGGCCAGAGGAGCGTCACAGCTGGCCAGCGCTACAAGGAGCACTCCGGAGATGGTTTGGGAGAACGGCCGACGCTGAGCACGCCCAGGAACAGCTGGCCAACCGCTGTCGAGGCAGCCAGGAGAGACTAGGAGCCTACGCGGCGGACATACGGCTGCTAACACAGCGCAGCTACCCGGACTTCGAACCGGAGATAGTGGAGAAGCTCACCCTCCTGAACTTCATCCAAGGTCTCCGCCCGTCCTAGCTCCAGAACCATGTCCGGATTAACGCCGCTAGCAACTGGGAGACTGCGGTGGCAGAAGCAGAGCGGGTGGAGCCGCTGATGAATCGTACAGCCAAACCAAGACAAAGAGCCTTCCAGGCCACGGCTGAGAGCGAGGGGGAGGAGGAGGAGGAGGAGTTATGGCAGACCACGGCAGCGCGTCCACGGAGAAGACGGCCCCGGTGACACGAGGAAGGGTGCTTCCGCTGCGGGGAGCCAGGACACATCACACGGTACTGCCCCGCACCCACCCCACGACAAACCGGCTGGGGGTGGCCGGTCAGAACATAAAACACCCGTTCTGGCTGGCTGACATCCAAGACCCCTGTATTATTGGACTTGACCTGCTCGCAGCGTGGAACGCCAAGATCAACACCACCAGACCGTCCCTCCAGCTGGGAACCCGGACCATCACGCTCCGCAGTTGAACCCAGAAAAGGAACATGGAGGCCTGGGCGATCGAGGGACCGCCAGGACGGACAGGACCAGGCGGGCCACCGCGAGGACTGGACACAACAGCGCCACCAGCACGAGCAGAGGGAGCACGAGCACACCCAGGGACAGCAAGGGGAGGGGTCAACGTGTCGGCAGAGATGCAGTAGGCGGTCGAGGAACTATTCCAGCAGAGCTGCAGCGGGCTGGAGCCAGGACAGAGATGCCAGCTGCGGGAGCAGTTTTACTGCTATATGGGTGTCTTCGCTGCGAAGAACGAGGAATGCAACCGGACCGGCTTGGTGCAGCATGAGATCGACACCAGTGAGACCAGGCCAATTCAGCTCCGCCCATGCCAGCTGCCCTTTTCAAGGCAGGCAGCAGCAGAACAAAAAGTGCGAGAAATGCTGGAGGCAGACATTATTGAGCCCTCCAGCAGCCCCTGGGAGGCGCCGGTGGTGCTGGTCAGGAAGAAGGACGGATCGTGGCAGTTCTGCGTGGATTACCAACGCCTGAATGACGTCACCCGTAAAGACTCCGCTGGACCACATTGCCGGCTCCAGCTGGTTCACCTCGCTGGATCTACACAGCGGCTATTGGCAGGTAGAGCTGTCACCTGAGGCCCGCCAAAAAACAGCCTTCTCCATTGGGCAGGGACTGTACCAATTTAAAGTGATGCCGTTTGGACTCTGCAACGCCCCGGTCACCTTTGAGCGCTTGATGGAGCGAGTGCTGGCTCACGTGCCCCGGAGTCGCTGCGTTGTTTACCTGGACGACCTACTGGTGCATGCAGCTGAATTTGACACTGGCCTGTCCAATCTCCGAGAAGTACTGGACGCCATCCAACAGGCCGGACTGCGGTTGCACCCAAGGAAGTGTCACCTATTTCGGTGGGAGACCACTTTCCTGGGCCACGTCATCAGCGCAGCAGGAGTCACCACAGATCCAGAAAAGGTGGCAGCGGTACGAGACTGGCCAGTGCCATGGAACGTGGGAGAACTGCGGAGCTTTCTCAGACTGGCCTCCTATTATAGGAGGTTTGTGAAAGACTTTGCTACCATCACCAGCCCGCTGCATCAGCTGACGCAGAAAGGACGTGCATTTCAGTGGAGTGAGAATTGTGCTGCTGCTTTTTCCCAACTTCGCGGAGCGCTCATCAGAGCTCCCATCCTGCAGTACCCCGACCGGAACCGCCCTTTTATCGTGGACATGGACACCAGCAACCAGGGCATCGGGGCGGTGCTATCCCAGGAGGGAGAGTAGGGAGAGCAGGCAATTTGCTTTTTTCATCCGCACTCTCAGCAGAGCCGAGAGGAATTATTGCGTTACTCGCAGAGAGCTGTTGGCTGTCATCCAGAGGCTGCACCATTTCCGCCCATATGTGAACGGGGGGAAGTTCCAGCTCAGGACGGATCATGCTTCCCTGACCTGGTTGTTGAACTTTAAGGAACCAGATGGACAGTTGGTGAGATGGCTGGAGGCACTACAGGATTATGATTTTCAGATTGTGCATCGGGCAGGCCGCCTCCATGCCAATGCTGACACACTGTCTCGGCGCCCCTGTGCGGCAGAGGAGTGTCGTCACTGCCAGCGGGCTGAGGATCGAGACCAAGCCGTCCCACGGGCCGCTGCTCTCCAGACCGCTGCGAGCAGAAAAAACGCAGTGACGCACAGCTCCTCCTAGGATGATCAGGCAGCCTTCCCCAGCGATGATGTCACAGAGGTCCTTGGCATGTAGCAGCTGCAGAGCGAGCAGGACAGAGACCCGGTCATTTCTCGGGTTCGGCAGTGGCTGGACGCGGGCCAGCGGGCTGCCTGGGAGGTTGTGTCTGTGCTGGACCCAGAGACTAAGGCCCTACATTCCCAGTGGGCCAACCTCCGCTGTCACGAGGACGTGATGTATCGACAGTGGCAGACTCCAGCTGGGCAGCGGCACGTCTGGCAGCTGCTGGTTCCTCGTCGACTCCAGCCCAACGTACTCCAGCTGGTTCATGGGGCGGTAGGAGCAGGCCACTTCGGGGTGACAAAGTCTTTGCAGCGTCTTCGAGCTCGGTTCTACTGGCCCAGATGTCATCAGGATGTGGAGCTCCATGTCCACTGCTGCAACACCAGCACAGCTCAGAAAGGGCCAACTCAGCGATCCCACGCTCACTTGCAGCAGTACCGGGTGGGAGCACCCATGGAGCGGGTGGGAGTGGACATTCTGGGCCCTTTTCCGACTATGGACCGGGGGAACCACTACGTACTGGTCGCAATGGATTATTTTACCAAGTGCCCAGAGGCGTACTCGGTCCCGGATCAGAGCACCGCTACGATGGCATCAAAGCTGGTGGACGAAATGTTCTGTCGGTTTGGCGCACCAGAGGAGCTGCATAGCGATCAGGGTCGGAACTTCGAGGCAGAGGTCTTCAGAGAGGTCTGCAAGCGGCTGGGCATCCGGAAGACCTGGACCACCCCGCTGCATCCACAGAGCAACGGCCTGGTCGAACGATTCAACCAGACCCTCACCACCCAGCTCACTATTCTAGTGGACCAGCGACAGCAAGACTGGGACCTGCATCTGCCTTTTGCTCTGTGGGCATACCGGACGGCAGCACAGGAATCCACCCGGTGCACCCCTGCGGCGCTGATGTTTGGACGCGAGCTGCGCACACCGGTGGATTTGGTATTCCCCCCCCACCCCCACCCCAGCCAGAGGTGGAGGGCAAACCCGGGTTGGATTATTTTTTTTGTTTGAAGGAACGTCTCCACACGGTGCACAAACTGGCTCAGGAGGCCCTGGCAGCGGTGGGGGGTCGGCAGAAGCGAGCGTATGACTCCCGCTGCCAGGAGAGGGACTTTGCACTGGGAGATTGAGTCTGGGTTTTCTGTCCTGAGAGGAAAAGAGGACGATCACCGAAGTTGGCGAGCCATTGGTCAGGACCGTGCATGGTTCTGCAGAGACTGTCGGATGTGGTGTACAGGGTGAGGCTTAAGAAAAGGGACCGGGTCATGGTGCTTCACCGTGACCATCTCGCCCCGTACCAGCCATCCGCCCCGCTGGTGGTCAAACCGGAGCCTTCATCCCGACCAGATGCTCTGACCGAGACACAGATGGACACTGGCGGGCCTGTACGTGCTGGTCGTCAGCATCGGAGGCCGCCCCAACACCTGGACGGGTTCGTGTTGGACTTTTGAGTTGGACTTTCATTTTCTGGGGACAGAAACCAGTCGGGGGGGGGCAGTGTAACATCGGGGCTTTTTCCAAGCTTGCCTTGCCAGTAGAGATGTTATTTCCGTGTACGTTTAGTGTTATTACTGTGTTATTATACTGCTGTGTCATTATAACTGTGTTATAATGACCCAGCATTGTTATAGGTAGAATTAGAGCAGGAGCGATTATGTGTTGTGTAATCCTGATATAAACGGAGGTCGGTGAGAATGACCTCCCCTCCTGTCTGTGATAGATAGATAGATAGATAGATGATAGATAGATAGATAGATAGATAGATAGATAGATAGATAGATAGATAGATACTTTATTTCGAACAAAAAAGTATAACAAAAACAAAACAAATGCAATAAAGTAACAGTATACAGCGTTCGAAAGGGAGAAGGAAGAAGTGAACACTTATTAACTCCAACTCCTCTTTTCCATAAATACACCCATGTGAATTTTATACAAATTACCACATTTAAGACCCCAAGTAAATAATTAACTGTATTTTGTACATATCAACATTAACACCCATCCATCCTAACATACAATGATGTCCATACATCAAAACCAGCCTCAAACACACAGATATACGCAGTACTGTCCCACCCACCATCCCATAGTGTCTTTAGAGTGAGCATAGTGAATCGTACATATAAATACTACCCTTCTAACATATATCCTTTCAGCAAATAGTGTTTGTACCTCTTTTTGAATTGATTTCTGTTTGTACATAGTTTCAGTTCCGGCTCCAGACTGTTCCACAAATCCACCCCACAGACAGATATGCACAGACTTTTCTTGGTTGTTCGTATTTTGGGTTTTGTAAAGTTTAAGTCTCTTCTCAAATTATGATCATCGTCTCTTTTTTAAAAATATTTTTTGTATATTAGTTGGGAGTTGATTATTAATTGCCCTGTACATGACCTGTGCTGTCTTAAATTTAACTAAATTGATAAACTTTATGACATGTGACTTTAAAAACAACGAATTGGTATGGTCTCTATATCCTACATTATTTATTATCCTTATAGCTTTTTTTTGTAATGTGCATATTGACTGTAGGTTGGTCTTGTAGGTGTTTCCCCAGACTTCTACACAGTAGTTAAGATAAGGTAAAAACAGTGAATTGTACAGTAAGACCAATGATTTATAGTCCAAGATGTCAGAATCAGAATCAGAATCAGCTTTAGTGGCCAAGTATGCACAACACATACAAGGAATTTGACTTTGGCTAAAAACTTGCTCTCGTTGTTCAGGTGGAGGATTTAAATAAGAATTAAATAAGGATTCAATGACAACAGAGTATGTACAGTAAATTACAGTCTGTCCACATTTCTATAAAAGGATGTAAATATATACAGGAATATATGCAGTTATTTACTCAGACTATCCACACTTTGCAGAAATATATGAAAAAATATACAGTCATACAGTATTTCAATGTGAACTCAGATTCAGTGATATAATGTGAACTAGAAAAGCACTCGGAGAGCGCACACCTCCGCCAAGCGCCACAGTTCCCCCGGTGATCCGGCTCACCACCAAAATGTAATCATCTGTAGGATACCCCATTTCTGACAATGTCTGAAAATTTCATGAAAATCTATCCATAACTTTTTGAGTTATCTTCCTAACAAACAAACAGACAGACAGACAGACAAACCAACGCTGATGAAAACATAACCTCCTTGGCGGAGGTAATGAAGTAAAAAGCAGTGTGAGAGTTATGTGCGATGTAAGAATGGATGAAAAGTCAAGAGTATAGCAACAGGTAGGACTAGGTGAATGTTAGGAGATCATCAGAGTGATGGCTTGAGGAAAGAAACTGTTCCTGTGATGGGTGGTTTTGACCTTCAGTGATCTGTAACGTCGACCAGAAGATAGAAGTTCAAACAGTTTGTGGCCGGGGTGTGACGGGTCAGCACAGATGTTTCCCGCCCGTTTTCTGGTTATGGACTGATATAAGTTCTCAGTGGAGGGTAGGTCGGTACCAATGATCCTCTCCGCAGACTTAATGATCCACTGCAGTCTGGTCTTGTCCTATTTAGTGGCAGATCCAAACCAGACAGTGATGGAAAAGCAGAGGACAGATTGGATGATGGCGGTGTAGAAGACAACCAGCAGCTCCTGAGGCAAATCAAACTTCTTGAGCTGACGCAGAAAAAATAACCTTTGCTGGGCCTTTTTCCGGGCAGTGTCTATATGGGAGGACCACTTGAGGTTCCGGGAGATTGTGGTACCCAGAAACTTGAAGGAATCTACAGTGGACACTGTGCTGTTGAGGATGGTGAGTGGGGGGAATGGAGGAGGGTGTCGCCTGAAATCCACAGTCATCTCCACCGTTTTGGCTGGGTTAAGTTCAAGATGGTTCTGGCCGCTCCAGAGGATCAGCTGCTCCACCTCCCGCCTGTATGCAGACTCATCACCATCCCGGATCAAACCGATGACTGTGGTGTCGTCTGCAAACTTCAGGAGCTTCACCGAAGAGTCCTCTGAGGTGCAGAGTCTTGTCTTGTCTTCCCCAGTATCCCTATACATTTTGCCAACTTGGCCCAGATGTGACTGATGTGAGGTTTCCAGCAGATTTTATTGTCTAGCGTCACCCCCAGAAACTTATTTTCCTGTACTGTTTCTATTCTGGTATCATCTATCGTTACCATTGCTTCATGATTTATTTTATAATTTCCAAACAACATAATCTTTGGGTTTTTTTAGATTTAGAGAGAATTTATTTTTGTTGAACCACTGTGTTAACTTTTTCATTTCAGTTGTGACCACCTCTAAAACCTGCTGCAAATTCACACCAGTGCAAAGGATATTTGTGTCATCCGCAAACAAAATAAATTTCAGAATTTTTGATACTTGGCATATGTCATTTATATACGAGATAAAGAGTTTGGGTCCCAAAACTGACCCCTGGGGCACACCACAAGTGATGTCCATGAAGGGTGATTTGTGCTCACCAATTTTTACAAATTGTTGTCTGTTACTTAAATAACTTTCCACCCAACTCAGTCCGACCCCTCTTATCCCATACCTTTCCAGTTTCCTTAGTAGTATCCTGTGGTCAATGGTGTCAAAAGCTTTCTTTAAATCTATAAATACTCCTACAGCAAACTTTTTTTTAATCTATACAACTAGTAATTTCTTCAGTAAGTTTGATCAGTGCCAAATATGTTGATTTATCTGCTCTAAAACCATACTGGCTGTCTGTAAGGAGGTTGTGTTTTTCAATGAAATCATCCAGTCTCTTAGTGAAGATTTTTTTCAAGTATTTTGGAGAATTGTGAGAGTAAAGAGACTGGCCTGTAATTTGTGAAACAATGACTGTCTCCTGTTTTGTATAGAGGTATTACTTTTGCTATTTTCATTTTGTTACCTCCGTCAAAGGGGCAGGTTATGTGATCATCGGCGTTGGTTTGTCTGTCTGTCTGTTTGTTTGTCTGTTTGTTTGTTAGCAAGATAACTCAAAAAGTTATGGACGGATTTTCATGAAATTTTCACAGATTGTCAGAAATAGGGTATCCTACAGATGATTAGATTTTGGTGGTGATCTGGATCACCGTCCACAAGAAAACCGCCATTACGCAAAATGCCATTTTCGTGAATAACTACTAAACCACTAATCCTATCATTGTCAATCCAATTGTTGTGAATCCAATTGCTAGTCATATGTTTTCATGGTCAAGGAATCTGAAAACGTACACACAAACACTGTATGGGGGGGAACTGTGGCCGCCATTACGGAAAATGCCATTTTCATCAATAACTACTGAACCACTAATCCTGTCATTGTCAATCCAATTGCTAGTCATATGTTTTCATGGTCATGGAATCTGAAAACATACACACAAACACTGTATGGGGGAACTGTGGCCGCCATTACGGAAAATGCCATTTTCGTGAATAACTACTGAACCACTGCTTGTCATATGTTTTCATGGTCAAGGAATCTGAAGACTGTATGGGGGAAATGAATCTGAAAACGTACACACAAACACTGTATGGGGGGAACTGTGGCCGCCATTACGGAAAATGCCATTTTCATGAATAACAACTGAACCACTGCCTGTCATATGTTTTCATGGTCAAGGAATCTGAAGACTGTATGGGGGGAACTGTGGTGCTTGGCAGAGGTCTGCGCTCTCCGAGTGCTTTTCTAGTTTGGAAATTTACCAGTTTGAAATGACAGGTTACAGATGTGGGTGAGTGGCTTAACAATTCCTTCAATTACTTTTTTCATTATTGTCATGTCAATTTCATTCCAGTCCCTTGAGTTTTTGTTCTTAAATTTACTCACAGTCTCAATAATTTCCTTTTCAGTAACTGCACCCAAAAAGATTGTGTTTGGATTTCTATCTTCTATTTCATTTACAGAACCACTGTTGTTTGTTTCTGTTGTCACTATTGATTTTTCTAATTCAGGACCAACGTTTACAAAAAATTTATTGAAACCACTGACCACATCCTCCATATTATTTATCAAATTGCCATTTTCAATAAAATATTCTGGATAATTAGCATTCTTAGGTCGATTACTAATAATCCCATTGAGTACTTGCAATATTCCTCTTAAGTTATTTTTATTATCCTCTAATATTCTGTTGTAATATTCTTTCTTACAGGTCCTCATTATATTAGTAAGCTTATTTTTATATCTTTTATATTTGATCTCAGCCTCCACCGTTCTGCACTTAATGAATTGTTTATATAATGTATTCTTCTTTTTATATGCATTTATTAACCCCTTGGTGACCCAAGGAATATTTTTCTTTTGTTGTCTGTCACTGTATTGTTTTATAGGACAGTTTTTATTGTACAATGATTGAAATATTTGTAAAAATTTATCATATGCTTTATTTATATCATTTTCATCATAAACTGTCTTCCAGTCTTGTATTAATAATTCCTTTGTCAGTAAATACATAGATTCTTTGGTTCTTATTCTTTTATATGTAATATTTTTGGTATACTTTTTCTTCCTATAATCACATTGATAGACAACAAAAATCGGCAGGTGGTCACTGATATCATTCAATAAAAGCCCACTCCTGATATTATTTTCCATAATGTTTGTGAATATGTTATCTATTAGTGTGGCACTGTGTGACGTGATTCTGCTAGGTCCGGTAATTGTTGGATGTAAGCCCATACTGTACATTGTGTTGATAAATTCTTCTGTCAAACTATGTTGTTTTGAATTCATCAGATCTATATTGAAATCCCCACAGATGAACATAACTTTATGAGTTAGTTTTGCATACATTTTTTTCAATTCAATTCAACTTTATTTATATAGCGCCATTTCACAACAACAGTCATATCATAGCACTATCAACTGTAGGGGAAACCCCCACAGTTGCAGAAAGACCCCAGCAATCAGGCGATCCCCTGTGAGTAAGCACTTGGCGACGGTGGAGAGGAAAAACTCCCTTTTAACAGGAAGAAACCTCCAGCAGAACCAGGCTCAGGGAGGGGCAGTCATCTGCTGCGACTGGCTGGGGGGTGAGGGGATAGAGAAGATGAAAAGAACAGACATGTAGAGAACAACCAGCACGATGGGGACTCAATCTATGGGAGAGAACAAACAAATGTTAATGACCAGCAAAAAAAATATTTCATTGAGAGTGAGGAAAGGAGTGAGGCCCAGTGCATTACTGGAGGTCCCCCGGCTGACTAAACCTATTAGCAGCATAACTAAGGGAGGGTTCAGAGACACATGATCCCTCCCTAATTGTAGGCTATATCAAAAAGGAAGGTTTTAGCCCTATTCTTAGAAACAGAGATCGAGTCTGACTCCCGAATCCAGATTGGCAGCTGGTTCCACAGGAGAGGAGCTTGATAACTGAAGGCTCTGCCTCCCATTGTACTTTTGGAGATTCTAGGTATTACAAGTAATCCTGCATTTTGGGAGCGTAGTGCTCTGTTAGGATAATACGGTCGTATCAGATCTTCTAAATAAAAAGGAGTCTGATTGTTTAGAGGTTTGCAAGTAAGAAGAAGGATTTTAAACTTAATTCTAAACTCTATGGGAAGCCAATGAAGGGAGGCTAAAACTGGAGAGATATGATCTCTCTTTCTAGTACCTGTTAAAACTCTTGCTGCAGCATTTTGGATCAGCTGAAGACTTTTTAAAGATGTTTTAGGACAGCCTGATAATAAAGAATTACAATAATCTAATCTCGAGCTAACAAAAGCGTGGATCAGTTTCTCAACATCACTCTGAGACAAGATGCTCCTAATCTTGGCAATATTACGCAAATGATAGAAGGCAGTCTTAGAAACAAATTTAATATGTGAATTGAAGGACAGATCTTGATCAAAAATAATTCCAAGGTTCCTCACAGAGCTATTAAGAGAAAGAGTAACCACATCCAAACTGAAAGTTTGATTTGGAAAGGTATTTCTAAGGTTTTTTGGACCAACAAGAATGACTTCAGTCTTATCTAAATTTAATAGCAGGAAATTACAAGTCATCCAAGCTTTGATTTCCTTAAGACAGGCTTCTAACTTGGCTAATTGATTACTATCATCTGGCTTCATTGACAGGTATAATTGTGTGTCATCTGCATAACAATGAAAATGTATACAGTGCTTTCTAATAATGTTGCCTAACGGAAGCATATATAAACTAAAAAGAGTAGGGCCTAGCACAGATCCCTGTGGAACTCCATGACTAAGCTTTGAGTTGAAAGAAAACTCATTATTTACATGAACAAACTGGAACCTATCAGATAAATAAGATCTAAACCACTGCAACGAAGTTCCATTAAGTCCAACATAGTGTTCTAATCTATCAAGTAGAATATTATGACGATAGTATCAAAAGCTGCACTAAGGTCTAAAAGGACAAGTACAGAAACCAGTCCATTATCAGATGCGATGAGGAGGTCGTTAGTGACCTTCACTAAGGCTGTTTCAGTACTATGATGGATTCTTTTTTTTTTTCTGGATTTTTTCCATCCAGTCCTTAAATAAGTCAATGTTTGATTCAGGTGTTCTATATACACAGCTCACTACTATATTCTTCACATTGTCCAGACAGATTTCTATTGTAATACATTCAAATAAATCATCCACAGCTACTGACAGATTTTCAACAACCTTGTATTGCAAGCTCTTGTCAACATAAATTGCAACTCCTCCTCCTTTTGTCACTTTTCTATTTATATAATTTAATTCATAGCCATCCATGGTGCTCCGGATGGCTGAATATATATATATATATATATATATATATATATCCGGAATATATATCCGGATGGATGAATATATTCATTCCATCTAGCTACAATACTCCGCACTGTGTGTTTATATACTCATATATTTATTCCATCCAGCTACAATGCTCCGCACTGTGTTTATATATTTATATACCTATCCCATCTAGCTACAATGCTCCGCACTGTGTGTCTATATATATATATATACATATATCCCTGTGCTGTTGCAATCCTGGAATTTCCCCATTGTGGGACTAATAAAGGCTTATCTTATCTTATCTTATCCATGGTAAAATCCACTCCTTTCTCTTCACTGAGCCACGTCTCTGATATTGCCACAATATTGAATGGCTCTTTAAACTGATGTAAATAATCTTTAATGTTATTAAAGTTGGCATAGAGACTTCTGCTGTTGAAGTGGATCATAGAAATATTGAAATCAGATGTGACCATTGTGTTAAACTGTTCATCCATGTAGTAACTACAGTTATTATTGATGGAGCTAAATAAATTATTATCAGGGTCTATGTTATATTCTACGTCCTGTGGGTTGTGATCTGTATATTCAAAAACTTTCAGTTCCTGTTGATCCTGTTTGTTGATCTTTTGTTTCATGTTGTTAAATGTCTTGTAGCAGATGAGTATAATCCTTCAGTGTCCTACAATTGTCTCTTGTTGCTGTGACCTCAGTTCATAACATTCATTGATATTTGTCCAGTTCCATAATATTACGGATGTTTAATGACCTTGGCTTCTTCAGGTGATCCATTTAATTTGATGTATATTTTACAGTTTGATGTCCAGGTGTTTTGAATCTTTTTCTGCTTTCTCAGGTATCTTGCTTTTCTGGCTATTTCTGCGTTTTCTTTTGTAAGGTGCTCATTTATGTAAATGTTCGTTCCTTTCAGTTTCCTCCCTTGTTTTAGCAGCGCAGTCTTGTGTTTTCTATTCACAAACCTCATGATCACAGCTGGTTTGTCACCATTTTTCCTGGGCAGAGGGTGGCAGGCCTCTATGGTGTTACAGTCCAGCTGGATTCCTTTGGAATGCAGGAAGGCTGCCACTTGTTGCTCCGTGGATTCGTCTTCCAGCGCGTCGAGCCTCCCTCCGCTGTCCGTGGCCACCGCCCGCGCGTACGATCGGGGTTTAATGTGGAGCCCCGTGATGATCACGTCGTTCACCCGAGTGTTCTGCTCTAGGTCCAACGCTCTGCTCTCCAGATACGCCAGCCTCTTGTCCTTCTCGGCATTCTGGATCCGCAGTGCTTTCACCGCCTCGATCAGGCCCAGGATGTTTTGTTGCTGCTGCTTAACAGCAGAAATCTCTTCAGCCAAGAAGTCCAGCGATCTTTTAATATCGTCCACCTCCTCAGTCTGCTGAGCTTTCTTGGGACCCATGATCCCAGCCGATGTTCGTTGATTGTGATCGTAGAAAAAAAAAAAACACGTGGGAGAAATCCCTTTGTTCTCCCGGAGTGTGAGGGGACTGATGAATTGCTTCACCAGCCACTACAATATTAAGTTATGAGACTGGCAATTTCTCTCTTTTTTCGCATGAGCAGGTGTACTGTTTTTATTCTCTAGCGGCAGTGACAAAGCAACAGCTAAAAACGCTAGCTCTAAACTGAGTTTTAAAGGAAGAAACGAACTGGGAGCCTTTACCTGTGCGTCCTCACCTCACATGCCACAACCGGAAGTGTTGTGGCATGTAAGTAACACGTAACCTATAACACTTAACCAGAAGTGTTCGTTGTGTTTTAATAAAGCCTGTTGGGTCGCAGCCATTTGCTCCCTTTCTTTGTGTGAACCTCGCATATGTCACAATACATTAAAATATATTTGAAAAACTTTTAAAAACACTATTTTAAATACCCCTGTACTCCATTCTTACTGACTAATTTAACACTACCGCAGCCAAAACTGGAAGCTCCGCCCATAATCGTTCCTACAGCGGCACCCTCAGGAATAAGGTAGATAGAACAAAATCCAACAAACTCTCCATGAGGATAAAGGTTACAAAAGAGTTACAACATCACAACTTTCACAAAAAAAATATCATACCTGTGTTGTAGGATGTGTCTGGTTTATGTGTTTAGATAGGGCAGCTCAGTGCGTGAACGTGAGTGAGTGAGTGCGTGCGCGCAGCCGAGGCGCGCCCCCTGTGTGTGTGGAATGGCCCCGAGAAGCGAACGGTGTGTGTGATTTTGTGCGGATGAGTAGAGAGAGAGCGAGGCGACCGGAGCAGGTAAAAATTGCTGCTATCAACAGTGCGGTATATGAATAAAGCCCCAACACTTCAGCAAAACGGCCTGTGCTTCTGTGTACCACCATATCCTTTTCAACAAGTGTGAGGTTTACTCAGGAGTTGACCCCGGAGGAAGAGCTGCCTCCGGCCCTGGAGAAGACAGATCTCCCCTGCGTCCCCCAACCACGGTTAGGAGACCAAAGGCAGGAAAGGTCAACACTGGCGACCACGAAGGGACTCTCACGTTGTTAAGAGGGTGGTGAGTGCTGAATGAAAAGGACAACAACAACTAGGCCGAGTGACTGTGATAGCAGCTAAAGCTAATGCGACATGGCGGCCGCTCGCTATCCCGCCGATATTCATATACAAGAAACAAACTGCTCAAACCCGTTCATGTCACTAAGTAATGATCAGGAATGCAGACAAGGTACTGTGGGAGCTCATGAATGTCAGGCTGAGACGAAGTGTGGGCATTATAACCCATTTTTGTGTGATGAAAGCTGCGCGGGCACACTGGTTGATGGAGAGGATTTGTTTGTGCCATTCGGCAGCCCCGCTCAATTCGCCCCCACAAATCCCTTTTTCAGAGCCGACAATCAAAGCCACGCCCCCGTGGGAGGCCTAGACGTTTACATGCCCCCGAATCCTGCTCCAAATACATTGTTAAAATTGTATTATGCAGATACAAACCTCTTTGCCACGGCTCACATGAGAAGTTTTGTACACAGCACACCGGCTACTTCCAAGCCCAAAGCAGGTATGCTCCCCATGTCTACTCCTTACATCAATTCAGAGGAGACTGATGAACAGGGGCATTCACCATTGAGCCATTCCTGTCACTCACATACACATAAGAGCCGCTCTGCGCCCCGTCAGCCTCTTACATCGGACAGTGATGAGGACTATGATCCTAAAGAAAGAGTCCCCACTCTACGCCCAGGCCAGTATGACGGCAGCACACCATGGAGAGAGTTCCTGCATAGATTTGAGAGCTGCGCAGAGGCAAACCACTGGTCAGAAAGAACAATGGCCATCCAGCTGAAATTCTGCCTTGTTGGAGCTGCAGGCACCATCATCCACAGAAACCCTCGTTCATCCAAATGGGACTACCGCCGCCTGCTGGAGGAACTCGAAACTGCATACGGCCCTTCCTCATATCACTCAGCGGCTGTGGCAGTGGAACTGAGGCAAAGAGTACGCAAATTTGGTGAGGCCCTTCATGTGTTCAGAGATGACGTTTATGGAAAAGTAGCTGTAGCTTATGGAAATTGGTCAGAGGCCGAGCAAGATGCTATAGCTGTTGAAGTTTTCACAAATGGCCTGGGCGATGCAGAGCTAATCCAAAAACTATTAGAAGAACGTCCGGCCACACTAGCCAGAGCTTATGAGATAGCCCATCGCCATGAAACCACAAAGAGAGCTGCGTCCTATGTCACCAGCGTCATGCAGCCAGGGGCCCGTAACCTCACTGAACGCAGGCCCCGGGCCGCTGTTGTCAGAGAGAGAGACGAGAATGAGACTGTAAGTGCCACTATACATGCAGCTAGCTCCTCACCCAATCACTTTGCCCCACACACGTCTGCAAAAACACCAGGGTAACACAAGAACTTTAAAAGGGGTGACATTCGCTGCCATAACTGTAAGGGCTGGGGTCACAAACAGAGCCAGTGTTCATCCCCTCAAAGAAATGCAAAGACTTTCATTCCAAGCACTCCCCAGAGAAGCCCACAGGCCACTGTGCTCCACTTTAAAGGCCAGAGTCGTGACATGAGCATCCACATGCGCATACATGAACTGGAGGTGTGCGCAGTCTTGGACAGTGGAGCGCGGAGGATCGTGCTGCCCCTTCACCATTACAATGTCATTCACCAAGACATGAGACCTCAACTACAGTCATCCATTATCGAGACTCTGCTCGGGGTGGGACCAGGAGACGTGCTTGTGCATGGTGAGGCCAAAATACCTGTCAGTATTAACAACTGGCAAGTTGAAGTGGACTTTCTCGTGGCGGACATAACGGGCAATGAAGTACTGCTGGGCCACCCATTCCTCACCCAAGCTGAGGCCCGCCTTGATTTTGGTAAGCGCCGCATAGTGCTGTTTGGAGAAGAAGTGCCATACTTTCACCCAGAAACTGTCCCAAAGTCGCATGCTGTGAGAGTAGCCAGAACTGTTGTGGTTGAACCTGGACAAGAGTACCTAGTCAAGGGCACTGTGCATTGTGGCAAAGCAGCTCAGGGAGACATGATGCTCAGCCCCACAAAAGGCTTTGTTGAGAAGCACAAAATACTCACTGCCAGGGTCCTTGTCAACGCTCAGCCCACTAATGTTGTTCCACTACGCCTCTTTAACCCTAGCAACAAGGCCGTCACTATTAAAGAAGGTGCCATTGCAGGCCTCCTCCAGCCAGCTGAAGCTCTTCCCCCGCCCAGTGCCTCCCCAGCGGCAGACTTCCTAGCTAGCTCCCCTGCAGTCCCAGAGCACCTCCAGGAGCTCTATGCCCAGAGTTCCACCGAGCTTAATGACAATGAAAAACTTGAACTGTCTAACCTGTTGTGTGCCTATGAAAATGTGTTTTCCAGAGGGCCCGGTGACCTGGGACGGACCAGTCTTGTGCAGCACGACATCATAACCCGGCCTGGAGCTCCTGTGAAGCAGCCCCCTCATCGCATGGCTGGAGAAAAGCAGCAACACGCAGACCAGCAGATCCGTGAGAGCCTCCAGAACGGCCTCGCCACCCGTAGCCACAGCAGTTGGGCCTCACCGATTGTTATGGTACATAAAAAGGATGGGACTTACCGTCTTTGTATAGACTATAGAACACTCAACGACCGCACCATCACTGATGCGTACCCGCTACCCCGCATCCAAGACACATTAGACACCCTCGCCACCGCCAAATGGTTCAGCACCTTGGACCTTGCTTCGGGTTATTGGCAAGTCGAGCTGACTCCAAGAGCCCGCCGCGCAGCCGCCTTTTGCACCCGAAATGGGCTGTTTGAATGGAACGTTATGCCGTTTGGGTTATGCAATGCACCAGCGACGTTCCAACGCCTTATAGACCGCGTCCTTGCCGGCATGCAGTGGGAGACCTGCCTCGTCTACCTGGATGACATCATCATGCTGGCCGAGGATGTGTCTGGGATGCTGCAGCAGCTGAGTCAGGTGTTCCAGAGACTTAAACATGCAAACCTCAAACTAAAACCAGCTAAATCAGAATCAGAATCAGCTTTATTGGCCAAGTATGCACAACACATACAAGGAATTTGACTTTGGCTAAAAACTTGCTCTCGTTGTTCAGGTGAAGGATTTAAATAAGGATTCAATGACAACCAGAGTATGTACAGTAAATTACAGTCTGTCCACGTTTCTATAAAAGGATGCAAATATATACAGGAATATATGCAGTTATTTACTCGGACTAACCACACTTGGCAGAAATATATGAAAAAATATACAATCACACAGTATTTCAATGTGGACTCAGATTCAGTGATATAATGTGAATGAAGTAAAAAGCAGTGTGAGAGTTATGTGCAATGTAATAATGGATGAAAAGTCATGAGTACAGCAACAGGTAGGACTAGGTGAATGTTAGGAGTTCATCAGAGTGATGGCTTGAGGAAAGAAACTGTTCCTGTGACGGGTGGTTTTGACCTTCAGTGATCTGTAACGACGACCAGAAGATAGAAGTTCAAACAGTTTGTGGCCGGGGTGTGATGGGTCAGCACAGATGTTTCCCGCCCGTTTCCTGGTTATGGACCGATATAAGTTCTCAATGGAGGGTAGGTCGGTACCAATGATCCTCTCCGCAGACTTAATGATCCGCTGCAGTCTGGTCTTGTCCTGTTTAGTGGCAGATCCAAACCAGACAGTGATGGAAAAGCAGAGGACAGATTGGATGATGGCGGTGTAGAAGACAACCAGCAGCTCCTGAGGCAAATCAAACTTCTTGAGCTGACGCAGAAAAAACAACCTCTGCTGGGCCTTTTTCCGGACAGTGTCAATATGGGAGGACCACTTCAGGTTCCGGGAGATTGTGGTACCCAGAAACTTGAAGGAGTCCACAGTGGACACTGTGCTGTTGAGGATGGTGAGTGGGGGGAATGAAGGGGGGTGTCGCCTGAAATCCACAGTCATCTCCACCGTTTTGGCTGGGTTAAGTTCAAGATGGTTCTGGCTGCACCAGAGGATCAGCTGCTCCACCTCCCGCCTGTATGCAGACTCATCATCATCCCGGATCAAACCAATGACTGTGGTGTCGTCCGCAAACTTCAGGAGCTTCACCGAAGGGTCCTCTGAGGTGCAGTCGTTGGAGTAGAGGGAGAAGAGCAGTGGGGAAAGGACACATCCTTGGGGGGCGCCAGTACTAATTTTTCGGGAGCTGGATGTAAATCTCCCTAGCTTCACCTGTTGCCACCTGTCAGTCAGAAAGCTGGAGATCCACTGGCAGGTGGAGGGGGGCACCTTGAGCTGGAGGAGTTTCTGATGAAGAATGCCTGGGATGATGGTGTTGAACGCTGAGCTGAAGTCGACAAACAGGATCCTGGCGTACGTCCCTGGGGAGTCGAGGTGTTGCAGGATGTAATGTAGTCCCATATTCACTGCATCATCCACTGACCTGTTTGACCGGTAGGCAAACTGCAGTGGGTCCATCAGGGGGCCTGTGATGACCTTCAGGTGGCTCAGCACCAATCTCTCCAAGGATTTCATGACCACAGAGGTCAGGGCAACAGGTCTGTAGTCGTTTAATCCTGTAATGGAGGGTTTCTTGGGAACTGGAATGATGATGGAGCGTTTGAAGCAGGAAGGCACTTCACGCAGCTCCAGTGATCTGTTAAAGATCCGGGTGAAGATGGGGGCCAACTCGTTGGAGCAGACTCTTAGGCAGGACGGAGACACACCATCAGGTCCTGCAGCCTTCTTGATCTTTTGTCTCTGAAAGACCCGGCGCACCTCCTCTTCACAGATTATTAGTGCTGGTGGGAGGTCAGAGTGGAGGAGGGATGGAGTTCCTGGGGCTGCAGATAATCCTTTTGTGTGGGTGGGAGGTGAGAACTGTAGGTTCTTTTCAAACCTGCAGTAAAAGCTGTTTAGGTCTGTTTTAAATGCTGCCTCTTCCGCCGCCAAATGGCTTATCTAGGTCACATTGACTGAGCACGGTGTAGCCACTGACTCATTCATTCATTCATTCATATCCTTTTCAACAAGTGTGAGGTTTACTCGGGAGTTGACCCCGGAGGAAGAGCTGCCTCCGGCCCTGGAGAAGACAGATCTCCCCTGCGTCCCCCAACCACGGTTAGGAGACCAAAGGCAGGAAAGGTCAACACCTGTCAAGTGATGAAAATGCAATTTTAGCAAATACGGGTGTATTGCCATTTCTGTACGCCAAAAAGAAAAATATACGGGAAAAAAAATTATTGAGAGTGTGGAGGAACACCTCGTGTGTGACTCCCACAGCGTACAGGGCTGGCAGAGCACTCAGCGTGAGCAATTATCAGAACAGTGAGAGGTGTGGACTGATCATTATGCAGATGCGCCTCGCATCTTCTTTTGTCCTGCGGCTCCGGAACAGAGAGGAATCCCGGCGCCAGTAATCCTGCGCCTGATATGTGTGACTCTAATGCAAATGTCCATGCTTTCCTGCTGTATACTGTGATGCTAATGTGCCATGCATGCATTGTCTGTAGCCGGGTATATAAGCTGACCGTCTGCATGAAGCACCCTTTTAAACTTCAGTTCGCCGTGTCCGCCTGCACTTATTTCGATCCTCCACAAGCGCACCTAAGCAGTGTTTTTGTGATTTTCAAAATGGCTTCATGCAGCGCGCCGCCGGCAAAGAAAACAAAGCTTGAAGAAAAGGAAAATCGAGGGACTGGACATCACCGAAAAGAATGGGAGAGTCCTAGCTTTGAGAAGGGAAAATACGCTGGATGGATAAAGGCTTCTCCAGAGGGCCCTACACACTCCTTCTGTGTTCCATGTAGGAGGAGCATAAAAGTGACTGCATCAGGGATTTTTGACCTGAAGTCGCACTTCACTACACAGGGCCACAAAAACTGTGTAACCAAATCAAAAACATATCGATCGATGGATGAACATTTTCAGCCAGTGAGAGAACCGACGCCTTCCAAATCCAATGCATCACTAGCAGAAGTGATGTTTTGTCATTTTGTGGCAGAGCACAATCTACCCCCATTGGTGGCAGATCACTTCAGTGATTTGGTGTCAACATTGTTTCCTGACAGCAAGAGCGCTCAAGACTTTGCTTGCAAAAGAACCAAAACGACCATGATCATCAAAGAGAGCCTGGCGCCTGCCTACACAGAACAAGTCATAGAAGCATGCAGGAAGGGGCCTTTCTCAATCATGGTCGATGAGAGCAACGACAAGAACACCGAAAAGCGTCTCGTCATCCTTGCAAGAATTTTGGATGGGGAGCTGTCCCAGACCAGGCTGCTGGACATGCCCATTCCAGCATCGGGAAAAGCCTCCGACATTTTTGCGGAAATTGACAACTTCATGAGGTACGAAATGGATTTATTTATTTTTTTGCTTGCATACAGACCACTTTTGACCGAATTCTTTTATTTATTTATTTATTTTAGATTGCACAATATTCCATGGGAGAATGTTGTGGGCTTTGCTTCGGACAATTGCAACACGGTGGTGGGTCGAGACAATTCTGTCCTTTCCAGACTGAAGAAGAAATCTCCAAATGTTTTCGGGTATGGACAGTATTATTCACCTTCAAATATTACCTAAATATAACAAAAAAATGCTTTAAAATCTTAAACATGCTTAGAGGTAGCCCAAATCCCCTATAGTGTACTGTTATTTTGTATCTTGTAACTCTGCTTTACATCTGAATGTATAGCATTATATTGAAAGAGCAGAATAAGATTGATATTTTCATTGTTATTATTATTAACACAGTTTCAAAGAGAATTATTTCTGATACTTAACTTATGAAACAAAAATCCATTCTGCTTTTGTTTCAGCATTGGCTTTTTTTTTTCCTTCAGTTTTCTTTCATCTACCGATAAATACAGTTTTTAAGTACTCAGTACAGGTGTGAAAGCCCCCCCAATAAGGGAGGCGTGAGGTATGCCTTGTATGAAATATACAATCAGTCAAACGTCACATTCCAGTTGACAAGAAAAAGAGTATCTTAAAAAAGGGAGTAAAGAGCAGAACAAGTGTCTGATAGTCTATTTTTATCATAGTAATAGGAGCTGTTCAATGTTTTTTGCAACATGAGCACTGTTTCAGCACGCCCACAGTCACGTGACCGCAGCAAGCGAAGCCTCATTATGTCGGTCACATCACGTGACTTGGGGGCTCGCGGGAAATTTGAGAGGGTTCTTTTGGAATTGGGTCTTTTTTTTGTTTACTTTGTATTGTTTGTTCCTGCCATCCAGTTTTGAATAGACCTCAGGTGGGCAAATACTCAAAAAATATTGAATTTTTTTTTCAGGTTTTCTCTACCCAGATGCAGTTCTGTCACGTAGTCAGCAGATGGAGCTCTTTACTAAGGTTTTTGAATGAATGAATGAATTTTATTTATGAATGAATTTATGAATGAATGAATGAATTTTATTTATTTCGGATAGTACATTACAGGTTAAAAGAAACTGTATAATATAGCAACAAGGTCAAATTAGACAAAGACTCCTTCTACTATACAATTCCACGTGAGTTATCCGAAATGGGTGATGGCTGAAGCCGCAGCTTATATTGCCAGGTTTCACAGGGTTCACAACATTGTGACCATGACGCTGTCAGGCCTCAGTCTCACCATCATTAATGTATCTCTGTGTAATATTTAGTGCATGTAATGCCGCCATCAGCGCGTGAATGGGTGGATAGCAGCATCTGTAAAGCGCTTTGGTCATCAAGAGATGAGAATAAACGCGCTAAGCGAACGCCATTTACCAGTTACCATTTTTGAATGAATGAATGAATGAATTTATTTATTTCGGATAATACAGTACAGGTTAAAGAAACTATATAATATAACAACAAGGTCAAATTAGACAAAGACTCCTTCTACTAAACAATTCCACGTGAGTTATCCGAAATGGGTGATGGCTGAAGCCGCAGCTTATATTGCCCACCCATATTCCATCCAAGAATTCAAAGAAAAAAGAGTAAACAAGACAAGAGTGATTACAATTTAGAACAAAGCTAAGACAAAGTGTGACTGAGAGAAAAAAAAAAAAAAAAGAAAACTAAGCTAAGTTAAGCAGTTACTATTCAAGACAAATCTAAGACAGAATGTCACAGAGAGAAAAAAAAAACTAAGCTACAACACAACACAGGCTGGATATGTCAATCCTTATGTGAGTTTACATGTCGTCTTGTAAATATGTTTGGAGTATTTCTTCCTTTAGTTTTTGTTTAAATTGTCCAAGCGTTGTACATGATTTTAATTCAGGTCCATAATCGTTCCATAATCTGACTCCTTGCACTGAAATGCAGTGTTGCTTGGTGGTTGTTCTCACTGTAGGCTTTTGAAATATACATGTTCCTCTGAAGTGATATCGTTTCTCCCTTGTTTGGAACAACTTTTGGATATTTGCAGGCAGTGATAAATTCTTCACTTTGAACATTATTATTGCGGTTTTAAAGTCAACCAGATCTTTCAACTTGAGAGTTTTTTGTTTAAGAAAAAGTGGGTTTGTTGGCTCCCTGTAAGCTGCTTTGTTTATTATTCTTATAGCTCTCTTTTGAAGCATAAAGAGTGGATATATGTTTGTTTTATATGTATTTCCCCATACTTCATTACAATATGTCATGTATGGGAGTATTAATGAATGATACAAGGTGTATAGTGTGGGTTGATTCAGCAAATATTTCACTCTGTGTAATATTGCAATTGATTTGGAGACTTTACCTTTAATATAAATAATATGTGACTTCCAACACAGTTTGTTATCAATTATTACTCCAAGGAATTTGGTTTCAGATACCCTTTCAATCTCTACACCATTTACACTGAGTTTGGGTACTGGATTGTTGTGATGGTTGTTAAAGACTATAAATTTTGTCTTACTTAAATTGAGCGTTAATTTGTTTGAATCAAACCACAGTTTCAGCTTTCCTAATTCCTTCCCGAGTGTATCCAGAAGTTGTTCCAAATTGTTTCCACTGCATAGCAGATTAGTGTCATCGGCAAACAATATTAAGTCCATTTTTTCTGAGACTTTACATATATCGTTTATATACATATTGAATAATAATGGTCCCAAAACTGAACCCTGTGGGACTCCACAGGTGACCTTCAGCAACTCTGAGTTTTTGTTGCTAACACATACATACTGATATCTATTCTTTAAGTAACTACTTAACCAGGACAGTGCTACACCTCTAATACCAGAATTTTGTAGTTTCTTTAATAATAAATTATGATCTACTGTATCAAATGCTTTTTTAAGATCTAGGAATACTCCAACTGAATACTCTTTATTTTCAATGGCTGTTGATATTTTTTCTGTAAATTCCATTAGGGCATATGCAGTTGTCCTCTTGTGCCTGAACCCATATTGCTGCTCACATAATAAATCATTCTTCAGTATGAAGTTGTCAATTCTCTCATAGAATATTTTTTCAAGTATCTTGGAAAATTGTGGTAATAGTGAAATTGGTCTATAGTTTGAGAGTTCCCCTCTGTCGCCCGTCTTGTATATCGGAATTACTTTAGCTATTTTCATTGCATTGGGAAATATACCTGATTGGAGAGACAGGTTGCAGATATACGTCAGTGGTTTTACTATGCATTCGATAACAGTTTTGACTAGTAGCATGTCAATACCATCACAGTCAGTAGATGTTTTACTTTTGAACGATTTAACAATTTCAATGACCTCTCTTTCGTCTGTGTTCTTTATGAAGATGGAGTCTTTTACAGCAGTGTTTTTGCATACTGTATCACCTGTTGGCACCGTAGTGGGTATTTCTCGGGCCAGTTTAGGTCCAATGTTAACAAAAAAATTATTAAATTCATCTGCAGGTGAAGCGATATTCACACTCTGAGTCGTTTTATTATTTTTTGGAATATTAGTTGGGTAGCTTGTATTTCTGCTTTTATTTCCAAGGATACTGTTGAGTATTGTCCATGTATTTTTAATATTGTCTCTGTTTTTCTCCAGTTCTTTACTGTAATAGTCTCTTTTACTACCTCTTATTATATATGTTAACTTATTTTTGTATGTTTTATACCGCTGCTCTGCTTCTTTTGTTCTTTTCTTTAGGAAAGCTTTATATAATAAATTTTTCTTTTTACACGCCTTTTGTAGTCCTTTGGTTAGCCATGGCTTATTAGCAAATTTGTGTTTAAGCTTTTTTATTACTAATGGGCAGTTTTTTTCATAAAGAGTGGTTACAATGTTTATAAATGTGTCATAGGCTTCATTTACATCTGATACATAGACTTCTGTCCAGTCTTGCTTCAGCAAGTCCTCTTTAAGAGAACTGATTGCATTTGGTGATTTGTGTCTGAACGATTTTGAAGTTTTTTCTGCGTTGGGCCCCGTGTGGCCATGGATAAGTGCAAAGGTTGGCAAGTGGTCACTTATATCATTTATCAATAATCCACTTTCTATTTTTTTTGTTGATGAGGATTCAGTAAGTCAATATTGAAATCTCCACAAATTGCTACCATTTTCTTACTAGTAATATTATTGTACAGCTCGACTAATTTATCTCTGAATGTGTCAATGCAAGTTCCCGGTGTTCTATATATGCAGCTTATGATTAGATTTTTTGTTTTGTCTAGGTCAATCTCAACAGTAACACATTCCAAAATCCCTGGTAGTGCTAAGGTACTGAAAGATCTGGTTGACTTTAAAACCGCAATAATAATGTTCAGAGTGAAGAATTTATCACTGCCCGCAAATATCCAAAAGTTGTTCCAAACAAGGGAGAAACGATATCACTTCAGAGGAACATGTATATTTCAAAAGCCTACAGTGAGAACAACCACCAAGCAACACTGTATTTCAGTGCAAGGAGTCAGATTATGGAACGATTATGGACCTGAATTAAAATCATGTACAACGCTTGGACAATTTAAACAAAAACTAAAGGAAGAAATACTCCAAACATATTTACAAGACGACATGTAAACTCACATAAGGATTGACATATCCAGCCTGTGTTGTGTTGTAGCTTAGTTTTTTTTTTTTTTCTCTCTCTGTGACATTCTGTCTTAGATTTGTCTTGAATAGTAACCGCTTAACCTAGCTTAGCTTAGTTTTCTTTTTTTTCCTCTCAGTCACACTTTGTCTTAGCTTTGTTCTAAATTGTAATCACTCTTGTCTTGTTTATTCTTTTTTCTTTTGAATTCTTGGATGGAATATGGGTGGGCAATATAAGCTGCGGCTTCAGCCATCACCCGTTTCGGATAACTCACGTGGAATTGTTTAGTAGAAGGAGTCTTTGTCTAATTTGACCTTGTTGTTATATTATACAGTTTCTTTTAACCTGTACTGTATTATCCGAAATAAATAAATTCATTCATTCATTCAAATTCATTCATTCAGTGATGAGAAAAAAAAGCAGAGTTCTTTATGAAATACATTAAAATTTGGCTTGCATTTTAAAAATCTATTTTTGTGTACATAAAATTTTCCCAAGATTACGAGGGTGTTAATAGACATATCATGCAATGAGTTCTTAATAATAAAGCCATACAAAATATTCTGACAGTTAAAAACAGGGGTTGGTACATGTTTAGATAACCAGTGGTGAAAATCATCCCAAAATGCATTGGTGTGCATACAGTAAAAGAAAATGTGATCTGGACTTTCTATATGTTCATTACAAAAGGAACAGTTATTGTTCTCAAAGCCAAAGCGTTTACTTAGAAACTCAGCAGAAGGATAAATTCCATTTAAAACTTGATAGTGGATCTCTTTTGCTTTTGGTGAAATAGGAAATTTAAAGAATTTAGATCTTAGAATTTGAGCTTCTTTTTTGGAGAAAAAATTAAGAATAGCAGCTCTAGATACTGTTGCTGGGAAGATTTCTTTATTAAATATTTTCCTAATCGTTAAATTGTTTAATTTTGAGTCATCTAGGCGGAAACCATTCACCAAAAGGAAAGGGAGGTTTGGGCAAGAGCCAAATCTATTTAAAGTTGAGGCCATTAGTATAACTGTCTGAGGTATTGCCTCAATTACTTGGTTATATTCTCGTTTATCATTTATGTTATATTTAGCACAGAAATTCTCAAAAGTTAAAATGCTCCCTGTGCTGTCTAATAAGTGTAGTACAGACCAAATGCCCTTATTTTGCCAGTTTTGTAGGAATATTGATTTGTGTTTATATAGTACATATCTACAGTTCCACAGAGGGGTCATATGAGGGCTAAAATTATGTTTATAAATCAATCTCCAATATAGTAAGACCTGTTGATGAAATGAGGAGAGTTTATAGGGGAGCTTTTTTGGGTCATAGTCACATCTGAGCAGGAATTCAATGCCCCCAAATTTAGCAAAAATTTCATTGGGAATATGAAACCAGAAATGTTTGGGTTGTTTAATAAATTGTCTCAGCCAGTTAATTTTGATGGTGCCATTAATGCATTCAAAGTCTATAGCTTTAACACCACCTTCCTCATATTCTTGAATCATGGTACCTTTTTTAATATAATGTGTTTTCCCTTTCCAGATATAATTGAAAATGGTTTGATTGATGGCTTTAACTGCATCTTTGGGCATTGGCAATGAATGGGCTGGATAAATAAATCGGGAGATGCATTCCATTTTTGTCAGAAATGTTCTTCCTATGATGGAAATATCTCTTTGAGACCAGGAGTTGAGATAAGTTTTTGATTTCTCCAAGCAATTCCATATATTGAGCTTGACTAATTGATCAGCATCTTTAGTGATATGCATGCCCAAATATTTCACTGTTTGTTTGACGGGAATGGTATGAATGGCTGATAGACTGCAATCATGAATAGGTAATAATTCACATTTACCTAGATTCAGTTTAAGCCCAGAGGCTTTAGAGAAAACATCTATATAATTGAGAATTTTAGGGACTTGATCAGAGTTGTGCATGAATATGGCTGTGTCGTCAGCCAGTTGGCTGATTGATAAATTAACAGTATTTGGAAAACAACTAACAAAGTCAGAGTTTTTTATAAAAATTGAGAGCATTTCAGCTGCTGCAATGAACAACAGAGGCAAAACCGGGCAGCCTTGTTTTATTCCTTTGCCTATTGAAAATCTAGGGGAGGTACCATGTGGTAATAGAACTGAGCTGTTGGTATCCGTGTAAATTAGTTTTATAAAGTCTAAAAAGTGTTCCCCAAAACCAAAAAGCTCTAAGGTCCTAAACATAAATTTGTGTTCAATCATATCAAAAGCTTTAAAAAAAATCCAAAAATAAAATAAACCCCTCGTCAATTAGGTCCCTATAGTCAAGTAAGTCCAATACAAGGCGTATATTGTTGTGTATTGAGCGCCCTTTAATAAAACCTGATTGTGTCTCTGAGATAAGATCAGTGATGCCAGTTTTGAGTCTGTTGGCATAAATATGTGTTAAAATTTTGTAATCATTATTAAGTAAAGTAATTGGTCTGAGATTATCAATCAATTTTGGGTCCTTGCCAGGTTTGGGAATTAATGTGATGACTCCTTGTTTCATAGTATTTGGTAAAACTGATGTAGCACGGATTTCCTTTAACATATTAAAAAATAAGTCTTTTAGGTTAATCCAGAAGTGCCTGTAAAAATTGGCTGTCAAGCCGTCTGAGCCAGGTGATTTGTCTAGAGCTAAGGATTTTAAAGCTTTCTCAACTTCCTCCATTTGGATCTCTGCGTCACATGATTTTCTAAAATAGTCATCAATTTTCGGTATCCATCCTGAAATGGATTCAAAGAAACCCTCTGCATTAGTATGTGAGTAAGAGGAGGAGTATAATTCACTGTAAAATTTAAATATTTCTTTAGAGATCCTCACAGAATCAGTACATTCTTTACCATCAATTATAAGAGACTTAATGGCATTTCGTTCTTGTCTTCTTTTCTCAAGCCTACAGAAGTATGCTGAGCTTCTCTCTCCCTCCTCTATCCATTTCGCTCTTGACCTAATATATGCTCCTTTGGCTTTATTAATATAGATGTTATCTAGGGAAGAGTGCAATAAAATCAGTTTTTGTTTGTCCTCTTCACATAAGGAGTGTTTGTTGCATATTAAATGGATCTCTTTTACAATATCCATTTCTTTTTGTTTATTGGCTCGGCTTATGACTTTGCTGTATGAAATGGAAATCTGACGGATTTTAAATTTAAGAAATTCCCATTTCTCCATGTAAGTTGACAATAATGTATCTTTAGTTATACTGTTGATTGTCCTTTTAACATCCTGACAAAGGGTCATGTTTTAGAAGATTTGAGTTAAATTTCCAGTAGCCTTTATTTCTTCTGACTGCACTAGTGGGAGTTATGGTTAACTTGATCATACAATGATCTGTAAGCGGAGCTGCAGAAATTGAGGTATTTATGTCTATATTAGGTTGGAATTCAGAAATAAGCCAGTAGTCTAATCGCGATTTAATGGTGCCATCAGGTTTAAACCAAGTAAAGGTTTGAGTATCTGGATTTAACGCACGCCATATGTCACTAAGCTGAAACGTGTTACAGAAGTCTAGTAAAGTGGTATTATACTGATGATTAGGAAATCTTGAAGGTTGCCTATCAAGCCATTCATCCATAACCATATTGTAGTCGCCACCCAACACAAAAACAGGATTGATATATATTTGGGATAATTCCTTCAATATGTTAGTCACGTCTGTAATTAATTGTTTGTTCTGACTGCAGTTAATAAATCCATAAATGTTAACAAGAATCAAGAATTGTTTGTGTATTTCAAAAACGCAAATAATCCAGTGTCCTGTGTCATCTCTTTTGGTTGCAACTACTTTCCCAGGAAAGTTATTTAGGAGTATGGCGACCCCTGCTGATCTATTTGTGCCATGACTATAGTATATTTTTTCTCCCCATTGGTTTGTCCACATTTTTTCATCTGTATTGTTGCTGTGAGTCTCCTGAATAAGATAACAATGTGCTTTTTCATTTTTAAGGAATAGAAATGTAGCCTTTCTTTTTATAGAGTCTCGTAAACCCCTAGCATTAAGTGATGCAAAAGAAAAGGTTATAATAAAAGACAAAGGATGAAATAGAATAAGGAAAAAATTAAAATAATAATAAAATAAAAATAACAAGTAGATAAACGGTTTAGGTTGTTACTTTGGACCAAGTACACTTGAAGAAAGCCCCTGATTAAATTGCTAAATATATGTTTTAACTCATAACTTTTTTCCCCTTTTTTTTCCTTCCCTTTTTTCCTTTTTTCTTCCTCTTTTTTCCCTTTTCTTTCCCCTTTCCCTTCCTCCTTTTCCCCCAAGCTGCACGCTTGTTATGACAGAATCCAAAAACCTAATCTATAAAATTATCAAAAATATGTCATGCAAATTATCAAAATGGCATTGAAAAGGACCTGCCTTATAAATCTACCCTTCAAAAAAAAAAGATTCAGGAACCTGAGTAAAAGTAGCATGTAAACATATCCAAATGACAGCTGCCAGGAACACAGCGTACTTCAAAAGGGGACTATGAAATGACTCCCTATAAAGTAAACATTGAAGTAGCTTAGCAACATGTACAGAACATAAAAGTGTCAAAGCGCTTGTTCAGCCATAGTTGTGAACCAGACCCTTAGATGCTGACTCTTCTACCGTCGATGTATCCCACATGGCCTTTATACCAGACGTTTTTCCCAGCTGCACGGGCTTGCTCCATCTGTGGCCATGCTGCTGCGCGGGCATCCCTGTCGGCTTTACAGAAATCTTGCTTGAATCGGATCCCGGCTATTCTGCAGAATTTGGAGTTTTTGGTCAGCCTCCAAATTTCTTCACAGTGGTATCTCATGACAAACTGAAGAATAACCTGGCGGTTTCTCCCATTTTCACGTTTTCCCAGGCGGTGGACATTATCAACAATAGTGCCCATGGTCGTTGCCCACTGCGGTGCAATTTCTGACAGAATGTGGATTACCTCCTCACGGATCATTTCGTTATCCTTTTCTTTGATCCTGTGTATTTTAAGGTTCCAGCGCCTCTTGTACCTCTTCAGCTCAGTAATCCTTTCCTTTAACTCTTCGTTTTCTTGTATAAGCTTGGGGATGTCTCTCTCAAAGCTCTGTAGTTTGGTCTGGCAATTTTTGATGTCAGCAGTATTAATTTCAACAAGACGGGTGATGCTGGCTACCATTGTGGCAGTCTCCCTTAACTGCGCTCCAAAATCATCAACTTTGGTGGTTAGTTTTGTGATAGCATCTACCAAGTTGTCGTAAGATTGCTCTTGGGCGGTTTTCATCTTGGAAAGTGGCGGAGCAGAGGACTTAGTTGGAGTGACGGGAGAACTTTTTCTCTTACCAGGACCGCTACTAACAGAGGTTTCCATCGGGGTGTAGTCGTGGTCAGTAGTAGTTGTTGTTAGCTTAGCGTTCGTTTTCCCGCCGGACATATTAGTCAGATTTGATTAGTTTCCTGTGACAGAAACTTGCGTTCAAAATCACCAATTGAACTTACTTGCTTTGAAGCTGTCAACTCTGAAAATGTTTTCAGTCTGAATATGAGTTATTGTCCAAGTTTCGGGGCTGGAGAATGCGGGTTTAGAAGAGCGAACTGGTCCGGATCGCCATCTTCCAGAAGTCGCCCGTGGCCATGTAGACGCAGTGCTCGACGCTCTGCACGCGACACTTCCGTGTTATATCGCTCGAATCAGCGTGGAGTGGGCGGAGTCGAGCGTGACATCACTAGTTAGCGTTCTCCAGTGGTTCAGGGTTGGCGGAAGAATGAGTTCATTCAAAAACACGTTATGTTTATTAATTATCCTTATTACACTTAACCTGCGTTTCAGAGGTCTGAATCCCACCACGGACGTGATAAATATGGCAGCTGCTTTCTGACATTTCCTCAGTGAATTTCTCATAAATGACAACTTGTTCAAAAGGAAAATCTGCAGATCTTTGTCGTTATTTTGCAAACTTGTTTGTAAACTTGTGACTTATTCTTCTTGTGAATTTGACTTTTTTATCTCGTAAATTTGTGACTATTTATTTTTGGCAAAGCTGAGAGGAGTTAAAGCGATGATGCAGTGTCTGTCTGTCCTCATTTCACCAGAATCGCTGCTCCTCCCAGGCGTTTGTCCTGCTGCTCAAACTCACTCACAGTGATCTGCAGGTGGGTCTGCATCCAGGTTGTGGTCAAGGTCAAAGGTCAGGAAATCAGGGGCTTATGGGATTTCAGAAAAATCAATACTCCTCCCAGGCAATCGGCCTAACTAACAAACTCGTGCACAAAGACCCTTCGGTAGGTCTGCATCTAGGCTGAGGTCAAGGTCAGGTTCCACAGTCAGGAGATCTGTGCATTTATGATTTCACAACAATCTTTGACCATAAGGCTGTGCTTTAGGTCAAAGGTCAGGAGATCTGAGAACTTTAGGGGGGTTTCATCAGGCCAGAATGAGCTTCTCAGACAATGATGGCCTTTTTTTTTCCTCATAAATTCGTCGCCTTTTTCTGAAGAATGTGTCACTACTTTGTTGCCAGTTGTGATTGTCGAGTCTGGTTTCATGTATTTTATTTGTATCTAGTGGCAGCATGGTTCCTGGAGGAGCATAAACTTAATGAGCTTGACTGATGATCCAAAATTTCTATAATTTCAGGTCCAGTAAATGTGTCACATCTCAAAAAATGAGGTCTTAAAATTAGGGTTTTTAAGTGCTTTACAGCAGCAGAAACCCTGTATAAACACTTTATTTTTTTCCATTATCACCAGTTAGCCTGAGTAGAAATGACAGGAAGGGCAAGAGCCAGATGCCAGAAGACTGGACCAAGAGGCACCACCTCCTGGCACAAGAGCTGCATTTAACTGTCAACCTGCTGTTAGCTCCTGTCAATCGGTAGATTTGTGTTCTGGTGCTCGGTTTTGACTACTGTTCTGGCTTCTGATAACAGAGTTTGGATTACGGACTGGACATCCTCGTTTCGACTCCTGCCTGACTTAAGATGCCGATAACCGCATTCACGGACTGGGAAAACGGGAGTGGAGCTGAACGGTTCGCCACTCAGCTAGCTAAACAGCTGTTCAATAGCTGTTTAGTCAACATAAATCATCCGAGATCAAGGGTCCTAAGAAAGCTCAGCAGGCTGAGGAGGTGGACAATATTAAAAGGTCGCTCAACTTCTTGGCTGAAGAGGTCTCTACTGTTAAACTGTAGCAAAAAATATTCTAGACCTGGTTGAGGAGACGAAAGCACTGCGGATCCAGAACGCCAAGAAGGGCAAGAGGCTGGCGTGTCTGGAGAGCAGAGTGTCAGACCTGGAACAATACACCCAGGTGAACGACGTGATCATCGCTGGGCTCCACATTAAACCCCAATCATATGCTCGGGCGGTGGCCGCAGACAGCAGAGGGGGACTCGGTGAGCTGGAAGCCAAATCCGCTGAGCACCAAGTGGTGGCCTTCCTGCAGACCAAAGGAATCCAGCTGGACTTTAACACCACTGAGGCCTGCCACCCTCTGCCCAGGAAAAACAGCGACAAACCAGCTGTCATCATGAGGTCTGTCAACAGAAAACACAAGACTGCGTTGCTAAAGCAAGGGAGGAAACTGAAATGAATGAACATTTACATAAATGAGCACCTCACAAAAGAAAACACAGAAATAGCCAGAAAAGAAAGACACATGAGAAAGCAGAAAAAGATTCAAAACACTTGGACAACAAAATGGATCACCTGAAGAAGCCAGTTTAGAAAGCTTGGGATCAGTCCGCCAAGGTCTCTGCCTTTGACCGCCACCATATCCACATAGCACCGGACCCCCATGATCCCTCCTGCAGGTGGTGAGCCCGCTGGAGGGCGGACCCATGTAACTCCTTCGCGCTGAGCCTGGCCGGGTCCCATGGGTAGAAATCCGGCCACCAGACGCTAGCCATCGAGCCCCTCCACCAGACCTAAAGTAACCTGAACCTGGCTCCACAGTGGGGCCCTGGTAACCCCTTACCGGGCCGGGTACACTGAATCCTTAATCTAGAATTTATCATGAGAGTCTGTTGGATCGTTCTTAGTCTGGCCCTTCAGCCAGGACCAAGTCCGAGTCCATGGTCCTCAGCCGGAAAAAGGTGGATTGTCCTCTCTGGGTTGGGGACAGGCTCCTGCCATGAGTGGAGGAGTTTAAGTATCTTGGGGTCTTATTCCCGAGTGAGGGGAGAATGGAGCAAGAGATTGACAGACGGATCAGAGCAGCATCTGCAGTGATGCGGACGTTGTACCGGTCTGTTGTGATGAAGAGGGAGCTGAGCTCTAAGGCAAAGCTGTCGATTTACCAGTCAATCTACGTTCCTACCCTCACCTATGGTCACGAGCTTTGGGTAATGACTGAAAGAACGAGATCGCAGATACAAGCGACTGAAATGAGCTTTCTCCGTAGCATTGCTGGACTTACCCTCAGAGATAGGGTGAGGAGTTCAGTCATCCGGGAGAGGCTCAGAGTAGAACCGCTGCTCCTCCACATTGAAAGGAGCCAGTTGAGGTGGAATGGGCATCTGATCAGGATGCCTCCTGGACGCCTCCCACTTGAGGTGTTTTGGGCACGTCCCACTGGGAGGAGACCCCGGGGCAGACCCAGGACTTGCTGGAGAGACTATGTCTCCCAGCTGGTCTGGGAACGTCTTGGTATCCTCTCTGAATAGCTGGAGCAGGTGGCTGGGGAGAGGGAAGTCTGGGCTTCTTTACTTGAACTGCTGCCTCCGTGACCCGGACCTCCGGAAAAGTGGTAGAAGGTGGATGGATGGATCTGAAGAAGCCAAAGTCATTAACATCCAAAATATTATGGAACTGGACAAATATCAATGAACATTATGAACTGGAGTTAACAGCAACAAGAGACAACTGTAGGACACTGAAGGATTATACTCATCTGCATCAGGACATTTAATAACATGAAACAAAAGATCAACAAACAGGAACAACTGGAACTGAAAGTTTTTGAATATACAGATCACAACCCACAGGACGTAGAATATAACATAGACCCTGATAATAATTTATTTAGCTCCATCAATAATGACTGTAGTTACTACACGGATGAACAGTTTAACACAATGGTCACATCTGATTTCAATATTTCTATGATCCACTTCAACAGCAGAAGTCTCTATGCCAACTTTAATAACATTAAAGATTATTTACATCAGTTTAAAGAGCCATTCAATATTGTGGCAATATCAGAGACGTGGCTCAGTGAAGAGAAAGGAGTGGATTTGACCATGGATGGCTATGAATTAAATTATATAAATAGAAAAGTGAAAAAAGGAGGAGGAGTTGCAATTTATGTTGACAAGAGCTTGCAATACAAGGTTGTAGAAAATTTGTCAGTGACTGTGGATGATTTATTTGAATGTATTACAATAGAAATCTGTCTGGACAATGTGAAGAATATAGTAGTGAGCTGTGTATATAGAACACCTGGATCAAACATTGACTTATTTAAGGACTGGATGGAAAAAATGTCTGCAAAACTAACTCAAAGTTATGTTCATCTGTGGGGATTTCAATATAGATCTGATGAATTCAAAACAACATAGTTTGACAGAAGAATTTATCAACACAATGTACAGTATGAAACAATGACTGTTTCATTTAGGTCTGATCAGATTCCTCCACGCAGCTCTGTCCTTCGCCCTCCGCTGCCAGGAACTCCTGACCTTGTTAACCCGAGCGACGTCCGAGCCAGTATGAATTGTTTTCTGACTGACCATTTCATGAAACTGCTTGCAAAGTATTTGAGTACCGCTAGCTTTTGCTGGACTAGCGGCACATTCTTGGCAGATAGAGGTATTATCAGTGGCAAGGACAGGCCAAGACAAACTGACTCCAGTATCTGTTGCAGTAACTGACCAGATGATAGGTTTGTTTATCTCTGCTCTTTGTGTAGTGCATGTCACAATGCACTGACTAGCAAAAGTCCACCGCAACAGATGTGCTTATCTGCCAGGATGTCCAGTCTCACTCTGTGTAACTGGGAGTGGTCCACCACAGACCTATGACATATTGTTTTTAGTTCCACCAGGATGCCCAGTGTCACCCTCCACACCCTCAGAAGGGCAAGGTTGCTGGTTGAGTCACCAACGGGCCGACCCATGAGACAGGTTTATTAGAAAATGGAAGACATACAAGACCACTGATAATCTCCCTCGATCTGGGGCTCCACGCAAGATCTCACCCCGTGGGGTCAAAATGATCACGAGAACGGTGAGCAAAAATCCCAGAACCACATGGGGGGACCTACTGAATGACCTGCAGAGAGCTGGGACCAAAGTAACAAAGGCTACCATCAGTAACACACTACGCCGCCAGGGACTCAAATCCTGTAGTGCCAGACGTGTCCCCCTGCTTAAGCCAGTACATGTCCAGGCCCGTCTGAAGTTTGCTAGAGAGCATTTGGATGATCCAGAAGAGGATTGGGAGAATGTCATATGGTCAGATGAAATCAAAATAGAACTTTATTGTAAAAACTCAACTTGTCATGTTTGGAGGAGAAAGAACACCATACCTACTGTGAAGCATGGGGGTGGAAACATCATGCTTTGGGGCTGTTTTTCTGCAAAGGGACCAGGACGGCTGATTCGTGTAAAGGAAAGAATGAATGGGGCCATGTATCGTGAGATTTTGAGTGAAAACCTCCTTCCATCAGCAAGGGCATTGAAGATGAAACGTGGCTGGGTCTTTCAGCATGACAATGATCCCAAACACATTGCACGGGCAATGAAGGAGTGGCTTCGTAAGAAGCATTTCAAGGTCCTGGAGTGGCCTAGCCAGTCTCCAGATCTCAACCCCATAGAAAATCTTTGGAGGGAGTTGAAAGTCTGTGTTGCCCAGCGACAGACCCAAAACATCACTGCTCTAGAGGAGATCTGCATGGAGGAATGGGCCAAAATACCAGCAACAGTGTGTGAAAACCTTGTGAAGACTTACAGAAAACGTTTGACCTCTGTCATTGCCAACAAAGGGTATATAACAAAGTATTGAGATGAACTTTTGTTATTGACCAAATACTTATTTTGCCGAGGAATTTACCAATTAATTCATTAAAAATCCTTCAATGTGATTTTCTGGATTTTTTTTTCCTCATTTTGTCTCTCATAGTTGAGGTATACCTATGATGAAAATTGAAGACCTCTCTCATCTTTTAAGTGGGAGAGCTTGCACAATTGGTGGCTGACTAAATACTTTTTTGCCCCACTGTATAATGAGGACTTGTAAGAAAGAAAACTACAACAGAATATTAGAGGATAATAAAAATAACTTAGGAGGAATATGGAAAGTACTCAATGGGATTACTAGTAACCGATCAAAGAATGCAAATTATCCAGAATATTTTATTGAAAAGGACAAATTGATGAATAATATGGAGGATGTGGTTTCAATAAATTTTATGTAAATGTTGGTCCAGAATTGGCAAAAACAATAGTGACCCCAGAAACAAATGACGAAATAAAGCCTTTGAATCCTGAATCATTTTGTCTTTGGGTTGTTATTTTTGTTTGAGTTGCTATGCATTTATTTTGTCATCTGTTATTTTATCCTCACTTTAATTTCCTTTTACTGTACATTTATCTGGTCTTTATCTTGGGTTCATTAGTTGTCATTTCTCTCTGTGTGACAGCTGTCTGCGCTCACTTCCTGCTGACAGCTGTCACCGGTTAAGTTGATCATTTCCTCTCTCATGATCCCACACCTGTTGATTATTGTTTCACTCTTATTTAAACCCTGCGGTATAGTTCATTCCTCGTAGCGGTCTACTGTTATCAGGACATTATTTCCTCATCCTCTCCTTCCCAAACGGCGTCCCCGTCTGGTCATATTCTCTGGGTGCTCCCCATTTTCCCACTTGTAAGTGTGCGTGTTTATTTTGTGTGTGTCCTTAATAAATGTCAGCAACTCACAGTTCCTGCGATTGGTGTCCTCTGTTTAGCCTTAGTAGAGGCGATTTATGATGGCTGCACCAACACGTGGACGGAGAGACCCAGATGATTGGTGATTGAAAAGCTTGACTGATGCAGAAAGAATCCAGATGGAGATTACTGAGTGTCCACATTCTAGGTGGTGGCGGCCCTCCTCGGGGGAGTTCAGACATGTACGCCCGTGTGAAGAGGACTCTGTGTGGACACGCCCATTCCCAGCCAGTGTGTGGCCTCTTCACCCTCAACGGACCCAGAGGACTCATGTCTGTGGTCACCAACATGGCTCTGCAGATGGTCTACAGGATGGGTGGAGAGCTGTGGAGCGTGGCTGTAAATTTCCTCCTCCTCCCTTTGAGGATTTTCTCCTGTCTTTAGTCTAGAAATCAAATCTAAACTTCATCTCAGCCCTGATGTGATGTGAGTCGTATAAAGAAACATTCTGTGAGCGAGAGGAGCTGCAGACTCCTAGAAGCAGCCCTGCTGTGGTTCACACAGACATCTGCTGAACCCTGTCATGTGTCCGCACAGCCTAGACGGATCATGGTCATGGGGATCGACATCTTCCACAGCACCTGGGCTCAGAAGAGGTCCGTCGCTGCTTTAGTGGCCAGCCTGAACCAGAGCATGAGCAGCTCAGTATGTGGCGACGTCACACACAGTGACACAGAAGTCAGTGTTACATGATAAATTTGTGACGCAGCGTCGTTGTGACACAGCCTGCTCATTCTTTCTGAAGGTGGTTTTCCAAGTGTCTGATGCAGCGTCTGGGTCAGGAACTCGTGGATGGGCTACAGAAGGCCTTGATGGCCAAGTTGCTCTGCTCACTTCACTGAGTCTTTTTAAAGAGCCCCTATTCTGCTTTGTTCTATAGTGTTCTGTAGGATTTCTGCCACATTATCTGGTCTGTAAAGTCAAATGGGCCAAAGGCCTCCTGCACAGGAGTTCTCCTCTCCCACAGAATCTAGGATACAGAGCTGTCTGAAACACCTCGTTTGGATTGGCTGTTGGCTCCTGTGACTTTTTCCTCATAAATGGCCACTTTTTTCCTTGTAAATGGCCAACTAGTTTCTCTTCAGACTGTCATTAACTACTCTGGGAGCTGAGTCATCATGGGGAAAAAGATCCTAAAGGGGCTCTTTAACCTCTTGCACTCCGGTGTACCGCGGATGGGCACGTCTTTGCGTCCTAGAGCGCACAAGGGCGCATGAGAGTGCACGAGAGCACACGAGGGCGCTGCGTCCAAGAGCGCACTGAAAAAAAAAGCTGCATTTCCGTTCTTCCACTACAGACACAGCCGCGAACAGATTAGATATGATTGACCTCTCATTCGACTAATAAGAGCCTTGAATTGGGTTTCTGAAACCTTGAAGAACCAATGACTGAAAACCTAGCAAGAAGGACCCGTCTACCAACGCTGCAAATGCAGCGAGCCAATTGAAGTACAGAAGTTCGAAAGCTGTTTTGTGTAAGGCTGGGAGAAGACAGACTGCTGCAGCAGATGAAAAAAGGACCCGCAGGAAGAACCGCCACAGACCCAGCAGCACGGAGACCACCCACAAGTGCGACCTGTGTGACAGGAACTGTCATTCGCGCATCGGCCTGTTCAGCCACAGGCGGTGCTGTCCCAGCAGAGTAGACGTTTAGGATTCTCTTCCATGGTCATCATAGACCGACGGAGGCCGACGACGAAGGCTTGGTGACACACACGCGTTCGCCAGTCTTTTTTTCTTACTACTGTAATTTGTTTTGAAAAATCGTTCGCCAAAACTGCAATCATGGACGCGCAAAACCGCAATAATGGAATTATGTTTTGACCGGGTCACGAGACCAGAACCACGAGTCCGTAATAAGCAGACCAGCTTCATGTTCATCTGACAATGAGGAAGAGAAGTTCGCCAGCTACGCTGCTGTTGTGAACAGGTAAGTGTTATAAGCTAAATTATTCTTTATCCCTGAAAATTGTAATCAAAAATGACTTTTGACCGATCGGTAAATTACAACTGTGCGGCGCACGAAGTCTGAAGTCCATGCGCCGCGGTACACGGTTCGTGCGCCGTGTCCGGACCGTGAACGCCCCCCCCCCCGCTACTCTTCTGTAGCGAGGGGGGGGGGGCGCAGTGACCGCGGTGACTGTGCGCCGCGGTCGCCACATCGCCACATGACTATTCCGTCAAGTAGCGATGAGCGATGTCCGTCCTCTGTAGTGGGGGGTGGGTGGGAGTTGTTATTTTCTACATTACAAATATTTTAGAATAATTTTTAGTGCACTGTAGGTTATTTTTTCTTGTAAAAAAAAAAGGCAACACATTTTTTACGTGGCATGCTTCTTTGTGGGGGGGGGGGGGCTTGTTTGTTCATTCATTCATTCATGAATGAATAAACAACCCCACACACACACACACACAGCCCTGAGTGTCACCTTTCATTAGAGCCCAAGATGAAGCTTCTATATTGAATCATTCAAAAGTTACAGACGTTTTCCCAAACTGTGCCATTTGACACAATTTGGCACAGTTCAAAAATGCCTGGGAACTACCTGAGAACAAAGCTGTGTAATATATTCATTTTTTGTGGTATTGTTACAAAATTTGGACCTCAGCTGGATAATACTTGGTTCTACATTTCTGTTGCATTTTCCAGCCCGGATCTGAAGCTGTGTGTTATTTGCAAGCATTTGTATCCAAAAAAAACACCCAGGCCAAATTTATTTTCTTCAAGTTCAGTATGTTTAGATGACTGTTGCTCAGTGGCTGGAGCACTTAGAGAGATTATGACTGTTTTGCCAAAAAATTCAAAGTGTTTTCTTTTAAATGAGACCAACCCCATGAAGATGCTGCAAAGGGTTGGAGAACAGCTTTTGATTTACTTTGGGCACGTTATTTTTTTGGCATTTTTAGGGAAATTGACCAGAGTGCAAGGGATTAATGCAGATGAATAAATGTTCAGTTGCTGCTGTTGTGCAGCGTCTCCTCCTCCTCCTCCAGCTGCCCTGAAAGAGTACTACAGGTTAAACTAGGAGCTGCTGCCATTAACCATCGTCCTGTACCGGCATGGAGTGGGTGACGGTCAGCTGCTTGCTGCCCTCAACTGTGAGGTCACTTAAATCCACAACGCCATCAGGGCCATTGGACAGGACTACACGCGAGTCCCCCTAAAGTCCTCCACAGCAGCGGTCTGTAACCTGCAGCGCTCACTCAGAACCAGTGGCTCCCTTTGGTCTTTGACAAACTAAAGGCTCAAATTTACAAGAGAAACACTTGAGATCTGCTATGAAATCAGCAGCAATGAAAGTTTTAGAGAGTTTTCAAGTCACAAAATCACAAGTAAAATGTTAAATTTGCAGCAAGATTTCCACATTTAGAAGTGAAACGTTCTCAAACTCATGCACACCTTTGTCTCTGAAACTTAATTTATAAGAAAGTTAAAAATACAACATTACAAGTTTACATCAGAAACTAGCAGATTGTTTTTGTACATTTTCTACTTTTTCCTCGTTAAGTTTGAACTTTGTCCCCCTTGAATCCAGTTGACTTGACTGAGTTTTAATCCAGTCTAGGTCCAGATTCTCCTTGACTAACTTGTCTAGTACCAACATGGATCCTGAGGAAGTGGAAATGTAAAATTCTCACTGGTTTCAGGTCCAGGAAATGGTCAGAAATGCTCATTTTATTGTGGTCAGACTTTTCTGTTCTCTCCTAGATTGAATCAAGTTTTAATTGAACTCAGAACTCAGAAAAGGATTTATTGCCAAGTACATTAACAGTAAACAACTGATAACATACGAGGGATTTGACTTGACACTGAAAACGACATGCATTTCCGGTGACACGGCAGCATCGATAACGCGCCTGTCAGCAGACTAGGAACAGGAAGCATAGGGAAGAAAAGGATAAACACAATAGGAGAGAGCAAAAAAGCATTGATTGTCAGAATACAGGTCATAAATGATCAATATTATGATTACAAGAAAAAAAGCCCACAATGCACAATTAGCAGACAATAGTGTATACAAGGACACAAAGAGAGCAGTGAATGAATGATCTTCTCATCAGTTTATTGAGTCAATGTGAGTGTAGTGTTGAGTGAAAGTGTTTGTATCAGTTAAGAACAACAAAGTCTCTTCAGCAGGAGATGTTTTGTCTAGCATCTGGCACCTTGTCCTTGAGCCAGGCAGCTGGCTGTCCATAGGAGTCAATGCAGCTCAAATGTTTTGAAAACAAAAAACTGCAGATAATCTGGAGGACTTGATTGCAAGGGCAGGTCAGATAAGTCGAATAGTACTGTTCCCAGAGAAAAAAACTTTATATTCTCTTACAGATTCAGTACTTTAATCCTTCAGTGCTGGACGTTGAATTCTTCATGGACGGCTGTCAGCGTGATCATGATGCAATCCATTTTCCTAGACAGTTCTCCATTAGCCGCTGTCAGAGTCCTGCCCAATTGTTCAATTTGATGGTTAAGCCTCGCCTGGCCAGCATTTTGATAGGCTCCGTCCATCTTCATCAATTTACGGTACACCAGAACAATCCCAGATCCAATCAAAGATTCCGATGACCATTGCTACGAAGATGTATAAATCTTCAACATCTTCGATAGAGAGATCACACAGGCACAAGAGTTTCCAATTACTTGTGTCCTTCAAATAGCCCGCAGCCACTGTTCCTGCGGGGCAAACTACCTCCCCCGGGGCACTTTTCCTCGTTGAAAAAATAGTGTCAATTGCGTTCAAAGCCCAGTTTATTAAATCCATAATTTCGTTCGATAATCAGCAGTAGAGACACGCAGACAGACGATAGCAAGCTGGGATCCAGTCAGTTAGGGGAGGAAAGAGATAAAAAGTCAGAGCTGGAGAGAAAGAAAAAAGCGTCTGCTCTCTTTGGAGGGCGGAAGTGAAAGCGCGTCTGCCTCTGAACGTCTGCCTCTGTTAAACGTGTTTCAGGCCTAAGCTGGGCGTGGCGGTGAAGAAGAGAATCGGCTGCAGGTTTTAATTCCGCAGTGGAAAGACGGTGGCCGACCCGGCGCCGTGGTGGACACGGGGCTCCCTGGCCCAGGGTGCTGGTCCTTCACCAGCCACACCTCATGGGCTTTAGCTGATCTATAAAATTGTTCTTTAATAGTTGACTCACTATTTGGACCTTTTTCTTTATTTTATTACCCAGATGAGTTCATGACTTTTCTATAAATTTGATCAAAACTTTGCACTAATTTTGTGGGGCAACTTTTTTCCTCTTAAATTTGTAAATTTTGTTATAAATTTGCATATTTGTGTTTCTAATCAGGTTTTTCAGTCTTTAATTTGTGGTATTTTGTCCCTCTGATGTGCAACTTTCTTGTAAATCTGTAACTTTTCCTTAGAAACGTGAGTTTGATTTGGATTCTCATAAATAAGCAACTTTTTTCACCAAATTATATTTTTCCCTCAATTCTTTCGTTAACATTTTTATTAAATTTGCCACTTTTTTATAGTAAAAATTTGTCTTATTGAGTTTGCAAAATTTTTCCTGTAAATTTGGAACTTTTCTCAGAAACTCATTTTTTTATTCCATTTTTTCTAAAATTTGCAACTTTTTCTCCACCAAATCAGATTTTTTTCCCCTTTTATTCCATGTTTAACATTTATACTTAATTTGCCACTTTTTTATAATTTTTTTTTTTTAAGTTTGCAACATTTTTCTCAATTTGTAACTTGTCAGAAATTTGATTTCTTATTATTCCTCCAAGTTAGATTTTATTCATGTCATCTTGATTCATTTTTTTTTTAAATGAGACTTATTAGCATTTTTTTTCTCAAATTTTCAACTTTTCTCCAACATGTGAATTTTTCCCCTCCCCAGATGTAAATCTGGGTGGAGACCCCATGATTCAGGCTCCTCTGACTCCAGTTCAAAACCATCTTCACTGCATCTTTTTTATCCAGGAAGTTTTTTTCCTCCCAACTTTATACTTTTAAAGCAAAAATATTTACGACCCATGAATTTACTTTTAATATAATAAAACAAATGGAAGAGAAATGTGGAAAGTTTCCGCTGACTGACAGCGGTTGTCAAATGTTGGACTCTTGTGCGTCTAAGGTACGACTTCGACACAGTGAGCCAGGCGGTTGCGACCGGAAGCGTCTCTCCGACCCACTACGACGTCGTCTATGACACCACCGCACTCCTGCCCGACTACGTGCAGAGGCTGACCTACAAGCTGTGCCACCTGTACCACACCTGGCAGGTAGGCTGCTTCTGAGCCAAGTCTGGTCATCGGAGCCGCTGAACCAGACTCCGCCAACACTACAGGCCCTCTCAGCCCCCACAGAGACAAGCTCACCCTCAGCTTTTTGGGGGAAGAATTAAAATTGCCTTCTGTGGAGAATGTGAAATGAAGAGGCTGAATGTATTTCTCAATTCAGGTTTATTGAATATCACATGTCTCCAACGTCCTCTCAAACAGAAAAGAGGACCAACTTCCCAAATCTCCCCTTTTTATACTAGGGACATCAAAGTACAGAATAACATTGTCATTCAACCCCCCATAGACAATAGGTCTCCCCCAGGTCTCCTCTTCCTCCACCTCACACCCTGGTGGTCAGGAAGTCTTCTCAGAGTCATTTCTAAAGGCACCTCCACCTCCTACTGTTATCCCCAGGAGGTCCAGACTTATTGTTCCTTCTAAGATGTGAGGTACCACAATATACATATGCAGCCTAAGCATCTCAAATATGTGTGCCACATGACCCCCCCCCCCAAACATCGAAGATGAAACAATACAACATAGTCCACACAACATGATAAAATCACAAACATCAGTCCATATGCTGTCTGGGCTTCAACCGTCTTCCAAACTTGCTGTAAGCGGGCTTCGCCGCTCCTGCGGTGCCATCCTGCAGTGAATCTGTTATCTGAGGATGAGAACTGTTAGTCGATCCCTGTGGGGACTCTGGGGCATGCTCCCTGGGGGGTCTGCCGCGTCAAGGAGCCCTCGCCACTTGCACAGTCTCGTCAGCCATCACAAAAGCAGGTTTCAGTCTGTCTATACCAGGGGTGTCCAATCATGTGCCATGGAGGGCCAAGACCCTGCAGGCTTTACCTCCAACCAGCGTCTTCAACAGCAGATTCCACTGAATTTCTTCCCACTGATTGCTGGTAAGTGAAAACACCTGCTGAAGGGACTGGGTAGAAGAGAAAACCTGCAGGGTCTTGGCCCTCCATGGCACATGATTGGACACCCCTGGTCTATACAAATTGTTTCCCTCCTGTCCCCCAAATCTAGCAAAAAATGCTTATCACCTGTTTCCAGCACTCTATATGGACCATCGTAAGGTGGTCGCAGGGTTGGGCGCTGAGCCTCGTGCCTGACAAAAACAAACTCGGCATTTTTTAAAGATTTGGGCACAAAAACACACGGAAAAGTGTGATGAACGGGGCCCGGAAGCATGTCCGCTCCCGTGTCGTTCAGTGACCGCTGAGCAGGGGGACGCTCTGGCGCCGGATTATCTGGAAGAAACTCTCCTGGCAGCCGGAGTGGTTGCGCGAAGACCAACTCAGCTGGGGAGGCATTTAAGTCCTCTTTAGGTGCAGAACGCAACCCTAATAAAACCCATGGTAGTCTGTCTACGAGCGATCAAAGGGACCATAACTGATTTAATGAGCCATTCGCAGTTTCGCTGTACCGGCCGCGTGTACTTAGACCTGCATCAGAAGGTTGCGTGTTCACATCACGTCGGGGTCACCAATGTGGAGAACGTGAAATGAAGAGGCTGAATTTATTTCTCAATTCAGGTTTATTGAATATCACATGTCTCCAACGTCCTCTCAAACAGAAAAGAGGACCAACTTCCCAAATCTCCCCTTTTTACACCAGGGCCATCAAAGTACAGAATAACATTGTCATTCAACCCCCCATAGACAATACGTCTCCCCCAGGTCTCCTCTTCCTCCACCTCACACTCTGGTGGTCAGGAAGTCTTCTCAGAGTCATTTCTAAAGGCACCTCCACCTCCTAATGTTATCCCCAGGAGGTCCAGACTTATTGTTCCTTCTAAGATGTGAGGTACCACAATATACATATGCAGTCTAAGCATCTCAATATGTGTGCCACACCTTCAACTTTTTTCCCTCATAAATTTACTTCTGATAAGTTTGACTCTTTTGTAAATTTTAAATTGTTTCTTGAAAATTTGATTTTATTGCTAATTTTAAAATCTTAAGTTTGACACTTGGAACTTGTAAATTTTCAGCTTTTTTTTGGGGGGGGGGGCATAATTTTCATGTTTTGTTTTTTATTATTTTGAGCCTTTTCTCATTAATTTTCCACCTTTGTTTTCTGCCTTTTCTCATGGACTTTCAGCTTGATTTTTGTAACCATCTTTTCACAAAGTTGTATAGACGGTGACTAAAATTTATTAATTTATCTTTTTGCTAGGGGAGAGATTTAACATAGCCCCCTCCCCCACACGGGATCTTGCACAGCCCCCCATAAATCTGGAAGCGGCCCTGTCAGCGGGACAGTGCTGGTGCCCCTCAGAAAGCAAACCTAACCCTAAACATTTCTCCGTGTCCATCCTGTAGGGGGACATCAGGGCGCTGGCCTACCTGGTGGGTGACCACATCCAGCAGGAGCCCAGCGCAGGCATGGAGGACTACGTCTTCTCCCTGTAGATGAGACCACTGACCTGTCTGATGACCTGCTGAACCCCAGTGACGTCTGAACTGAAGACAGTCCTGTGGAGTTACCGAGGTTCACGTCTGCAGGACCCGATTACTGCCACCAAGGAGGTTATGTTTTTGTTTCTGGTAGCAACGTTACTCAGTTATGAATGGACTTCGGTGACATTTTCAGGAAAAGTGAGTAATGGCTCGGGGAACAGGTTAGATTTTGGTCAAGATCTGAGTGCATACCTCCACCAAGGGCTTTGTTTGTGTGCAGCAGGATTACTCAAAAACTACAGGATGGATTTGGATCAAATTTTCACCAGAGGTTTTTCTTGGGCTACAGAGGAAGCCATTACATTTTGGTGATCTGAGAATGCATACCCCAGCCAAGGCTCTTATCTTCTCAGTGTGTTAGCAACAACACTCCAAAACTAATGGACAGATTTTGATGCAATTTTCACCAGAAGTGGCTGTAGGCCTCCACACAAACCCATTACATTTTGGGGGTGATCCATGAGGGATGGAAGGAGCCTTGGCAGAGGTCTGCGCTCTCTGATCTTAGATGCTTGCTGTGAATTTTTTCTTCTTTTTTTTTTCCCCCTTTCATTTAAAAATCATAAATGAAACTAGAAAAGCCCTCAAAGTGTGGATTTATTTTACTGAGTAAACTTGTTTAATGTTGAAAGAACGTTGAGCTGTTGGAGCTTCTGCAGCACAACTGCTGAAAATGTTTATTGCTCATCAGTATTTAATTTTGTCTCGAGAACAATGTCAAATTTAATCATGCCAGGGCCATTCATTTTAATTTTTAAATAGAAAAAGTATTGTAAAGTAACTAAAATGTCTACAATGCATCAATAGAGGAAAAAATTGCAATTTTCCCAAACTGTGGGGTCAAGTTGCAGATTTTAGACTAGGAAAGTCACAGACCCAAGAGGAAATGCAGTTGTAGAAAGAGCCTTGGAACCATCCAAAATATTCAAGCTGAACTCAAAGCTCTTTCTGATCACACCATGGGTCATAGTTTGAACAATGGGCTTGTGAAAGAAGACAGGAAGCCTCCATGATTGACAAATGTAAAAAGGCCAATATGCATGCTGACAAGCCCCAAAGCTTCTGGGAGAATGTCCTTTGGACTGAGACAAAACTGGAGCTTTTGGGCCAGTAACATCAGGTCTATGTTTACAGAAGGGAAAATTGAGCTTTAAATGAAAAGAACACCATATCTACTATGAAACATGGAGAAGGCTCCATTATGTTCTGGAGCTGCTCTGCTGCTTCTGGTCTGGGGAACCTTAAATCTATGCAGCGCACAATGAAGTCTGAAGACTACCAAGGCATCCTGGAGCCAGACATACTGCCCAGGAGGGTGGGCTACTGTCCATGAACGTTCTACTTTAGAGAACATCATGAGAGGTAAAGGCTAGAAGAACATCTCCAAGCAGCTTCATCTTAACCACAGTAGCCAATATGATTAAAGTCTTCTCTCCGAGCTCCTCAGCAAGCTCTCTGCTCTGCTTTTTCTGGTCCATGATCAGTGTGGTGCACACAACGATGCCAAACTCGGAAGTGTAAATCAAGGAGGGTGGAGACATGAACCCCCCAAACCTGGGAGAAACAGAATCACCCCCATCTAGCAAATCTTTTTTGTATCATGTTACATACTGTAAATGCATTTGAGGCACCAATTTTAAGTCTGCAACTTTTTTCCTGGTAAATCTACCTTATTTCTCAGAAATGAGAAACTTTTTTTTTTCCTTTAATCCCACCACTCTTTTCTTGTAAATTTACAGCTTTTTTTCTCATAAATTTGTAACTTTCTTCCTGGTGAATTTGCAACCAGCTGAAGGTTGAGTCAGTCTGTCCATCCCATTTCTGTGAAATCAAAGTTTTGAAACTTGGTACCATGGTTTGATATACAGTGGAGCAAAAAAGTATTTAACTAACTAACTAACTAACCTGCACTTATATAGCGCTTTTCTAATCACAAAGACCACTCAAAGCGCTTTCACTAATACTAACCCTCTATTCTAAGGGCCTATAGGAAACAGATATCTAGGGACAATTTAGAACAGCCAATTAACCTAACATGCATGTCTTTGGATTGGATTTAGTCAGCCACCAATTGTGCAAGTTCTACCACTTAAAAGATGAGGTCTCCAATTTTCATCATAGGTATACCTCAACTATGAGAGACAAAATGAGAAAAAAAAAATCCAGAAAATCACATTGTCTGATTTTTAAAGAATTTATTTGCAAATTATGGTGGAAAATAAGTATTTGGTCACCTACAAACAAGCAAGATTTCTGGCTCTCACAGACCAGTAACTTCTTTCTACCTGTATTAATGGCACCTGTTTGAACTAGTTATCAGTATAAAAGACACCTGTCCACAACCTCAAACAGACTCCAAACTCCACTGTGGCCAAGACCAAAGAGCAGTCAAAGGACACCAGAAACAAAATTGTAGACCTGCACCAGGCTGGGAAGACTGAATCTGCAATAGGTAAGCACTGTAGTGATGGGTCCATGAGGCGTCATGATGCGTTTCGACACATTGCAAAACTGTATTGATACTGTGTCACTGAATACTGACACCTGCTGGACCTTAAAAATCCCTACAGGCAACCTAGTTGACAGACTCAACTGACACTGATTTGATGACCTAGTATATACAATAATATACTGCTCCAAAAAATAAAGGGAACACTGTCCCTCAATCTGTCCACTTAGGAAGCAACATTGATTGACAATCAGTTTCACATGCTGTTGTGTGATTTTGTCGTCAGCACATTCAGCTATGTAAAGAACAAAGTATTTAATAAGAATATTTCATTCAAATCTAGAATGTTTAGTGTTCCCTTTATTTTTTTTTTTTGAGCAGTATATAATTTAAGTCATTGTATTTTATATTGTATCATTTCATATCTTTTAATTTCAAATATCATTGATATTTTTAGATACAGTCAAATAATGTGAACATGTATCATAACGTGAAAATCTAAGTGAACGTGTTGTGAATGAAGACGCTTGTGGACTGGGATTTTTTTTTTTTTTTACAAATTTTTATTAAAAACAAAAAAGCTTTTCCAACGTTTTGAAACTGAGTCTGTTACGCTTTTTTGATACAACTTCTCCAGCTGTAGAAAACACCCGCTCACATGGCACAGATGAGGCTGGAGTGCAAAGAAATTGTAAGGAAAGCTGAAAGAGGTTTGGACAGATGGTCTTTTGGCTGTCCCAGTATCTCAGAGGATCCTGGGACCTGGCAATATTGCCTTCTGCCAGGTATCTCTGCACCTCCTGGATGGCATCAGCTGTGGCACTTTTGGTCTGCCTGCCCACTTCGATGTAGAGATGTTGCCAAAGGTTAGCAAAAAAACAACAAATTGGCATTTTAGTACATGATTTCCAAACAACAACAAACAAATAATGCTGAATAACATGGCTAAAGTGGGTGCAGACAGCTGTTGTGAAGACGGTCCTGTCTAAATTGAGACTATGTGCAATGCAAATTGAGTGCCGAATTTGGAGCGGTCTAGTGGATGCAATCACGTTTGGTGCTGCGTCGGTCACAAGACACTTTACTTTACTGGTTATGGCCCAGTCCTCCATCATGCCCCTTTTGACTTGGGCCAAATTGTCAGCAGTGTGACTTTGTGGAAAGTATTGCATTCCCAACACAGATGTACACAACTGCAAATTCTCATTAATGTAGTGACAGGTAAGAGCCAAGTAAGCCTCCATGTTCACAGATGTCCACATGTCAGCTGTTATACTCACTGCCACAGCTTGCTGTACTTCCTTTTTCACTCGTTCCCGTTCCTCCTCGTACTTTTTGGCCACCATTTGTTTGATGGTCTGAAAATTACACCAAGTCAAACCCAAAGCAAATCCATATATTTAAATTAAAGATTAAATAAATTGGATATATCAACTACTACTTTAGATAATTTCCACAAACCTTTCTGGTTGGCAAAACATATGAGGGCTGAAGGGCCTGAATCAGTTCCCTGAACCCTTCAGTCTCCACAATACTGAGGGGCTGGCAGTCCTTCACGATGAAATTGAGCACAGCTTCATCCAGCATCTGCTTCCTGGAAGCTTGATGGTTAAAAATGAAGTAAAGAATAAATTAATAGGAATTAATCATCAATAAAGCAACTGTGAGTAAGTAGTAGAAGGGCTGTATACCTGAGTCTATCCTGGGTGTATCCGGGACTTCATTTTCATGCCTGGCTCTATAATGCCTCAGCACTGATGAGGTGCTTTTGTTTAAATACGACAGCTCTGTCGAACAAATGCGACATTTAGCCTGCAGAAAATATGAAGAGTAAACTAAGAGTCACTTTCAAATGAATTTGAATTCAGATAGATCAAGTGGAAACTCAGAGGAACAGGATGAAACAACAAGGAAATTAAAACAAAGAAAATAGTATTTTAAAAATACTATTTTTAAATACCTTTTTTCCGATATCAGATCAAAATGGTCCCACACAGTGGAAACCTCTCTTTTTCCTTGAGGCTGCTTGTGCTCCATAATTTGTGATAAATTTGCACAAGGACCGTCCGCAACACATACGAGAGTCTTTGGGCAAATGCATCCCGTTGACAGATGCGCTTCCTTATAAACGCTGGCGCGTCAGTGTTTCGACGCACTAGCGTCACGTGACTTTCTTAAAGCGATACACACCGACACAGGGTTTCGCTCTATGAGCTCGACGCATGCGCCAACGCATCGGTGCTGCCGGACCCATCACTAGTAAGCAGCTTGGTGTGAAGAAATCAACTGTGGGAGCAATTATTAGAAAATGGAAGACATACAAGACCACTAATCTCCCTCGATCTGGGGCTCCACGCAAGGGAGCATGGAGCCCCCACCCCATGGGGTCAAAATGATCACGAGAACAGTGAGCAAAAATCCCAGAACCACACGGTAGTGATGGGATGATGATACTTCAAGGAGTGTATTGACACATTACCCAAACTGTGTTGGCACTGTATTGGTCACTCAATAGTGACCTCTGCAGTAGTTCTAAAATCATTGCAGGTAAACAAAATGAAAATAAGATGGTAAAGCTTACATGCTGCAAACCCAACATCAGCCTGTGAAATATTTAATCTTTAACTGCTAGTTTTTTACTTAAAATATGATCTCATCGTTGTATAATTTCATTTGCTCAATTTGTTTGCCGAGTTAAGTTGTTTATGAGAAGAGTTTAAAATTTGCTTAAAACCTTGTTTGTGTAAATGCTAAAATGAGTTGGTATGTAAAATATAGCAAATTTGTCTATAATAAAATTCAGAGTTAAAATTTCTAACTTATGTATGAATTTTTTTGAACTTAAGTGTTCACTCATACGAAATAACAGACTAAAAATGGATTCATTCATACATTTTTATTGAGGAACAAAAGTTTTTGTAGTCTTTGCTCCAAGGCGATTTCTCTTCTTAAGACACCAGTTCCCCTGCCTTAGAAAAAACTCTTTCACAGGGTACAGATGAAGATGGTGTGCATAAAAATTTAAGTGCCAGTTGATAAAGGTGTGGCCATGTTTTCTGCAGTGTGTTTCTGAGGAAAATGCTGCACTCCCAAGACTGATGAACGGAGTTCATGGCTTTCTTTGTCCACATAGTAGCAAGTAACAGCAAGATATGCTTCCATATTAATGGACGTCCACATATCAGCTGTTAAACTAACAGCAACGATGCTCTGGAGGTCCTTTTTTGTTTTCTCCTTTTCCTCCTGATATTTCTGGCTCACCAAGTCCTTGATGGCCTAAAAATAACCATACAAATACTGTAATACATTATGAGAATATATATATATGACATGACAGTACTCATTAATTAATTCAACCATACATTTCTTACACATACCTTCCTGCTTGGTAGAACATATGAGGGTGCAATAAGCATCAGGAGCTCCCTGAATCCCTCATTTTCAACAATGGTGAGTGGCTGACAGTCTTTGATGATCATGTTGACCACAGCTTCATCCACTGCTTGCTTGTTAGGAACTGAAAGCCAAAAGGAAATATTTTGTTTAAAGCTTGTTAAAGGACTGTAATTTTTACAAACAATATTACAGTCACACAAAGCCTTTTGTGTGTAATAAACTATTTTTGAAAATTCAAACTTTTTGTGAGAATTTCAACATATCTGGGGTACTCACACGAGTATCTGCCAATTCTTCATTGCCATGCCGAGCTCTATAATGCCTCAGCATTGATGAAGTGCTCTTATTGATGTAAGATAGCTCTGTGGAGCAGAGCCGACACTTCATCTACAATAAAATAAAAAGTTAATTTATCTGAAAACAATTCAAACCTCTTACAGAAAAGAGTAGAAACTTATTTAATTCAAAAACTAACAGTAAACAATGCCCAAAGGAGAAAAAGATTTACCTTATTTGCCGTCAAAAGATCAAAATGATTCCAGACTGGGGAAAACTTCTTATTGGAACGATCCATGAAGTCAGAAGTTGAACAAGGTGAGGGGAAGCAAAAATCCAACAGACACAGCAACAGCAAACAGTTTCATCTCCATTCAACAAATCCACAACAATACAGTTTGTTTCCTTATAAACACAGTTTGGCGCGGCACATCCAAACGACAAACTTCCTGTATCGGTCACATGATTTTTTCTTAAAGTGATACACGCATCAATACGGGGTTTCACTCTTGTGCGCTCGGCATGGTGCTGACGCACCAGTGTTGTTCGTCCCATCACTACCACACAGGGGGACCTAGTGAATGACCTGCAGAGAGCTGGGACCAAAGTAACAAAGGCTACCATCAGTAACACACTACACCTTTAGGGACTCAAATCCTGCAGTGCCAGACGTATCCCCCTGCTTAAGCCAGTGCATGTCCAGGCCCATCTGAAGTTTGCTAGAGAGCATTTGGATGATCCAGAAGAGGATTGGGAGAATGTCATATGGTCAGATGAAACCAAAATGGAACTTTTTGGTAAAAACTCAACTTGTCGTGTTTGGAGGAGAAAGAACACCATACCTATTGTGAAGGATGGGGGTGGAAACATCATGCTTTGGGGCTGTTTTTCTGCAAAGGGACCAGGATGACTGATCTGTGTAAAGGAAAGAATGAATGAGGCCATGTATCGTGAGATTTTGAGTGAAAACCTCCTTCCATCAGCAAGGGCACTGAAGATGAAACGTGGCTGGGTCTTTCAGCATGACAATGATCCCAAACACACCACCCGGGCAATGAAGGAGTGGCTTCGTAAGAAGCATTTCAAGGTCCTGGAGTGGCCTAGCCAGTCTCCAGATCTCAACCCCATAGAAAATCTTTGGAGGGAGTTGAAAGTCCGTGTTGCCCAGCGACAGCCCCAAAACATCATTGCTCTAGAGGAGATCTGCATGGAGGAATGGGCCAAAATACCAGCAACAGTGTGTGAAAACCTTGTGAAGACTTACAGAAAACGTTTGACCTCTGCCATTGCCAACAAAGGGTATATAACCAAGTATTGAGATGAACTTTTGTTATTGACCAAATACTTATTGTCCACCATAATTTGGAAATAAATTATTTAAAAATCAGACAATGTGATTTTCTGGATTTTTTTCCCCCTCATTTTGTCTCTCATAGTTGAGGTATACCTATGATGAAAACTGGAGACCTCTCATCTTTTAAGTGGGAGAACTTGCACAATTGGTCGCCGACTAAATACTTTTTTACCCCACTGTACTCTGATGACGCACAGATTGCAATTTGACTCATTGGATGACCTTGAGGTCAAAGGTCAGATTTTCCCTAAATCTTGTAAATGCAGTAACTCTTGAAATGATGAAGACTTTTCAAGTCAATGCAGTAGTTTTACCTAATACACAACTTGGACGACTTACACCCTGACCTGATTATGGGTTTTGGGCCAAAAGGTCAAAGTTAACATTCCCTATGCCTTATTACTGTGCAACGGATAAAGTTAGGGTCACCAAACTTGGTACACAGGTTCATCCTGCGACCCTGAAGTGCAACTATGGTTTTGGGATCGCAAGGTCAAAGGTCAACATCAAAATGGCTTATAAACTATATCTCAGCAACAAAGAAAGTTGGGGTCACCAAACGTGAAACAGGTTCACCTCGGGATTCTGCCCTATAACTATGGGTTGTATACTTTGTTGCATAGTCATGGATGATGGTTTATCATAATTTGGTTCTGCCACAGTAATTATATTGAAAAGTTAAACTGCCGTCAGTAAGTATTGGGGTTTTCAAAAAAAAATGTGGCGGGGGATGCTGCACTTGCCTCAGAGTGCTCTTGTTCTCATGATTTTTTTTTTCCTCATAAATTTAAAACATTTTCTTGTAAAATTACCTTTTCTCATTAAGTTGTGGAGCGAAGATGCAGTCATTTATGTTTGTCTGAGCTGAATTAACCTCCAGCTTTGGGCAATGACAAAGTACAACAAAAACACCCAGGCTTAGCAGCAGCCATCAGTTTCCTCTTGTTGCAAAAATTTTGGCCATAAATGACAACCAAAAAGAAGCTGTGAATAAATCAGGTCATTTTATTGTTGGGACAGGTTTTAATGTTAATAATGCAGGAGCAATTTCACTGAGTGGACACATGTCGTGATGAATCGGTCTCAGAGCTCGGAGAACAAGTAACAGTAGGTGAATTTGTGACAGGAAAACTTCCCACAGGTTTAACATCCGTCTGGTCTCTCCCTGAGAATGAGCCCACCCAGCCTGACCCTGGTTCTGCTGCAGGTTTCCTCCTGCAGATGAGTTTTTCCTCTCCAACATCCACACCTGATGCTCATGAGGGATCAGCTTCTTCTTGGGGTGTCTTTTTATAAATGTCAGGTCTTTACCTTACAATTAAATGTGCTACAAAATAACTTATGATTTTGTGCTGTATAAAAATTTAAGGAATGTACAAGACTCTGACCTTCCCTTGAGATGGAAGGTAGGTCGATGGGCTTCGATTTGTAAATTTCCCTTCATCTGTGACTAAAATGTAGAATTCATGGCTGTTAAATGAGTAGAAGATGGAGGCGGCAGCTTAAAGGCGCTTGGTGTGGACAATGGTGGGTCCAGACTCGTTGTACTCCTGCTTGCTGATACACATCTGCTGGAAGATGGTGAAAGAGGCCAGGATGGAGCCACCGATCCAGACTGAATACTTCCTTTCAGGGGCAGCAATGATCTGGACGGAGAGAAGATGGCAAAACTTACAGGTGAACTAAGCCCAGTCATAGTAAAAATTTTGCTGTATGTATTTAATGTGCAAACGTTTCAATTGGCACCATAGGGGTAAATCAAGAACCGTCCCTCTAATAGCATCCTAAACTTTTTTATATCATGTTAAAAGGCATTTTAACCACCAATGCTACATGCATAACAAATATTTTTTGGGAAATTTGCAACTTTCTTATAGATTTGTGATTTTTTTTTCCCCCCTCATAAATTTGCAAATTTTTTCTCAATCACGTTTTTTTTCTCATGTAAATTTGCAGCTTTTTTTCTCTTTAATTTGCAACTTTATTTAAATTTGCAACTTTGATTAATTTGCAACTTTTTTCTGATTAATTTGCAAGTTTGTTCTCGTTAACTTGCAACTTTTTTCATGTAAATTTGCAACTTTTTTCTTATTCACAATAATTTTGGACAATTTTTTTGTAAATGTGAGTTTTCTCAAATTTCACAGCATTCACATGGATGCTGGTTGAATTTTCATTCTATGTAATGGCTTATTACGTTTGTCTAGAGAATGACCCCATTGTATTTAAGTTATTTATATACACATACACAGATGTTTTTCCATATTTTATAGGGGTTGAATTCTTCCCCAATTACAAAATCTTACATACTAGTGCATGCCCATAGAAAGCGAGTATTCTTGTGTGAAAACAGGCAGCCTATTAGGCTTTCCAGGCCCAAATGTAGGCTGTGCTTGAAAGTGGAATACAAAGAGGTGGAGGCAATCACACATGGAAGACTTTGACAAATGTAAAGGGACTGAACACTAAAATTTATCTGATTGTGTGAACATTAATTACAGAATTAATGAAAATGAACGGGACATCCAATATTAGCGACTGTTTCAGAACTTGTTTGTTTGTCAGACTTATTTGTGACCCGTGCTGGCAAAATGAGTCGCAATGAGGACATTTTCAAAACTGAGGTGACGCTATTTTCATATTCAGTATTGAAAGACCTTCAAAATGATATTTAATTTGTAGGAACTGCATAAAAACGGACCAGCATAAGCCAAATTTGTTGATATTTTGGCTGGTTTGAAAACTTGTTTGATCGGTCCTGAGTTAACCACTTGCACTCCGGGCAATTTTCCTAAAAATGCCAAAAAATAACGTGCCCAAAGTAAATCGAAAGCTGTTATTCAACCCTTTGCAGCATCTTCATGGGGTTGGTCTCATTTAAAAGAAAACACTTTGAATTTTTTGGCAAAAAAAAAAACAATCTCTCTACGTGCTCCGGCCACTGAGTTACAGTCATCTAAACATACTGAACTTGAAGAAAATAAATTTGGACACGGTGTTTTTTTGGATACAAATGCTTACAAATAACACAGCTGTCTGATCCGGCTGGAAAATGCAACAAAAATGTAGAACCAAGTGTTATCAAGCTGAGATCCAAATTTGGTAACAATACCACAAAAAATGAATATTTTACACAGCTTTGTTCTCAGGTAGTTCCCAGGCGTTTTGGAACTGTGCCAAATTGTGCCAAATGGCACAGTTTGGAAAAACATCTGTAACTTTTGAATAATTCAATGTAGAATCTTCATTTTGGGCTCTAATGAAAGGTCACACTCAGGGCTGTGTCTGTGTGTGTGTGTGTGTGGGGGGGGGGGGGGTTGTCCCCCCCCCCGCTAAAAAAGACGGGAGTTCGGCCCTCGCCACATGATGGATTACACTCCTTGCATGTTGTACACAGCGCCCCCCCCCTCGCTACTGTGTGTGTGTGTGTGGGGGGGGTTGTCGTCCCCCCCCCCCGCTGCAGAAGAGGGCAATCGCTACATGAAGGAATAGACTCATATGCTTCCCACCGCGGACCGGGGGCGTTCGGACCGTGAACGCCCCCCCCCCGCTCCTCTTCTGCAGCGGGGGGGGGGGGGGGGGGGCGTTCACGGTCCGAACACAGCAAATGAACAGTTTATCGCGGCGCACGCACTTCGTACTTCGTGCGCAGTACAGTTGTAATTTACCGATCGGTCAAAAGTCATTTTTGGATTACAGTTTTCAGGGATAAATAATAATTTAGCTTATAACACCTTACCTCTTCACAGCAGCAGAGTCGTGGCAAACTTCTCTTCCCCATTGTAAGACGAACGCGATGCTGCTCGGCTCGTGGATCCCGATCAAAACATAATTCCATTATTGCGGTTTTGGTGAATGATTTACGACCTTTGTCGTCGGCCTCCGTTGGTCTATGATGACGGAAGAGAATCCTAAACGTCTATTCTGCTGGAATGAGTGCAGGTCCCACTTGTGGGTGTTCTCCATGCTGCTGGGTCTGTATTAGATTCGTCCAGCGTCCTTTGTTTTCATCTGTTGCAACAGTAAATCTCTCTTCACCCAGCCTGAATTTCTGTGCTTCAATTGGCTCCTGCGTTCACAGTAGGCGGGTCCTCCTTCCTAGATTTTCATTCATTGGCTCCTCAAGGTTTCAGAAACCCAATTCAAGGCTCTTATTAGTCGAATGAGAGGTTAATCAGATGAACTAATCTGTTCGCGGCTGTCTCTGCAGTTTTTTTTTTGAGTGGCGCTTGGACGCCACTACATCACCATCACCACCATCATGCGTCATGCGTCCAAGCGCGCACGAGGGCGCTCTCGTGTGCCCTCGTGCGTCATAGGACACAGAGACTTGCCCGCCCGCGGAACAACGGAGCGCAAGTGGTTAAGTCTTCTGCAAAAACGTTTATTTTAAGAAAGTCGGAGTTTCAAGCTTTACAGTGACACCAGGCACTGATGAGGGTTTTCCTGGGACTTGCCGCCGGCAAACAAAGAATCATGATTTATGACTTCTCGTGCCTTTAGCTCGTACTCACCCGGTGTGCATTCCAACTTAATTTGCCAGCACGGGTCACATTTGTGTGATCTTTTAGGACTTACAGTGGTGTGAAAAAGTGTATGCCCCCTTCCTGAATTCTCATTTTTTTGTATGTTTCACACTTAAATGTTTCACATCAAACAAATTTAAATATTAGACAAAGATAACACAAGTAAACACAAAATGCAATTTTTTTTTTTTAAATGAAGGTGTTTATTATTAAGGGGAAAAAAAATCCAAACCTACATGGTCCTGTGTGGAAAAACTGATTTGCCCCCCCCCCTCCCAACATAAATTAACTGTGGTTTATCACATCTTTGGAAAGCTGAGTTCAATTTCTCTAGCCACACCCAGGCCTGAATACTGCCACACCTGTTCTCAATCAAGAAATCACTTACATAGGACCTGCCTGACAAAGTGAAGTAGACCAAAAGATCCTCAAAAGCTAGACATCATGCTGCAATCCAATGAAATTCAGGAACAAATGAGAAAAAAAGTAATTGAGATCTATCGGTCTGGAAGAGGTTATAAAGCCATTTCTTAAGCTTTGGGACTCCAGCGAAACACAGTGCGAGCCATCATCCACAAATGGCGAAAACATGGAACAGTGGTGAACCTTCCCAGGAGTGGCCGGACGACCAAAATTACCTCAAGAGTACAGCAACAACTCATCCAACAGGTCTCCAAAGACCCCACAACATCATCCAAAGAACTGCAGGCCTCACTTGTCTCAGTTAAGGTCGGTGTTCATGACTCCACCATAAGAAAGACTGGGGGGAAAAATGGCCTGCATAGCAGAGTTTCAAGACAAAAACCACTGCTGAGCAAAAAGGACATGAAGACTCATCTCAGTTTTGCCAGAAAACATCCTGATGATCCCCAAGACTTTTGGGAAAATACTCCATGGACTGATGAGACAAAAGTTAAACTTTTTGGAAGGTGTGTGTCCCATTACATCCGGCGTAAAAGTAACAGCATTTCAGAAAAAGAACATCATACCAACAGTAAAATATGGTGGTGGTAGTGTGATGGTCTGGGGCCGTTTTGCTGCTTCAGGACCTGGAAGACTTGCTGTGGTAAATGGAACCATGAATTCTGCTGTCTACCAAAAAATCCTGAAGGAGAATGTCCGATCATCTGTTCATGACCTCAAGCTGAAGCACACTTCGGTTCTGCAGCACAACAATGACCCAAAACACACCAGCAAGTCCACCTCTGAATGGCTTAAGAAGAACAAAATGAAGACTTTGGAGTGGTCTAGTCAAAGTCCTGACCTGAATCTGACTGAGATGCTGTGGCATAACCTTAAAAAGGTGGTTCATGCTCAAACCTTCCAATGCAGCTGAATTACAACAATTCTGCAAAGATGAGTGGGCCAAAATTCCTCCACAGCACTGTAAGCGACTCATTGCCAGTTATCGCAAATGCTTGATTGCAGTTGTTGCTGCTAAGGGTGGCCCAAACAGTTATTAGGTTTAGGGGGCAATCACTCTTTTTTTACACAGGGCCATGTAGGTTTGGATTTTTTTTTAACCTTAATAATAAACACTGTGGGACACATATGTAAGTTGCATAGGCTCCACATGTATATTACTGTTGCTTCACGTCTCAGAATGGACAATAGGACTGAGTCTCCTGATAAGAGGATGTGAAATGTGACCTTTATTATGCAAAGTGAAGGCCTCAAAGGATTTCCTCACCACCAGGGGTTTTAGGTGGAGGAAGGAAGACCGGGAAGGAGAAGTATTGTGTCTTGGGATTAAAAGACAATGTGATTCTGTGCTTTGATGTCCTGGGGTATTTAAGGGGAGTCGTGGGAGAATGCTTCCTCTTTTTGCTGTTGAAAGATGTTGGAGATGGATGAATAAACTTGACTTGAGAAATAAACTCAGCCTCATCTTTTCACGATCTCCACACTGGTGACCTTACGACGTAGCATGGACGAAAGAAATTCCCCCGAGCCGGACTCGCCAGGAGCCAGCCAGGCGAATGCAGTCTCAATCAAACTCCCAGATTTCTGGCAGGACAACCCATGCTCCTGGTTCCTCCTGGCTGAAGCCCAGTTCACCCTCCAGGGAATAACGGCAGATGACACGAGATTCTACCACGTCATTGCCAAGCTCGACAGTCGCACGGCCCGACATGTGCAGAGCCTGGTGCAGCACCCGCAGACTGGCAACAAGTACGGCGGGTTAAAGGCTGCGCTCATCCAGCGTTTCACTCCCTCAGTCCAGGAGAGAGCGGAGAGGCTCCTGGCCCTGAACGACTTGGGAGATAGCACCCCCGTCGACCTGATGGAGGATATGCTGAGGCTGAGAGGCTCAGACGACGATGATTTCCTGTTCACCCACATTTTCCTGAGAACCCTGCCGTCAGAGACGAGGGCGACCCTGGCCGGTTCACAGTTGGTGGCCCAGCGGAACTTCCGCGCGCTGGCCCAGGAGGCGCAGCGGATTCTCAACGCCAGCAGACAATGCGCGACCACCGCAGCGGTGTCAGGACTCGGCGCGCCGACCCGGGATGGCTGGGAGCCAGAGGCGGCGGCAGCAGACCCACTGATGACGGCGGCGATGAAGGCCAAACATCGCGGAGGAGACGACCTCTGCTTCTACCATCGCCGCTTTGCGGAGAGGGCACGCAGGTGTGTGCCGCCGTGCCAGTTCAAGAGCTCGGGAAACACCAAAGCCGGGGGTCGGTAGCAGCCGCGGTCCTCGGTGAACAGAACAAGCTGCTTTACTTAACAGATGCATGTTCGGGGAAGCAATTCCTCGTTGACACAGGCTCCCAAGTGAGTTTCATCATGCCAACCTACGCTGACCGGTTGGCAGGCCCCGCGGGTCTCGGAGCATCGGTGGCGAACGGCTCGAGGATTAAGACCTTCGGTGAAAGGACTCTGCCTCTGTCCCTACACGGCCGTACATTTGAGTGGACGTTTGTTATAGCTGCGGTGAGCTTCAACATGTTAGGGGCTGATTTTCTGTGCTCACATGGTTTGTTGGTTGATCTTGCTAATAGACGCTTGGTTAATGCACTCTCTTTTTACTCTATTCCCTGTGTAGCCCGAGTGACCCCGCCCACAGCACAAGCCAACGTCGCAATGGCAAGCGGTAAGTTCCACACACATCCTCACCCAGTTTCCAGCACTCACGGTTCCCACATTTTCAGCGGCCGTCGCTAAACACGGGGTGGAGCATTTCATTACTACCACTGGTCCTCCCGTTTTTGCAAAAGCTCGGCACTTGGATGCAGCTAAACTGGCCATAGCGTGCGAGGAGTTCGCCAACCTCGAAAAGTTGGGCATCATCAGACGCTCGAAGAGCCCATGGGCTTCCCCGCTCCACATGGTCCCTAAGGCCGATGGCTCGTGGTGACCTTGCGGTGATTTCCGCAGGTTGAACAACGCTACGGCACACAACCGCTACCCAATCCCGCATATCCAAGATTTTTCTGTACATTTGGCGGGGGCGCGCGCTTTTTTCCAAAATAGACTTGGTTCGCGGGTACCATCAAGTCCCAGTGCACGCGGAAGACATTCCCAAAACAGCGGTAATAACTGCGTTTGGCCTGTTCGAGTTTTTGCGCATGCCGTTTGGGCTTAAAGGTGCCGCGCAGACGTTCCAGCGCATGATGGACGCGGTGTTGCGCGATCTCCCCTTCGTGTTCATCTACCTGGACAACATACTGGTAGCCAGCGCGTCTGAAGACGAACATGAAAATCACCTCACGGCAGTTTTCCGGAGGTTGGGAGAACACGGGTTAATAATCAACCCAGCAAAGTGTCAGTTTGGGGTGACACAAATTGATTTTTTGGGGCACCGCGTCTCTCCAGAAGGAGCAATTCCTCTGCCTGACAAAGTGCGCGCAGTAACAAATTTTCCCCAGCCACAAACGGTCAAAGCATTACAAGAGTTTTTAGGAATGGTGAACTTTTATAACAATTTCCTCCCCCGCGCAGCGCAGCTCATGCAACCACTGTATGCCGCGCTCAAAAAACAGAAACCCACTAATGAAATCGAATGGTCTCCCGAGCGGGAGCGCGCATTCTCGGAGGTCAAAACAGCCCTGGCAAACGCTGCGTTATTAGCACACCCAGACCCAATGGCCCGCATAGCGCTCACTACTGACGCATCGGACGTGACCATAGGGGCGGTCGTGGAACAGCAGGTTGCCGGGGCTTGGCAACCACTCGCTTTTTTCAGCAGGACTTTGCGCGACGCCGAGCGAAAATACAGCGCGTTCAGCAGGGAGTTGTTAGCGCTCCACTTGGCCATTCGTCACTTCCAGTTCTGGCTGGAAGGACGCCGTTTCACTGCGTTCGTCGACCACAAGCCGCTGACTTTCGCGATGGCCAAGGTTTCAGAACCGTGGTCAGGCCGGCAGCAGAGGCAGCTGGCCGCAATCTGAGTTTACTACAGATATTCAACACGTAGCGGTAAACTAAATGTGGTGGCAGACTGTCTCTCGTGCGCCGTTACTACTCCAGTCCACGTAGGGGTAGATTATACAGCCATGGCCGCGGAGCAGGCTAGCGGCGTGGAAGTGCGCGCGGCTCCATTCCGCGTGGGGATAGATTATGCGGCCATGGCCGCGGATCAGGCTGGCGATGCGGACGTGTGCGCGGTCCAGTCTGGACCAATAGGGTTAAGGCTGGAGAACAGGGTGCTGCAAGATGGTACGCCCCCCCTAATCTGCGATGTCTCCACTGGACGACCGCGCCCGGTGGTGCCGGCCGTGTGGCGCCACCGCGTTTTTGACTCGATTCACTCTCTGGCGCACCCAGGGGTGCGCGCGTCAGTCAAAATGGTAGGAGAGAAATTTGTTTGGCCGTGCCTGTGCAAGCAAGTCAAGGAGTGGGCAGCAGCCTGCGTGGCTCGTCAGCGGGCCAAAATACACAAACACACTAGAGCTCCCTTGGAGCCTTTTCACATCCCAGCTAGGCGGTTTGATCATGTGCATGTCGACCTCGTAGGCCCCCTCCCGCCGTCTCAGGGGTGCACACACCTTTTGACAATGGTGGACCGTACCACGTGTTGGCCGGAAGTGGTCCCACTGGCATCAACCACAGCCGAGGAGGTGGCGCGTGCGTTTTTAACAGCATGGGTAGCGCGTTTCGGAGTTCCGTCGGACATTACGTCCGACAGAGGTCCTCAATTTGTTTCCGAGCTTTGGTCAGCGATGGCCCGCAGCCTGGGGGTAACGAACTACCGCGTATAACCCACAGGCTAATTGTTTATGCGAACGCTTCCATAGGTCATTGAAAGCAGCCCTCACAGCGTCGATTACGGATGCAAATTGGGTGGACAGGCTACCATGGGTTTTATTGGGGTTGCGTTCTGCACCTAAAGAGGATCTAAAAGCCTCCCCAGCTGAGTTGGTGTTTGCGCAGCCACTCCGGCTGCCAGGGGAGTTTCTCCCAGATAATCCTGCGCCAGAGTGTCCCTCCGCTCAGCGGTTGCAGAGCGACACAGAAGCGAGCACACTTCCTGGCCCAATTCATCACAGCTTCAGAATCAGAATCAGATTTATTGCCATTGTTCATGTAGTACACAAACTAGGAATTTGTCTCGGTGCCATGCTGCAACATTAAAAACATGATGAGATAAAGAGATAAACTAAAAAACTAACACTAAAAACATGCAATAAGTGTAGAATAATAAGTAATAATAGTAATAACAATAATAATTTTTTTTTATTTTTTTTTTTTTTTTTTTTGTTACTTATCTGCCTGTTCTGTTGTCCCTTTGATCATTCTAGACTGTGGGGTATGTCTTTTTGATGTATTGTTATGATCAAGTATTTAAGGTGCAACTCTGTAACGCAATCACTCTTACTCTCTCCTTCTCTCACTCTGATCCTGCAACTGGTAGACACACACGTGTCCTCCTCTCCTTCTCTGAGAGCTTAGGGATCCCGCTCCGGGCTGCTCCACTATGCACTGGAGAGGGGATCCCGTGAAGGCGACATGATATAATAAAACCTGCTTAAAACCACAGCACTGCTGCTTATTTTTTCATGCCGCTTCACTGGTGACCCCTCGAACACGCACACGTTTTGTGCGAAAGCAACCTTCCGAGCTGGACAGCCACACAGCTGCGTTGGTGGCCCCTTGAAGACGAACACGTTTTGTGCAACGCAGCCTTCTGTTTTGGATGGCCACGCTGGCGAACCGACGCTGAAAAAAACGAGCGGCCAGCGAACGCAACACCCGGGCATGAATGCTCCGTCGCCTGAGATCTGCACAACCACGCTGGACCGGCCGCTCTCACTGAGAGCGCACGCACCTCGTCCTCTCTCCGCGACGGCAACCTCCAGGGCCGACGGGGAGCGCAGCGCGTGGAACTGAACGCACCATGGCCGCACGAGCGACAACGATCGTCTCCTCCCTCTCACCGCTCCAACGCTGCTGCACGAGCCCGGGGCACAAAGATCGTCTATTGCCTCGCACCGCACCAACGCGTCTCCACGAGCCCGAGGGACGGAGATCGTCTACTTCCTCACACCGCTCCAACGCAGCTGCATGAGCCTGAGGAACAAAAGATCGTCTATTCCCTCCCGCCGCTCCAACGCCTCTGCACAGGCCTGAGGGACTAAAGATCGTCTATTTCCTCTCAACGCTCCAACGCACCATGGCCAAATCTACAGCAACAGCTCAACCTGGATTTTATTGGCGCCGTCTGCGCTGATCTCCGCCAAGTTTCTGCACCCTGACTCACCACTCCAGCGGCCCACCCACGCACTGAACCCCCGCGCACGCATCGGGGAGTTACAAGGACGGCGCATCACGCATGGGACAAGTAATGGCTCCACAGACTGCCTTCCTCCTTCGCCGCTGCCTTTCAGGGCTGCTCGCTCACCTGAGGCACGCATGCAGCATACTGGAAGGATTTGTTAACAGTCTCAGCCACGCCACAGACCGCCATCGTCCTCCGCCGCTGCCCACAGAACCTTCAGGGTTGCTCGTTCACCTGAAGCAAGCACGCAGCTCGCCACTGGATTTTTTAATGGTCTTAGCCACGGCACAACGGGATTTCAGCCGTCAGCTGTTCCCGGGAGCTTTGGGGTTGCTTCAGCACCCAAAGCCAACAGTCCCCCTGCTTTGTTTACTTTCTCTCTTACAGCCGCTCCTGCTTTTCTTCATGGCCACAAGAGGAGTCAGAGACTAATTTTTCTTCTTGTGATCTCCGCACGTGCAACGGGACAAGCCCTCGACGTCACGGAGCAGCAAGCAATTTTTGCATGGCTCAGGACGATTTCACAGCTCCTGCCGGCACTTACTACCCCTCCCCTCCCTCCCCCTCCGCCTGCAGCGAGCTTCTCCCACAGCTCGCTCACACAGATGGATTATCGAGGTCGCGACCCCCTGCCGCGTCCTCTGGGGGGGAGCGTGTGTGGCGGTTCGTTTTAACCCCACAACAGACTAAGGACACTCAGCCCTCTTTTCTGTTTTTCTGCTGCACTACTGAGAAGCAATGTGCCATTCATGTATTTGTGATGCAAACATGCATGTGTTGTGATGTAATGCGCCATTCTGTATAGTGTGCATATGGCTTGTCCTTACTATGCTTTTTCTGAGCATCTTAGATGTGCTTTGGTGTATTAATGTCTACAGGTAGACGAGTTTCTTCTGTCTCACCTATGTGATGTTAACCGATGCCTTTCATCCTTTGTACTCATGCATCCTGTCCTTACTGTGACCTAGAGACTCAGATCAATATGTAGATGTGCTTGTTAGCCTCTTTGTCTTGCACTTAGAGCGAGGTCTAGCTAATCTGCCCATTGTGATGTATGGCTTACAAATGCAAATACCTCCTGCCTGTTCTGTTGTCCCTTTGATCATTCTAGACTGTGGGGTATGTCTTTTTGATGTATTGTTATGATCAAGTATTTAAGGTGCAACTCTGTAACGCAATCACTCTTACTCTCTTCTTCTCTCACTCTGATCCTGCAACTGGTAGACACACACGTGTCCTCCTCTCCTTCTCTGAGAGCTTAGGGATCCCGCTCCGGGCTGCTCCACTATGCACCGGAGAGGGGATCCCGTGAAGGCGACATGATATAATAAAACCTGCTTAAAACCACAGCACTGCTGCTTATTTTTTCATGCCGCTTCACTGGTGACCCCGACGTGATATGAACACGCAACCTTAAATGCAATTATGAGTAATACTAGTCAAGGCAGTTTTAAATAAATTAGCAAGTAGCAGATAATATGGGGTACCACATAGTGCAGTCGATAATGCAACAGAAAAACAGTGATGAATGACATGAGTCTGGTTGAGCTGCTGTATATAGTGCACGAGAGTCAATAAGTCACTTAATGTTCAGCAGTCTGATGGCAGAGGGGAAAAAGCTGTTCATGTGCCGGGAGGTTTTAGTCTGAATGGACCGAAGTCTTCTACCTGAGGGGAGGGGGGCAAACAGTACGTGACCAGGGTGTGAAGGATCGGCTATGATCTGGCCTGCACGCCTCCGGGTCCTGGAGATGTACAGGTCCTGGAGAGATGGGAGCTTGCAGCCGATCACCTTCTCAGCAGTGCGCACGACGCGCTGCAGCCTTAGTCTGTCCCTGGCAGTGGCTCCTGCGTACCACACGGTTATGGAGGAGGTGAGGATGGACTCGATGAGGCAAAAGCGGTCAGGAGCCGGTTGTGCGGCTGGGGAAGTCTGTCTCGGACTCTGTTAGCATCAGCATCGGATCACCCCAGGGCTGTGTATTTTCCCCCCTACTCTTCTCCCTTTATACCAACTCCTGCACCTCCTCCCACCAGTCTGTTAAGCTGGTGGGAGGAGGCAAAAGAGGCAAAAGCAGTCCCTTCCCTTGAGTTTTTGTGCCTAAAGCTTTGAAAAATGCGGAGTTTGTTTTTGTCAGACATGATGCCCATCGCCCAAGCTTGCGACCACCTTATGATGGACCATTTAGAGTGATGGAAACAGGAGATAAGCACTTTTTGCTAGATTGGGAAGGCAGAAAGGAGTTGATTGGCATAAACAGACTTAAACCCGCTTTTGTGATGGCTGACGAAACTGTGCGGTTGGCGAGGCCCCCTCGGCACGGCAGACCCCCTAGGGAGCTGTCCCCAGAGCTCCCGCAGGGATTGACAAACAGTTCTCATCCCCAGACAACAGCCCCCCAGCAGGATGGCGCCGTGAGAGTGGAGAAGCCCGTTTGCAGCAGGTTCGGAAGAAGGCTTAAGCCCAAACAGCATGTGGACTGATGTTTGTGATTTTGTCATGATGTGCAGACTGGATTACATTGTTCCATCTTAGACGTTTGGGGGGGGGGGGTCATGTGGGACACATATGTAAGTTGCATAGGCTCCACATGTATATTACTGTTGCTTCACGTCTCAGAATGGACAATAGGACTGAGTCTCCTGATGATAACAAGAGGATGTGAAATGTGACCTTTATTATGCAAAGTGAAGGCCTCAAAGGATTTCCTCACCACCAGGGGTTTTAGGTGGAGGAAGGAAGACCGGGAAGGAGAAGTATTGTGTCTTGGGATTAAAAGACAATGTGATTCTGTGCTTTGATGTCCTGGGGTATTTAAGGGGAGTCGTGGGAGAATGCTTCCTCTTTTTGCTGTTGAAAGATGTTGGAGATAGATGAATAAACTTGACTTGAGAAATAAACTCAGCCTCATCTTTTCACGATCTCCACAACACCTTCATTTAAAAACTGTATTTTGTGTTTACTTGTGTTATCTTTGTCTAATATTTAAATTTGTTTGATCTGAAACATTTACGTGTGACAAACATACAAAAAAAGGAAAAAACCGGGAAGGGGGCAAACACTTTTTCACACGACTGTATATTCTTACGTGTTGTATCTTGCACTTTGGGGAATGGGAGTTGTTCAGTCACCATTAAAATTATTTTTGTTTTTCTATGTGTAGCTTATAGTGTATCATCAAACTATTGCAGTACTATACCAGGACAGGTTTACAAATATTTGAGACCCATTCTAGTTCATCCTTTTATATTTTAGCAATATTATAAGTACAAAACACCCAACATTATCATACACAGCAGAATGACCTGCTTGGCTGCAGCTGTTGCATCAGTGTTGACTATTTGTCAGTGAATAAAAGATGATTTATTTTGTTATTTGGGTGTTTTTATGTCCTGTATGGTGCCGGTTGTCATTTAGTCAAAGCGTGCATATGTGTCCACATATGATATGCCATTCATCTAGCCATTCCGCTCCACAATCATGGCGGTATTATTATTAACTTTTAATTTTTAGATAGTCGCGCGAACACACCAGGAGGAGTGCCATCGGGAACCTGCAGTCCCACAAAGGACAGTGGTGGCACACAGGTGAAGCAGCAGCTGGGACTCCCGTTAACTGGGACGCTGGGCTTGGTTCCCTGTGAAGGACTGCGGGTCGCTGGTCCAGCTGCTGCTTCTCCAACACTGGTGTTCCCTGCCGGCACCCGCGTACATCATGTTCTCATACGCTGAATTATCCTTTAGAACTACACTATCAAAGCAACATTATAGTATAATTTTTTCAGCATTGAATCTTCAGTATTCTCTTTCTGGTCGAATTTATCTCTTTTTACTTCCTTGTTTTGTTGACGGAGTGCTGTGGTTACTGGTTGTGATGCTGTGTATTATCCAATCAGTACAGAGTCAATCTGAAACCCCACCCACACTTCCAGAAGCCAGGGCATGAAGAGAGAGTGGTGGCTAAATTTTTATTGATAAAAAATACATATTTTAAGTGAACAACTCCATACTCGGGGATGCACATCCTCATAACCTCAGCAAAGCTCTTATAAAATCTGAGGTCTGTCTGACAAACGGTTTGAGAGATATGTTACCAGAGTGGTGGCCGAGAGGTAAAGCGTCCGATTCACAACTGGGAGGTCGGGGTTCAAGTCCCGGCCAGGTCATGCAAAAGACAATATAAAAATGGAACTTCCTGCCATCCAGCTTGGTGCTAAGCAAAAATGGAACGGATGAGGAAAATGTTTGGGGTGGCAACGGCTCAGGAGATCGAGCGGGTCGTCCAATAACCAGAGGGTTGTTGGCTCAAATCCCGCTGGTCCAGCCATCCTGCCATTGTGTCCCTGGGCAAGACACTTTACCCACCTTGCCTTCAGTGTCCATGACACTGGGTATGAATGTGTATTAATGTCTGGTAGTGGTCACAGAGGCCGTTTGTAACCCTTGCCTGATGTTAATTAGGTAAGGGAAATAATTAAGTGTAGACCAGTTGCTAGGTTCGTAAGGGTTACAATAGGGAATTAAAGTGAGTGTGGAATGAAATAGCTGGAGGCAAGAAATGAGCAATTCATGTCTGTATTAATAAATATAGAAGGAGCAAAATATACAAACAATGTACAAATATACAAATATAACAACGGCCGGCATGAAATAAAACCCCAAAAGTGTCCTACTGAGCTCAGTGTTTGTCCGTTCGGGTTAGTCGTTTGACCAGTCTGGATATCTCGTATCTCCAGACTCAGGTTTCCAATCCTGGGCACTGGAGAGAGGAAAGCTGCTCTTCACTCGAGATCTTGGTTAGATCTCAGTTCAATCTTGGTTCAGTCTTGGGTCAGGCTCGCCATCTCCATTTGGAGAGAATCCAGGTTCCAGAAGGTTCTTGATCGGCAACCAAAAAAACCTAGCCTGCACGACAATAATGGTATTATTGTTTACAGCTAGAGTAATTTGTCTTCCAATCCCTTCTTATATAACACCATAGCTTAGTGTTTAAATTCTTCTCTCATATTACTATTATCACAATCCAGCAATATAGTAATATCTTACATCTCACATCTTGCATCTTACATGCATGTGTTCTTTTTTTCTTTTCTCACAATCTCTCTAGTGGCACATGAAATACCCCTTTTTTCATGTAACCAATTAAATAAATTCCTCTGTTTATCTCTACATCACTAACCATGAAATTATGATTAATCCTCTCTAACCTTGTCTCTGTAAATCATGAAATGAAATATAATTAATTTATCACATAACCTGGGAATATACTGTCCTATCACATCCAATATTCCCCTTTAAAATCAGTAAACCCTGTCTGGGCTACTGGGTTTAGCCTAACTTATGCTTTCACTTAGAGGGCTAACACCATGTGCTTTTAGCATCAAACTACACATTACATTTGACAGAAATGGTGTATAAGAGCTAAAAGTACTTCAGCATACTGTTGGGAACTGAAATCACATTTAGGGAAACTATACAGACATAAAGACAGCCTTTTCCATTGCTTTTAACAGGAAAAAAATCCACTCGCGACTAGCATTAGCATAGCGCTAATGTTAGCATAACATTAGCATGTAGCGGACTCACCAAAGATGAGATTCAGGGTGAACACAGCAGAAGACACCGCTTCACGGCCTCTCAAACTCGTGCTCCCATCAACTTAGGATAATAAAGGTTGCAAATTAGCGTTGGGAAAGTGTTTAGATCCATTTATAGTATTTATCTGAATTAGCTTACCAAGAAGAGGTGTCAACGTGAGGACAGATCGTCCCACAGTTCCTCTCCTTCCGCTCGCAGATCGTGAAAAGAATGCTTTTCAGCATAGCGCCTCAGCTCTTTGTTTGGAAGGCGGGACTAATATTACTCTTAACGAATAGAAAGACCCAGATCACCCAACGTGACCATGAACCGGAAATTCAAAAGTTGGATGACGAGGATCGCACTTCCTCTTCCCCAAGAGAATCGGTTTTCAAAATAAAATCACACAATTGTATTATTACAATTTACATCTGAGAAAAAGGGTCATTTTCTCAGCTGGGTTACACGTTGGTAAAGATTGGCAGCCATGTTTCTGTCAGTCTGCCTCAGGGCAGCTGTGGCTACAGTAGTAGTAGTTGTTACAGCTTCTCTGCATCAGACTCTATGGTGGCTCCTTTAAAAGGAACTCTGATTATATTGGCATGTTATCTCTATATGCTTTATTTTTATGTTAGTAACATAACTATAATATAATTTTTTTGAAAATAATTCCCAGTTTTATATATTTTTAAAAAACTATTACGATTTTTGTTTTCGTCGCAATGCATTCTGGGTAGTGACGTAGAATGGTTGCAGCCGTTTTTTCTGTCTTATACAAGCCAAGAAGCGAAGCTCCTAACTACTGCCATTTGTCAGTGAAAATGCCATATTGCGCGGCTTTTGGATGTAATTTCCAAGGAAAATAAAGAGAGCGGGGTGAGCCTCCATAGCTTTCCTAAAGAGGGAAAGTGGAGGAAAAAGTGGGGCGGCAGCGGCTCAGCAGGTCGTCTAATAACCCGATGGTTGGCAGTTCGCATCACGCTCTCCCCAGATATCCTGCCGTTGTGTCCCTGGGCAAGACACTTCACCCGCATTGCCTCCAGTGCCCATAACACTGGGTATGAATGTGTAAAAATGTTTAAATGCTCGGTGGTGGCCGGAGAGGCTGTTGGCGTGGATTGGCAGCCACATTTCCCTCACTCTGAGTGTCTGTGATCACGCGCTGTAGCGCATGCCTGATAAAGCTGACATATGTATTAATCACGCTATGATAAAGCACAATATCGCTCAAAGCGCGTGCATGAGACATGCCTGTGATCGCACGCTTGTGTTGACCGTTCCTGCCTTTCATCTCCTAACCGTGGTTTTGGGACGCAGGGGAGCCCTATCTTCCTCCGCGGTAAACTCCCGAGTGGTACGCAGAAGCACAGGCCGTTTTGCTGAAGCATTGGGGCTTTATTTATATACCGCACTGTTGTCAGCACCAAATTCTACCTGCTCCGGTCGCCTCACTCTACTTAGCCGCACCAAATCACACACACCGTTCTCCACACACACCGGGGAGGGGGGGGGCGCCTCAGCTGCGCAAACGCCATCACTCACTCACATCCACACACCGAGCTGCTCCATCCAAACACACGCACCAGACACATCCCACAACACTTGATAGAGCTGACATATGTATTAATCACGCTGTGATAAAGCACAATATCGCGCAAAGCGCACGAGCGTGTGCTTTGCGCACCAGTGTGGTGGATGAAATAAGGGAACCCAGTGTTGAGGCACGGAATAATTGCAGGCAGGACACTGCGAACTGAAGTTTAAAAGGGTGTTTATTTCCTCCTCCAGAGCTGTGGAGCGAGCCCTTTTTTTTTATTACTTATTTTGTACCCATAGGTAGATTTGCTCTGCAGTCTGGTGACAAGCCACCAGCTGCCAGTCACTGCGTGCGCAAGCGCCCCTTAACTCCCTAACCTGCATGTTTTTGACATGTGGGAGGAAACCGGAGAAATCCCGGAGTAAACCCACGCAAACACGGGGAGAACATGCAAACTCCACACAGATCACTGTTGGCCGGGGGCAGGGATCGAACCCACGATCTCCGCGATCCCCCTGGCCGAGGGTAAACTGTGCTGCCACAGTGCTAACCACTGCGCACTGTGGTTAGTACAAAATAAGTAATAAAAAATAAGGGCTCGCTCCACAGCGCTGGAGTGAGCTTCGTGCTGGAGGAGGAAATAAACACCCTTTTAAACTTCAGTTCGCCGTGTCCTGCCTGCAATTATTCCGTGCCTCCACACTGGGTTCCCTTATTTCATCCACCACACTGGTGCGCAAAGCACACGCTCGTGCGCTTTGCGCGATATTGTACTTTATCATAGCGTGATTAATACATATGTCAGCTCTATCAAGTGTTGTGGGATGTGTCTGGTGCGTGTGTTTGGATGGGGCAGCTTGGTGTGTGGACGTGAGTGAGTGATGGCGTTTGCGCAGCTGAGGTGCCCCCCCCCCCCGGTGTGTGTGGCGAACGGTGTGTGATTTGGTGCGGATAAGTAGAAAGAGCGAGGCGACCGGAGCAGGTAGAATTTGGTGCTGACAACAGTGCGGTATATAAATAAAGCCCCAACGCTTCAGCAAAACGGCCTGTGCTTCTGTGTACCACTCGGGAGTTTACCGCGGAGGAAGACAGATCTCCCCTGCATCCCAAAACCACGGTTAGGAGATGAAAGGCAGGAACGGTCAACACAAGCGTGCGATCGCAGGCATGTTTCATGCGCGCGCTTTGAGCGATATTGTGCTTTATCATAGCGTGCTTTATACATATGTCAGCTTTATCAGGCATGCGCTACAGCGCGTGATCACAGACACTCAGAGTGAGGGAAATGTGGCTGCCAATCCACGCCAACAGCCTCTCCGGCCACCACCGAGCATTTAAACATTTTTACACATTCATACCCAGTGTTATGGGCACTGGAGGCAATGCGGGTGAAGTGTCTTGCCCAGAGACACAACGGCAGGATATCTGGGGAGAGTGTGATGCGAACCGCCAACCATCGGGTTATTAGACGACCTGCTCTACCTGCTGAGCCGCTGCCGCCCCACTTTTTCCTCAACTTTCCCTCTTTAGGAAAGCTATGGAGGCTTACCCCGCTCTCTTTTTCCCTTTGATTGGAAATTACATCCAAAAGCCGTGCAATGTGGCATTTTCACTGACAAATGGCAGTAGTTAGGAGCTTCGCTTCTTGGCTTGTATAAGACAGAAAAAACGGCTGCAACCATTTTACGTCACTACCCAAAATGCATTGCGACGTAAACAATAATGGCGATTTACATCGTAATAAAGTTTTTTAAAAATATATAAAACTGGGAATTATTTTCAAAAAAAAATTTATTATAGTTATGTTACTAACATAAAAATAAAGCATATAGAGCTAACATGCCAATATAATCAGAGTTCCTTTTAAAAAAAAAAAGAGTCTGTGTTATGTTTATTGGAAAATTCAATAAAAAAGATTCATTAAAAAGAGTCTAATCAGAGATTTCTAACTCCTTGGTTCAACACAAACTCATAGCTTAAAACAGAAGACTCATCAATTAGACAGAAAATGGTGCTCCACTAAATTAGATGAAATCTATTTAGCTTGGAGAAATCTTCTAATTTATAAAAAAATCTTTGGAAAGCTAGAACGAGTTATTATTCTGCATTAATAGAAGAGAACAAGAACAATCCCAGGTTTCTTTTCAGCACTGTAGCCAGGCTGACAAAGAGTCAGGACTCTGTCAATACTAGCATTCCCTTAGAGCTTACTAGTCAGGACTTTATGAACTTTTTCAATAATAAAATTTCATCTATCAGAGATAAAATCAGTCAGATTCTTCCCACCGTTAACTTAAATACAGTAACAACTACAACTCCTTCAATTGATATTTCTTTGGATGAGTTTACTCCAATTGACCTTTTAGAGTTAGATAAAATAATTTCCTCGTCCAAGCCTTCAACTTGTCTACTCCACCCTATTCCTACCAGGTTATTTAAAGAAGTCTTCCCATTTATTGGTAGCTCCATCCTTCAAATAATCAATTCTTCATTAACTTTAGGCCACGTACCGCGGCTTTTAAAACCGCTGTAATTAAACCCTTACTCAAAAAGCCAATGCTGGATCCAGGAGTTTTAGCTAACTATAGACCAATCTCTAATCTCCCTTTCATTTCAAAAATCTTAAGAGTTGTTGCTACACAATTATTTGACCACTTGCAGGGAAATCATTTATATGAAGAGTTTCAGTCAGGGTTTAGAATCCATCATAGTAGTGAAACAGCCTCAGTGAAGGTCACTAATGACCTCCTTATTGCATCTGATAATGGACTTGTTTCTGTACTTGTCCTTTTAGACCTTAGTGCAGCTTTTGATACTATCAACAATAATATTTTACTTGATGAGAACACCATGTTGGACTTAATGGAACTTTGTTACAGTGGTTTAGATCTTATTTATCTGATAGGTTCCAGTTTGTTCATGACAATGAGTTTTCTTCCAACTCAAAGCTCAGTCACGGAGTTCCACAGGGATCTGTGCTAGGCCCTATTGTTTTTAGTTTATGTATGTTTCCGCTAGGCAACATTATTAGAAAGCACTGTATACATTTTCATTGTTATGCAGATGACACAATTATATCTGTCAGCAGCCATGTTTACATGGACACAAGTAACCGGATTAAAAGTCTGACTGGCATGTTTACATGAAGCATTTTTATTCCGATCTGAATATTCTGACCTGTTCACTCGTTCAGATCAAAATTTCCTTCCGATTTATGCCGATTGTTAATCCAATTGGTGCGCATATAAACACTTATTCTGAAGTTTGGGTAGAAAATATGTTTACTGTGCATGTCTGTACGTCAGCCACATGTCGACGTGACATATTTCCACCTTTACAGCAGCTAGCGGAAGACATAGTGGGGGTAAAAAAAAAAAAAAACAACTGGTCTGTATCGTCCTGCTGTCTCCCTCTGTTCGTCATATGCAGAAGTATGTACTGCTGGACTTGTAGCTTCATTATGGAGACCAGCGGAAGCAAAAGTACAGTCTGAATAACACAATACAGGCCCATTTCAAAAAGAGACACGAAGCAGGGTTTGTTTACATCAGAAGTTGCTTCTTCTATTTCCGGAATGTCGGATAATTGTGCGCATGTCAAAATGATTTAGTCTGATCAAACATGTGACACATGGAAACGCACATCCTAATCGGATCAACTTTTTCAGGATCCATGTAAACAGAAAAGTTCTGATCTGAATTGTAATCAGATTGAAGAAATTTTGCACATGTAACCATGGCTAATGAAGCCAGATGACAGTTCTCAATTAGCCAAATTAGAGGTTTATCTTCAGGAAATCAAAGCTTAAAATGACTTGTAATTTCTTTATATTAAATTCAGATAAGACTGAAGTCATTTTAGTTTATCCAAAAAGCCTTAGAAATACCTTTCCAAATCAAACTCTTAGTTTGGATGTGGTTACCCTTTCTCTTAATAGTTCTGTGAGGAACCTTGGAGGTTTTTTTTTTTGTTTTGTTTTTTTTTTAAATCAAGATCTGTTCTTTAATTCACATATTAAAAATTTATTTCTAAGGCTGCCTTCTATCATTTCCATAATATTGCCAAGATCAGGAGCATCTTGTCTCAGAGCGATGCTGAGAAACTAATCCGTGCTTTTGTGAGCTCTAAATTAGATTATTGTAACTCTTTATTATCAGGTTGTCCTAAAACATCTTTAAAAAGTCTTCAGCTGATCCAAAATGCTGCAGCAAGAGTTTAAACAGGTACTAGAAACAGAGATCATATCTCTCCAGTTCTGACGTCCCTTCATTGGCTTCCCATAGAACTTAGAATTAAGTTTAAAATCCGTCTTCTCACTGACAAAGCTCTAAATAATCAGACCCCTTTTTTATTTAAAAGATCTGATATTACCCTATCATCCTAACGGAGCACTACGCTCCCAAAATGCAGGAATTACTTGTAATACCTAGAATCTCCAAAAATACAATGGGGGGCAGAGCCTTCAGTTATCAAGCTCCTCTCCTTTGGAACCAGCTGCTAATCTGGGTTCGGGAGTCAGACTCGATCTCTGTTTTTAAGAACAGGGTTAAAACCTTCCTTTTTGATATAGCCTATAATTAGGGTGGGATCAGGTGCCCCTGAACCCTCCCTTAGTTATGCTGTTAATAGGTTAAGACAGCTGGGGGACCTCCAGTAATGTACTGGGCTTCACTCCTTTCTTCACTCAATGAAATATTTTTGCTGGTCATTAACATCTGTTTGTTCTCTCCCATAGATTGGGTCCCCATTGTGCTGTTTGCTCTCTACATGTCTGTTCTTTTCTTCTCTATCCCCTCACCCCCCAGCCACTCGCAGCAGATGACTGCCCCTCCCTGAGTCTGGTTCTGCTGGAGGTTTCTTCCTGCTAAAAGGGAGGTTTTTCTCCTCTCCACCGTCAAGTGCTGCTCACAGGGGATCGCCTGATTGCTGGGGTTTTTATGCAGTTGTGGAGGTTTCCCCTACAGTTGATAGTGCTATGAGATGACTGTTGTTGTGAAATGGTGCTATATAAATAAAATTGAATTAAGTAACTTACCACTGTCAATGTCTGTGGAGTGAATGAATAATGGACTCATTGTAAAGCACTTTGGGTATCTTGGAAGGCACTATATAAAATGCAATCCATTATTATTATATGTGAGGAACACACACAAACACAAAGATTCCTTGATAGATTTTCCCCCCCACCCCCACACAAAAAAACCCCAGGAATGGACCTGACTACAATAACACTGATAGTGTTCCCCCGCCAATATTTACTGTGTAGAAAATGTTCTGCTTATTGCCCCCCACCCCCAACAGTGAAATGACATATCCACTCATGGTTTGCACATACTCTAGTTTTGATGGTGGGCGGGGCTAGAGCAGCGATCTCCTTCTGCAGGCGGTCGGTGATGCCCGGGTACATGGTGGTTCCTCCAGACAGCACAATGTTGGCATACAGGTCCTTGTGGATATCCTTGTCACACTTCATGATGCTGTTGTAGATAGTCTCATGAACGCCAGTTGAACGCAGTCCTGAACACAAAGGAGACGCCATGTTTCAATTCCAAGTATCAAGAGATTTGAAAAGCCAAGATAACCTTGTTCTGAAGTCTGTTACAAACCGAGGAATAAAGGCTGGAAGAGGGCCTCAGGGCAGCGGAACCTCTCGTTACCAATGGTGACTTCCTGTCCGTCAGGGAGCTCGTAGGTCTTCTCCAGGGAGGAAGAGGAAGCTGCTGTCTGCATCTCCTGGTTGAAATCCTGAGCCACGAAGCAGAGCTTCTCCTTGATGTCACATACAATCGCCCGCTCAGCTGGAGGTCGGACGGACACAAAACTCTCGTTAAAGTCCGAGGTTAACTTAAGACAGACCCAGACTGTGATTTTTGGCTGACTTGGATGAAATAAATGATGTGAGATTATCTCTTTGGTTGGATGTCCTATGTCATGCCCCCAAAAGCGCACACACATGCCAACAGAGTCGACAAAACGTACAAAGTTTCCATCAAGAATGTTTTATTTGCACCTTTTCATGCAAATTTGCATCTTTTTCCTCTCCAACTTTGGTCCTGACTAAAATAACACTGATGGTATCCCCTCAATATTTACTCTTGAGAAAATGTTCTGTTTATTGCCCCCCCCCCCCCCAACAGTGAAATGAAATATCCGCCCATGCCTAATACAGATGTCTAGTCAATGCCTTGCCAATGCGCAAACAACCTCTAGATGGGGGGGGGGGGGGCTGAAAAATTTATAAGCTGACCATGATGCATTGGTCAAATTTGACTAAATCTGGTTTATTTTTCAACATGTTCAACAATGTGAGTGTATCTGAAAAGAAACAATGCAGTTGGTATCAAAAGGTTGAAATTAATGCATGACTAGTTTCGTTGTTGAAGCGCAACTTCGTCCACCCATGAACTTTCCAGCCGCCTGTATAAGATGTATTCCCGATGTAAACTTATCAACGTTGGCCCATCGTGTGTGTTGTTGGGGACTGAGAGAGGCTCAGTGATGACCAGTCTAATGATCATGTTCTGACAGTGTCACAGTGTATAACTGAGTTAAAACTTAAACACCAGTCAAGTTGTAGCCCCTCTCAGTGAGGATCTTCGTCAGGTAGTTGGTCAGTTCTCCGCCAGCCAGATCCAGATGGAGGATGGCGTCATTGACAGCGTAGCCCTCATAGATGGGGACAGCCTGGCTAACACCGTCACCGGAATCCAGGGTGATACCTGTAACAGGATGAATCCCTCTGTCATTCAAAAGTGGTTTGCAGTTAGTAGTTTCAGATCAGAAAAAAAACTCCTGATGAATTTAGGTTCTTAACCCTTGAGAATATGTTGTTACCTCCATCAAGGGAGGATGGAGGTAATGTGTAAGTGGTGTTGGCTGGTTTTTCTGTTAGCAACATAACTCAAAAAGTTATGAACTGATTGTAATAAAATTTTCAGGAAAGGTGTGTAATGGCACGGGGAAGAGATGATTAGATTTTGGTGGTGATTCAGATCACGTGGATGCAAGAATTTTTTGAATATTATTCCATATATTAATCTGATGCATTTCATGTACTGCTCCTTTAAGACGTGTCCACTCAGTTACATGCGTGGTCACGCCATAGGGCCACATGCCTTGGCAGCCCGGAAGCCAAACACTGCAGAAAAAGTATTGGGGGCGTGTTCACCAAACTCATTTTTCCTGCTGTGGGTGACCATTTTCTATTCATTCTTTATGTAGTCCAGTGTTTACAGTGCTGAGCGCCCTCGGTGCTGAAACACTTTGAGCAGTGGCCATTTTCTGTTGCCTTGCTCAGGGCTGAAAAAAGTTCAACCTGTCAGACTACTGTACAGCTGCGCTCATCAATACCAGACCATTCTAAGCAGCCAATCAGAATTAAGGAAGGGCGGGACATACGGCACCGGTACAGGAAGACGACAATGGTAGGTAACAGACGGTGGAGAAGCTGAACTTTGCTGCATCAAACAACCCGGTACTCTTTGATCTGACACTAAAAGGATCTTCTTTCGGCTGCTCCCTTTAAGGGTTTCCACAGTGGATCATCTGTCTCTATCTCTCCCTATCCCTTGCATCTTCCTCTGTAACACCAACCCTCTCCATGTCCTCCTTCACTACATCCATGAGTCTTCTGTGGTCTTCCTCATTTCCTCCTGCCTGACAGCTCCATCTTCAACATTCATTGTCAAATATCTCCACTATCCCTCCTCTGCACATGTCCAAACCATCTCACCCTTGCCCTCTTACTTTGTCTCCAAACTGTTCAACGTGAACTGTCCCTCTGATATACTCGTTTCTAATCTTGTCCCTCCTAGTCACTCCCAATGAAAATCTTAGCATCTTAAACTCTGCCAGCTCCACCTCCTTTTTTGTCAGTGCCACTGTCTCCAAACCATACATCATAGCAGGTCTCACTAACGTCTTGTAAATCTTCCCTTTCACTCTTGCTGTTATCTTTCTGTCACAAATCACCCCGACACTTGTCTCCACCCACTCCAGCCTGCCTGCACTCTCTTCTTCGCCTCTCTTGTGCATTTTCCATTGCTTTAGATGGTTGACCCCCGGTATTTAAACTCATCTGCTTTCACTACCTCTACTCCTTACATTTTCACCGTTGCACCTGCCTCGGTATCATTCACACATGTATTCTGTCTTGCTTCGACTGACTTTCAATCCTCTTCTCTCCAGAGCATACCCCCACCTCTCCAGGTTCTCTTCCACCTGATCCCTACTCACTACAGATCACAATGTCGTCTGCAAACATCACGGTCTATGGAGACTCCTGTCTGACCTCATCTGTCAGCCTGTTCATCACCATGGCAAACAAGAAGGGGCTCAGAGCAATCCCTGATCTAATCCAACTCCCACCTTGAATCCATCCATCCATCACTCCTACAGTGCACCTCACCACCATCTTGCTAGCCTCATACATGTCCTGCACCACCCTCACATACTTCTCTGCCACTCCTGACTTTCTCATATAGGACCACACTCCCTCTCTTGGCACCCCATCATATGCTTTCTCTAGATCCACAAAGACAAAGTGCAACTCCTTCTGACCTTCTCTATACTTCTCCATCAGCACTCTTAGAGCAAACATTTGGCATGAAACCGTACTGCTGCTCACTGATTGTCACCGCTCCTCTTAACATGGCTTCAACAACTCTTTCCCGTATCTTGATAGTGTGGCTGATCAACTTTATGCCTCTGTAGTTACTACAGCTCTGAGCATCACCTCTGTTCTTGAAAACTGCTACCACAACACTTCTCCACTCCTCAGGCATCCTTTCATTTTCCAAGATTGTGTTAAACAATCTGGTTAAAAGTCCACTGCCATCTCTCCTAAACATCTCCATACCTCCACAGATATGTCATCTGGAGCAACTGCCTTTCCATTCTTCATCTTCTTCAAAGCTGCCCTCACTTCTGCCTTGCTAATCCTCAGGTCTGTCTGTCTGTCTCTCTGTCTCTCTCTCTCTCTCTCGAGCCTGCCGCTGTGTCTGCGGATGACCCGGCTGCGCCGCACGCGGCCCAGCTTGCGGTCAGGAGCGTGGATGGCGATGTCGCCAAGAAGGTCACTGATGGTGCGTCACAATCATCTCGCTGTGTGACGCCGGCAGCTGTGCCGCCGGCAGCTGCTACCGCTTCGGACGAGGGCACGGAGCACCGACCTGATGGTGCGTCACAATCATCTCACTGTGTGACGTCAGCGGCTGTGCCTCCGCCAGCTGCTGCCGCATCGGAGGAGGGGAAGGAGCACCGACCTGATGGTGCGTCAGAATCTCGCTGTGTGACATCAGCGGCTGTGCTTCCAGAAGCTGCTACCGTTACACGGCGGGGGATGGATCAGCGACAGTCACCTGCTGTGGGTGGCGTCCAGGAAAATGTGGCCCATGATGAATCCATTGGCCCGGGAGAACCAAGCAGTCAGCTGAGTTGTGCTGACGAGGAAATGGAATCTGAGAACGGCACTGTGTCTAATGCTGAGTCTATTGAGGCAAAATGCAGTACAAACACGAGTTTGTATTCACTGCAAGAAATAAATGCATTCCTGGACACGACCTATAACAAAGCCGTTAGGGTCGCCGACTACTTCAGTGACACTGATAAATTCATTGAGTCTGTGGATGTGCTAAGGAGGCAGGTTGGTCTGGACCTCCTGGATGAAAGGAAGCGTTATCGCCTCAAGAAACACCTGACAGCCCTGCGTAAAGCGGCAGGGGGAACGCCGGTCAAGCGCGCCCGGCAGGAGGACTGAATGGCGGGCGTTCCTCTGCCTGTTTTACCCATTTTTGGGATATTGTTTGAACAGACTGGTAAATGACGTTTAATTGACTGTAATCGACTGTCACAGCACTGGATCTTAGAATAGGTGGACCGCAGGGACTACTCTGTGTTGTGTGTGGGGGGGGACGTTTCAGTTTGCACTTTTTCCAATGTGACACACTTGGAGGCATGATGTTGGTGTGCTTACATTTTATTGAAGTGTGCAATAAAGGCTTTTTCACAGTCAGTCTCTCTCTCTCTCTGACCATTCCTATTTGTTTTCTACCCTGAGGGGGTTTGGTTTTGGAAATATGTTTTTGAGGTGGGTCAATCTGCTATACACTGGAGCTGAGTGTTTGGTGAAGGTGGGGGCGGGACTGAGTCGGCCAATCCCTGTACACCGGGGAATACGCCAGGGATGTCCACTCTCGGGTCAGCTGTACAGCTTGGCTATTGAGCCTTTGCTGTGCAGGTTGCGCGCTCGGCTGGGTGGTCTGGTTCTGCCTGGGCCATCAAGCTGTGGCCGCCCGATTGTCTTGTCTGCTTATGCGGATGATGTTGAGGTTTTCATCACCACCAACGGGGATGTGCAGCGTCTGGTGGACACTTTGACAGTTTATGAAAGGGCATCTTCTGCACGGGTTAATTGGGCCAAGAGTGAGGGTCTATTGGTGGGCCACTGGCCACGTCAAGACATCCCTCGCCTGCCCGGCGGCCTTCAGTGGGGGACGGCTGGTCTCAAAGTGTTGGGGGTTTTTCTGGGTACGGAGGCCTTTGAACGAAAGAACTGGGAGGGTGTTAAGGACAAGGTGTGTGCCCGCATTGCTAAATGGAAATGGTTGCTACCACAGCTGTCATATAGGGGCAGGGTTCTGGTCGCGAATAATCTGGTTGCCTCGGCTCTCTGGCATAGGCTGGTGGCTTTGACACCGCCAAGGAGCCTCGTGGAGGACATTCAGAAGACAATCGTGGACTTCTTTTGGTCTGGTCGTCACTGGGTCCGCGTGCCAGTTCTCTACCTGCCTTTGGCCGAGGGGGGACAGGGCCTGGTGGACATACATTCCAAGATCGCCAGCTTCAGGATTCGAACTGCACAACGACTCCTTTACGGATGCGGACCCTGCTGGATGGACACTGCTAAGCTGCTTCTGAGGAGAGTTGGTCGCTTGGGCTATGATACGCAGCTCTTCCTCGTGACACCTGGGGAGGTGGACCTTACTGGACTATCTGCTTTTTACACGTCCGTTTTGCATGCATGGCGAGTCTTCAGCGTGGGCCGCTTCCGTGACGAGGAGCCAGGCATGTGGCTGTTCGAAGAACCACTGTTTTTCAATCAATTCATCGCAGCGGAGGTGCTGCAGTCTGCCAGTCTGCGGAGTTGTTTGCGGGAGGCACGCTGTACCAAGCTGGGTCATCTTATGAGGATGTCGACCACATCGATGGAGACACTGAGGCGGAGTGCAAAAATTACATCTGTCAGACTGCTGCAAAGGGTGGTGGAGGACGTGTGCACCGCCCTGCCGCAGCCGCTTCGGGCGTTTGCGACTAACCGCACTCTTTCCAATCAATAGAATGACGACACTGCGTCCACCTTTCCAGCAATTTCCATAACTCCGGATGTGGGGGAGTGGCAGGGAGGAGAGGATCACCTACTGACCTTCAGGATTCCTCGCCTGGGCACGTTCCAGTTTGTCGGGACGAGGGCGGTGTATCACATCTGTGTGAAGGTTCTGAATCTGCGCTCTCTGAAGGATGTCACGGAGTCGAGGTGGGCGGGTTGTTTGGGGCCAGGGGTCTCCCCAAAAGGCAGCTGGCGGTGCCTGTACAAGCAACCGATTGAAAAACGCACAGCAGATCTCCAGTGGAGGATTGTGCATGGGGCAATAGCCACAAATAAATACAGGGCACACCTTGATCCGACTGTGGGGGGGGAATGTTTGTTTTGTTCCCAAGTTGAGACCCTCAACCATTTGTTTGTCCATTGTTTGCGTTTATCTGGACTCTTTGACATTTTGCGCGGGTGGTTTCGGGCTTTGGGTGAACGATTCTCTTTTGGTCTGTTCATTTACGGTCCGAAGTACAAAGTGGCAAGGAAGGCTTCCCACACTTTGATGAACTTCCTATCTGGGACTGCTAAGCTTGCCATCTGGCTGACGAGGAAAAATCGGGCAAGCAATGCTGGCAATGTGGATCCTGTGTCCGCTTTCAAGGTCTTGTTGACAGTCAGACTCCGGGTAGAGTTCTCTTACTATCAAATGGTAGACAATCTGGAGGCGTTCATCAATAGATGGGCTGTAGGGAATGTTTTGTGTTCAGTGGGTCAGGGGGATGAGTTATGTTTGCACTTTTGAGATGTGACACACTTGGAACACTGATATTGGTCTTTGTGCAATTTGGAAATGTACAATAAAGCCTTTTTTTAAAAGTCAAGTCTCTCCCTCTCCCTCTCCCTCTCCCTCTCCCTCTCTCTCTCTCTCTCTCCCTCCCTCTCCCTCTCCCTCTCCCTCTCTCTCTCTCTCTCTCCCTCCCTCTCCCTCTCCCTCTCCCCCTGCCGCTTTTCCAGTTTTTGTTTTTTTGGGTGGAGGATGGCGGCCTTTGGAAAGCCACCTCCATCTATCCACCAGGGGGTGAGGATCGTTCCCCCGGACAGCACTGTTACTGTGGAGGAGGTCCTGGAGGCTGTGGCCGAGCAGGTGGGCCCTGACGCGGTCTGCTTTGCTTCCCGAATGAATAGAGCTGTGGTTGTGTTTCTGGCAGCTGAAGACTATGTCCACACCCTGATTGTAAGCGGTGTGGTTATCGGGGAAAATTATGTGCAGGTGTCCCCCTTATCTGTCCCATCAACGAGAATCACCGTCTCAGGTGTTCCACCTTTCATCACTGACGAGCAGTTGGCGACGGAGCTCCGCAGATTTGGGAAGTTTGCGGGCCCGTTTACAACTCTGACTTTGGGATGCAAGGCCGCCAAGTTCAAACATGTGAAATCACTCAGGCGACAGGTGTTCATGTTTCTCGACTCGCCCACTCAGACTCTGGAGGTGTCCTTCAGGGTCAAACACGGGAACGGATTCTATATGGTGTACGCGAGCTCGGGACAGATCAAGTGTTTTGAATGTGTAGACATGGGCCATAAACGGTTCGCTTGTCCACACAGGCAGCGGGTGGAGGGCCCTGATGGGGCCACGGATGGGGCTGGTGGCGAGCCCTCCGCTCACGCCGCAGCTGCGGACGGCGGCGCGGCCTCCGCTCCCGCCACCTGTGCTTCGGAGCCTGCCGCTGTGTCTGTGGACGGCCCGGCTGTGCCGCCCGCGGCCCAGCTTGCGGCCGGGACCATTGATGGCGATGGCGCCTAAAGGGTTACTGATGGTGCGTCACAATCATCTCGCTGTGTGACGTCAACAGCGGTGCCTCCAGCAGCTGCTATCGCTTCGGAGGAGGGGAGTGTGACTTCAGCGGCTGTGCCTCCGCCAGCTGCTGCCAGTCAGCTGCTGACGGTGGCATCCAGGAAAATGTGGCCCATGATGAATCCACTGGCCCGGGAGAACCAAGCAGTCAGCTGAGTTGTGCTGGCGAGGAAATGGAATCTGATAACGACGCTGTGTCTAATGCTGAGTCTATTGAGGCAAAATGCAGTACAAACACGAGTTTGTATTCACTGGACGAAATCAATGCTTTTCTGGATGAAACCTATAACAAAGCCATTAGGGTCGCCGACTACTTCAGTGACACTGATAAATTCATTAAGTCTGTTGATGTGCTAAGAAGGCAGGTTGGTCTGGACCTCCTGGATGAAAGGAAACGTTATCGCCTCAAGAAACACCTGACAGCCCTGCGTAAAGCAGCAGGGGGAACGCCGGTCAAGCACGCCCGACAAGAGGACTGAATGGTGGTCGTTCCTCTGCCTGTTTCACATATTTTTGGGATATTGTTTGAACAGACTTGTATATGACATTTAATTGACTGTAATTGACCGTCACGGAACTGGATCTTTGACTAGGTGGGCTGCAAGGAATGCTCTGTGTGGTGTGGGGGGTGACATTTCAGTTTGCACTTTTTCCAATGTGACACACTTGGTGGAATGATGTTGGTGTGCTTACTTTTTTTTGAAGTGTGCAGTAAAGGCTTATTTTAAAGGTCAAAGGTCTCTCTCCCCCTCTCCCTCCCTCCCTCCCTCTCTCTCTCCCTCCCTCTCCCCCTCCATCCATCAGCTCTTCAAAGTACTCCTTCCACCTTCTTAACACACTCATCATTTGTTAGTACATTACCATTTCTGTCCTTCAGCCTAACCTGCTGCACATCCTTTCCAGCTCGATCTCTGTCTAGCCAATCTATACAAGTCCTTTTCTCCTTCCTTAGTGTCCAGCCTCTCATGCAACTCACTATATGCCGTTTCCTTTGCCACCTCTCTCTTTGCCATGCACCTAGATTCCAAATACGCCCATCTACTTTTTTCATCTCCCTGACTATCCCACTTTTTCTTTACCAACCTCTTCCTTTGGATACTTTCCTGTACCTCCTCATTCCACCACCAAGTCTCTTTGTCTTCCTTCCTCCGTCCACTGGATACACCACATACCTTGCTACCCATTTCCCTCAATACTTTTGTTGTACTTTCCCAGTCATCTGGTAATTCTTCCCCAACACCCAGAGCCTGTATCAACTCCTTCCTGAACTCTGTGCAACCTTCTTTCTTGTGCAACTTCCCCCACTTAATTCTTTGGTTCTGCCTTCACTCTCTTCCTCTTCTTGCTTTCCAAAGTCATCCTACAGACTACCATCCGATGCCGTCTAGCTACATTATCCCCTGCCACCACCTTGAAGTCTCTTATCTCTAAGATTTCTCCTTCTGCATAAGATGTAGTCCACCTGTGTGCACCTTCCTCCACTCAAGCCACCCTATGTTCCTCTCTCTTCTTTAAATATGTGTTCACCACAGCCATTTCCATCCTTTTAGTAAAATCCACAACCATCTGTCCTTCCACATTTCTCTCCTTAAGACCATACCCACCCCAGGACCTCCTCATCACCTCTGTTCCCTTCACCAACATGTCCATTAAAGTCCACTCCAGTCACCACTCTCTCCCCCTGGGAACACTCTCTGCCACTTCATCCAACTTACTCCAGAATTCCTCTCTCTCTTCTGCCTGACATCCAACTTGTGGGGCATACTGTATGCACAGAAGAGTGAAGTAAGTGACAGTAAGCTGGTTGCCAACTGCCAATCAATCTAAAAGAAGAAGAAGAAGAAGCTTCAAACTCATGATTCTGTCTGACTCCCTCTTTACCTCCTGAACACTTTTCACATACTCTTCCTTCAAGATTACTTCTACTCCATTTTTCGTCCTGTCTACACCATGGTAGAACAGTTTAAATCCACCTCCAATCCTCCTAGCCTTTCTTCCCTTCCATCTGGTTTCTTGAACACACAGTATATCTACCTTTCTTCTCACCATCACATCAGCCAATTCTCTGCCTTTACCAGTCATAGTCCCTACATTTAACGTCCCTACTCTCACCTCCACACTTCTACCTTTCCTTTTCTCTCTCTCCCTCCTAACACGCTTTCCCCCTCTCCTCCTCGATCTTTGACCAACAGTAGGCCAATTTCCACCAGCACCCTGTTGGTTCACAGCACTGGTGGCAGCCGTTAACCCAGGCCTCGACCAATCCGGTATGAAAGTCTCATTCATCATGATCTGCATGTTTGATTTGTCAAAGGTTTTACGTCAGATGCCCTTCCTGACACAACCCTCCCCATTTGCCTGGGCTTGGGACTGGCACTAGGACTACACTGGCTTGTGCCCCCCTGTGGCTGGGTAAAAAGGATATCATGATCAAAATTTGAAAGCAATTGCTTGGAGGAACATGTCCGCATCTGTCGGCGTGCCAGGTGAGCATTTGCCTTTGTCACAGTCATATTTCTTACAGGTTTGTTGTGGTATCTAAGATGGATACTATGTGAATTTGTAGTTGATGACAGCAAAAAAAATGGTATGATACCCCACTGTTGTGTAATATTGCTTAATAATTATGAACCTTGTCAATAAACTATAAAGGAGAAAAAAAAATACAGAAAACAGACCTGAAAGATTCAGTAAACCATGATGTTGATTTTAGATGCAATTGCCCAGGTCAATATAGTTATGACAGTCTTGTTGTTGTTATTATGTCGTCATATAATGTAGTCGTATTGTGTTTGATGTCGTTTCTGTAATAATAATGGATTGCATTTATATAGCGCCTTTCATTCAAACTTTCAGGAAAGGTGTGTAATGGCATACTGAACACATGATTAGATTTTGGTGATGATTTCAAAATGCATACCTCCACCAAGGCTCTTATCTTCTCACAGAGTGTTAGCAACAATACTCCAAAACTACTGGATGGATTTGGATGAAGTTTTTACCAGAGGTGGTCCTTGGCCCAAAGATGAACTCATCCATGAGTGCATACCTCCGCCAAGGCCCTATCTCACAATGTACAGATGGATGGCGATATGGATGGACAAAGGGAGAGAAGGGAGGACAAAGGGAGGGAGGGACGGAGCCTTAGCAGAGGTATGTGCTCTCTGAGTGCCCTCTAGTTTCTCATGAAGTTTAAAATGTCCATCCATCCATCTTCTTCCGCTTAATCCTTTTCGGGTTGCGGAGAGGCTGGAGCCTATTCCAGCATCTTTGGGCAAGAGGCAGGGTCCACCCTGGACAGATCGCCAGTCCATCACAGGGCCAACACAGAGAGACAGACAACCATTCACTCTCACAGTCAGACCTAAGGACAATTTAGAATCCCCAGTTTGATGCCAATTAACCTAACTTGCATGTTTTGGGCATGTGGGAGGAAACCGGAGAAATCCCGGAGTAAACCCACGCAGACACGAGGAGAACATGCAAACTGCACACAGATCACTGTTGGTCGGGGGCTGGGATCGAACCCAGGATCCCCCGGCCAAGGGTGAGTTGCTGTGCTGCCGCAGTGCTAACCACTCCGCCACCGCACTGCCCAAATTTAAAATGTCATTTTATTTGCTGCAGTTCTATTTATAGCCACTAGATGCAGCTAGAGAAAATACAGAGGGACATCAGTTTACCCAAAGACAGTCTGTGGTAACATCAGAATAAACTAATGTGGGATGTGTGGATGTGTTTGTGCTCCCTCACCTGTGCTACGACCAGCTGCGTAGAGTGACAGGATGCCCGACATGGCCACATACAGACGTGGACAGTCAAAGGTCTCAAACATGATCTGGACCAAAGACGAGACAACTATCACTAATAGAGACCCCAAAACCTGCAGGGAATGCAGGACTGATGAATGTCTTATGATACTGGTATGAGTTGGATTCTGCTGCTGTGGACTGGTTATAGATGTAGAATATATAGTTATATATATCCTACATATGCTGTTATGGTGACAGATTGATCACAGTATTCCTATATTTGGACTTTTTGAGTTTTTATTAAAGACTATTAGATTTCCATCTGGTCCTCCTTGATGGATAGCATGTTAAGTGATTTTTCTACATTTAAACGATGTAAGAACAATCTCTGGGGTATAGAAAAAAGTCAGTTTTACCATTTATTCAGTTAGTTTCTTCATGGTTAAATCCTTTTGGGTTGAAAGAGGCTGCAGTCTATCCCAGCCTCTTTTGACAAAAGGGGAGGGTACAACCTGGAAAGTTTGCCAGTCAGGGCAACAATATTACTACTCTCAGCCACTAAAGCTATGATGAGGCAAATGAGGAGACGTCACTGGGCAGCACCAAGTTTCATCTAAGGTTTTTTGACCCTGTAAATTATGCAAATTTCATTTAAAGTCCAAAATTCAATAATAAAAGTATGTTTAAAAGTCCACTTCATTTTAACCCCTTGGCATTCCAGTCAATTTTCCTAAAAATGCCCAAATTTAGCATATGCAAAGAAAATCAAACTCTTCACTGAGTGGTAGTAAAGGTTTGAAACCTGCTGGTGGAGCACCAGAACTTTAAGAGGTTAAAGTCCCAAATTTACATGAAAAAAGTCTCAAAGACCATGAAAAACTTCACAAAATTGAGAAAACATCCCAAATTTACATGAAAAACTTCACAAAATTAATTGAAAAATGTCCAATATCAACGACAAGTGCTAAATTTACATGAAAGTCCCAAATTTATATGAAATTTTACACAAAATTGAAAAATGTCCAATATTAACAAGAAAAAAGTCCCAAAATTAAATGGAAAAACTTCACAAAATTAATTGAAAAAAGTGCCAAGTTTACATGAAAAACTTGACAAAATTAATTGAAAAAGTTCCAAATTTACATGAAAAATGATCCAAATTTAGAGTGGAAATGAAAATTAGAGAACAATGCATTAATACCTGATTTATTCTGAAATATTGTTATTCTTCATTGTTCAGAATTTGACAGAATATCAGCTGTGGCTATACCACTGCTGTACTAGTGTGTTTTTTTAAATAACCAAGACACTTCAACACAAACATTTATTTTGTGAAAAAAAAAAAAACTGAGCAAAATTAGAGAACAGTGTCCACTGTGCCAGAAGAAATTTAAACAATGTTTTTCAGAGCTATAGGATTCAAAAGTTAATCAGAAGTACAGAGGGCCTTAGAATGACTTCAGCACATCTGTGCCCACAGGACATCACTAGTTTCTCACACTGCTCTGGTTTGATCTTGGTCCAGTCTTCTTCAGTCTCTTCCACAGTTCAGCAACTGCAGTGGATTTCTTGGCCATTACTTTGTCTCCAAGGACTTTCCAGAAATTCTCTATGGGGTTTAGATCTGGACTCTGGGCTGGCCGTTTCACTGTTTCAATACTGTTAGATTCAAGGAACTGTTTAACTCATTTTGCAGTGTGACAGGAGACATTGTCTTGTGTGAAAATTGTGGGCTAATTGCGAGACAATAGCAGTGAAGGAATTGCATGTTTATGTGAACCTCCTTCAGAAACATTTGCATTTACCTGCCATGTAGCTGTACAACAGGCCCAACTCCTGCTGCAGAAAACATCTCCCAAACAATGACACTTCCTCCTCCACATTTAACTGACTTCTTTACGCACTCCGGGTTCAGTCTTTCCCCAGTCTGGCAACGAACATATTGTTTCCCATCAGACCCAAATAAATTGAACTTCCTCATCAGTCACCATGTTTACATGGACACAAGTAACCGGATTAAAAGCCTGATGGGAATAAAAATGCTTCATGTAAACAGGCCAATCTGAATATTCTAACCCGATCACGCTCATTCGGATCAAAATTTCATTCCGATTGAGACGGGTGGGTTATGCCGATTGTTATTCTGAATGGTGTGCATGAAAACACTTATTCCGCAGGTTGGGTAGAAAATATGTTTACTGCACATGTCTGTACGCACCACACATCAACGTGACGTATTTCCGCCTTTACAGCAGCTAGCGGAAAACATAACGAGAGTAAAACAAAACTGGTCTGTATCGTCCTGCTGTCTCCCTCTGTTCGTCATATGCAGAAGTATGTACTTGTAGCTTCATTACGGAGACCAGCAGAAGCAAAAGTACAGTCTGAATAATACAATACAGGTCTGTTTTGACACAAAGTGGGACTTGTCAACACCGGAAGTTGCTTCTTCTACTATTTTTGGAATGTCGAAATGTTAACGTGTGCATGTCAAAATGATTCCGTTCAAACATATGACACATGGAAACGCATGTCCTAGTCGGATCAGCTTTTTCAGGATCCATGTACACAGTAAAATTCTGATCTGAATTGTAATCAGATTGAAGAAATTTTGCCCATGTAACTGTGGCCTCTGAAGTTCACTCTGGACCCGTTCTCCTCTGTCCACACAACATGCTCCTCAGCAAAGGCAAGTCTAGCCTTTTTATCGCCCACCGGATAAAGCCCAAAGGGGGATTATGTTATGGGTTTTTCAATCTGTCAGTCCATCTGTCTGTCCCACTTTTCTGAAATCAACTCTTCCTACAGTTTTGCTTCTAATGTTTTGAAACTTGATACCGTGGTTTGATATACACCAAAAATGTGCATATTGCAATTTGGTTCTGATCAGATGATTTTTGCAGGAATTGTACCCCTGACCTATGAACTCCTGTTTCACCTCACTTCATAGACAGTAACTGTCTTGTGAAATCAACTCCTCCTACAGTTTTGTTCCGAATGTTTTGAAACTTAGTACCATGGTTTGATATTCTGTAATAATGCACATATTGTAATTTCACTCTCATCGAATGACCTTGAGGTCAAAAGTCAGATTTTCCCTAAATCTAAACACAATAAGTAAGATAAGCCTTTATTAGTCCCACTATGGGGAAATTCCAGGATGGCAGCAGCAAAGGGATAGCAGCACTCAGAGCAATAGTAAATAAGATAAGAATAGGTTAGCCAAAGTAGTAAATAAATATACATACAGTATCCATCCATCCATCTTTTACCGCTTTTCCGGAGGTCCGGGTCGCGGAGGCAGCAGTTCAAGCAGAGAAGCCCAGACTTCCCTCTCCCCAGCCACCTGCTCCAGCTCTTCAGAGAGGATACCAAGGCATTCCCAGACCAGCTGGGAGACAGTCTCTCCACAGAGTCCTGGGTCTGCCCCGGGGTCTCCTCCCAGTGGGACGTGCCCCAAACACCTCAAGTGGGAGGCATCCAGAAGGCATCCTAATCAGATACCCATACCACCTCAACTGGCTCCTTTCAATGTGGAGGAGCAGCGGTTCTACTCTGAGCCTCTCCCGGATGACTGAGCTCCTCACCCCATCTCTGAGGGTGAGTCCAGCAATCCTACGGAGAAAGCTCATTTCAGCCGCTTGTATCCGCGATCTTGTTCTTTCGGTCATTACCCAAAGCTCGTGACCATAGGTGAGAGTAGCAACGTAGAATGACTGGTAAATCAACAGCTTTGCCTTAGAACTCAGCTCCCTCTTCACCACAACAGACCGGTACAACGTCTGCATCACTGCAGATGCTGCTCCAATCCGTCTGTTAATCTCTCACTCCATTTTCCCCTCACTCGTGAATAAGAACCCAAGATACTTAAACTCCTCCACTTGGGGCAGGAGCCTGTCCCCAACCCAGAGAGGACAATCCACCTTTTTCCGGCTGAGGACCATGGACTCAGACTTGGAGGTGCTGATTCTCATCCCAGCCGCTTCACACTCAGCGGTAAACAATCCCAGCAAGAGCTGTAGGTCATTGCTGGATGAAGCCAACAGGAAAACATCATCTGCAAACAACAGAGATGAGATCCTGTGGTCACCAAGCATGACACCCTCCGTTCCCTGGCTGTGCCTAGAAATCCTCTCCATAAAAATTATGAACAGGATCGGTGACAAAGGGCAGCCCTGGCGGAGTCCAACTCTCACTGGGAATGAGTCCGACTGAGTGTTGGCAATACGAACCAAACTCTCACGACGGTCGTACAGAGACCGAATAGCTTGTAACAACAAGCCCAATACCCCATACTCCCGAAGCACCCCCCACAAAAAACCACGAGGGATGCGGTCAAATGCCTTCTCCAAGTCCACAAAACACATGTAAACTGGTTGGGCAAACTCCCACGAACCCTCAAGATTTCTCAAGAGGGTAAAGAGCTGGTCCGATGTGCCACAGCCAGGACGAAAACCACATTGCTCCTCCTGAATCCAAGGTTTGACCAACGGCCGGACTCTCCTCTCCAGTACCTTGGCATAGACCTTCCCAGGGAGGCTGAGGAGTGTGATCCCTCTAAAGTTGGAGCACACCCTCCGGTCTCCTTTTTTGAAAAGAGGAACCACCACACTGGTTTGCCATGCCAAAGGCACTGCCCCCGACCTCCACGCAATGTTGCAGAGGCGTGTCAACCTGTGTACATACATACAGTATGTACACAATTAAATACACAGTGCAGGAGCATTGCAGTTGGATGGTATCAACAGCATTACATTTAGTTAAATTACCTGGCAAAATATAAATATCGACCCAGACAGTATATTTCACATTGAATGAACAGTGTTGTTGCCACCCTCGATAACAATTGTAATTGTCTTAGTTGTGTATTGGAGGGGATGATCTCTATTGTGCAGAGCTTTGACATTTAATACGGCCTCTATAAGCAGCATTTAGATTCTACAGTCTGACAGCTGTAGAGAGGAAGGACCTGCGGAATCTCTCCATCGAGCACTTAGGATGGCACAGCCTACTGCTAAATGAGCTCCTCAGTGCATTCAGTGTGTAATGCATAGGGTGGGACTCGGACTCCAGCAGAGATGACAGCTTAACCACCATCCTCCTCTCTCCTCCACTGGGTCGAGGCGTCGACTCAGAACAGATCTTTTTTGTTCTGTCTGTTCAGTCTCTTCCTGTCGGCTGCCATGAAGCCACTGCCCCAGAACACCACTCCATACGTAAAGGCTGATGTCACCACAGAACCGTATAAGATCTTCAGGAGTGCCCCTTACACTCCAAAGGACCTGAGTCTCTTCAGGAGGAACAGCCTGCGCTGTCCATTCTTGTAGTGCACGTTGGTGTTGTGTGACCAGTCCAGTTTATTGTTCAGGTGAACACCCAGGTACATGTAAGATGTCACCATCTCAATGTCTGTTCCCTGGATGTTTACCAGTGCTGTAGCGGAATGTCCAGACCTGCGGCAGTCCACCACCAGTTCCCTGGTTTTCCTCGCATTGATCTGGAGGCAGTTCCACAGGCACCAGTCCACAAAGTCCTGGATAAGTCCACTGTACTCCATGTCATCCCCATTGGAGATGAGGGAGTCATCGCAGAGTCATCAGAGAACCTCTGTAGATGGCAGTGTAATGTATCTTGTGAAAAGTCAGCAGTGTACAGGGTGAACAGGAAGGGAGCCAGAACTGTTCTCTGGGGGGCCCGTGCACTGGAGATGATGATAGACACACAGTCCCAGGTCCTCACAAACTGGTCAATTTGTGAGGTAGTCCAGGATCCACAATGACAGGTGCTGGTCCACCCCTGCACACAGCAGCTTGTCCCTCAGGGTCACTGGTTGGATGGTGTTGAAAGCAATGGAGAATCAAAGAACACGAACGTAACAGTGCTCCCACGCTTTTCCATGTGGGACAGGGAACGATGTAGGAGGAAAATCACTGCATCCTCCACCCCGATGCTGTGCTGGTATGGGAAGACTTCTTTATAAAATGTGGTAGGAATAGAGGGCATGCGCATGACGTCGCATGACGTAACAATCCCGGAAGTTATGGTATTTACTCAGCACTGAGTGGCAAAAAAAAAAAAAATGTGTGCCACCATTGGTTTGAATCATCTGAGAAAAAAAAAAAACACCTAAAATGAGGATGGGGTGGTTTAATTAGCTTTTGAGGCGACATGTTTGAAATCTTGTGCATCCTGTAATTTTTTAACTTTTAGATATTTTTTTCAATCATTTTTTACAGTGTAAGGTCACCCAGAAAGTCCAGTTTTGTTAGTTAGCGGCTAACCATGTGTTAGCCTAGCTTAGCCTAGCTTCCCGGCACAGTCGGTAGCACTGACCTGAGGAGACTTTTCTACCTTTTAATGCCTTCAAAGCACATCGAAAATGGGGAAGAGCTGCTCTGCAATTGACTGTTCAAATAGATTCTGCAAGAAGTCTGAGCTATCCTTTTACAGACTGCCGAAAACTAAAGAAAGGAGAAGCAAATGGGTTGCTGTAATCGGCAGAAGCAACTGGAATCCATGCACCGAAAAATGGCTTTGTTCTTCTCATTTTGTCACAGGTATGTTGGATTTGTTTACTGTAAAGAGAATGGTGATTTATTAGCTTATTAAAGCCATTCACTGGCTGTGTTTTACCTGCACAACTAATGAGTAACTGTTTGATGTGGGGAAAAATATGTGAAATGATAGCTAACCTAGCATTAGCTAGCTAACGGTAGCAACATTTAAAAACAAAACATAATAGCAATAATGACATATACATACCTGTCCACAGACAGCCAGAATATCCATAGGTGTCTTTGTTACTTTAAGATCGCCTACAAATCCTGCCTTGAAGTATGACCAAGCATCAAGGCTTTTTAAATGCTTTCAGACTCTGCTTTGTATATTTTCCTGGTGTCGAAATTAAGGACATAAATATCGGAAACCCAATTTCTGGCCACATGTGGATATTAGCGGGCCACTGATTCTTTTGAAAGCAATGAGGGTCGCTATCAAGTCTAACTGCCTTCAGTTTGAGCATAGAATCATTTGTATTCCTCTCCTTGTCAGCGTTTTCACTGCTACACATAACCATCTTTGATTTGTTCTGCCACTCAATCCAGAAGGAGGGGGGCATGGCTGTAAGTGAAGTGACATCATTGCATGCCCTCTATAGGGTCTAGTAGACAAGTTGAAGGCTTGAATGAGGAAATTATTTTATCTGACTCTAAAGGCCCTTTTCCACTAGCCTCACTTAGCCCTACACCGCACCACTCAGCCCGCTTTAGGCGCTTTTCCATTAGCCCCAGCACCGGTTAGCAGGTACTTTTTTCATACCTGATCCAGGGCAGGGTCTAACCGGGCTGAGTAGGGCTGAGTAGGGCTGTGATATGACTAAGAGACTGGTCGCCGCTGATTGGTCAGGTCGTAACGTCATGAAAGCGACTTTTTCTGCTGAATTTACTCCACAACCGCCATTTGTAATTGTTCAGCCAGTGAACACAGTGCGCCCCTTTAATACAGTACATTATATTAATATACTGTATAATATACTTATATAATAATATACTCCTAATATTATATATTAGGAGGTGCGCAATTTTCTTTCTATATTAGGCGACGATCGCATCCAGTGCGAGTTGGACGGATCTACTCGAAATGCAGGTGTCCGAGCAGATGGCTTCCCAAGGGCACATCCGTACTGCCAAACAGTGTCGGGAGAAGCTGAAAAAGCTGAAAAGCGATTACCGAGCAGTGAAGGACCACATTGCTCGAAGTTCAGCGGATGGAAGGAGTGGAAGTGGTTCGCTGAGAGACATTGGGCTCCACATGGTCACTGTCACGGTCACGGCCCTTGGAAACCGTGGATGGTGAGTGTTGTTTTGATATTGCGCATCTGTTCGCCACTTGATCCTTTCTGTGCCAAGCTCACTGTTTTTAAGAAATAGGAAGGTTGTTAGATTGTGGGTAATGGTTGTTACTGGGGCTTGTGTATTGTTTTGCAGCCAACTGCAGATTCACGCTTGCTTTCTGTTAAGTATTAGCGCGAACAAAACGCTGAATTATGCTTATTGTATTCCGGTTAAAAACTTGAGTGTTGTGTACATGTTGCACTTTGGTGTTAAGTTTTAAATTGTGTGCATTTTCTTTCTAGAATCGCATTTCATATCACAGGGGTCCACCTCAGTGGACAGACACAGCGGACTCTCCTGGCGCTGCGTCTGCGTGTGCGTCTGGCTGAGCGCCAGCTGGATCAGCTCCACATCACCAGCTCCATCTGGATCACGTTCAAGTGCCGGTAAGGCACAATAACCACAATTTTTTTTTTGGTTGAAACAGGTCCAGCAGCGGAAACCAGGGTCGAAAATCCATCCATCCATCCATCTTCTACCGCTTAATCCTTTACAGGTCGCGGGGGGGCTGGAGCCTAACAAGTTATGTACCAAATTGATTAATGCAATTTCCTGTAGCTGCATATTAATTAATTGAAAATGTCTTTTTAAATGTACAAAAAGGTTATTCTTGGTCTTCACTTATCGGTGTTCCACAACCATTTTTAGGTGTGGTGATTGGTGCTGTTGTAACTCCTGTTTTAGAAAAGCAAATAAACCTGATGAACTGCCGTTGAAATCAACATGCTTCATTGAAATGCTACGCGTCAGCTGACTGTATTAACCCATTCAGATTTCTGCGCCCACACTACAAGCAACTAGTTTAAACATTACCCATCCATCCATCCATATTCTTAATCTTAATCCTTTTTAGTTTTGCAGGGGGGCTGCAGCCGAAAACAGCACACTGCGTGTTGCAAAATCTGCTCTACTGAGGGGCAGCAACATGACAGTTCAGCTTATATACAGCAATGAAGCATAATATAATAGTGACATTCCACCACAGACTTTCACCTGTGTAATTCCATAATATATGTAGTGATCCAGCTTTAACGACCATGCCTTTCTGTCTTTCCATCTAGGCAAGACGAAAACAGACAACTCCCATCGCTGACCTTACATTAGCGATGGTCAACATGCATGACGAAGAGATGCGGCTGTTGGAACAGCAACATGACCAGCGGCAAGAATCAGGAGTACATGCAGCATTTGCGACAGGTGGCCGCAGATGTGCGGGCAGATGCACGTGAAGCCCTGGAGCAGGACGCTGCGTTATGAAGGGAAGAGCTCGCAGAGATGTCATCGCCCAGTCTGTTTTTTTGTTTGTAAATTTTGCCTCTGGAATAAAATTGTATTGTTTGCATCAAAAGTCTGGTTTATCTGTTATGACACCGTATGAGAAAAGCCAATAATTACATACACATTCCATTCTCTGTTCACTCCACATGCTGCTGTTCATCAGGTCAGGTGTATAGCCTTCTAATGGTAATTTAATTTTTAACAACACAACGAAACGTAATGTCTTGGTAGGTTGTTTTTTTTTTTTATTTTAAACAAATTTGCAATGCGGAATCCATTTCTCTTGAACGGGTACATTTTTTAGGTTATAAGCAGTTGTACAGGTGTGCTTGAACTTGTAGACACTGCTAAAGGTAAGTACGTGTAAGTTGAATGTTGCATCGCCAGTCAAAATTTAATTAAGAAGGAATCTAGCAAAAATTTGGCACTAATAACAGTAGACAAATCGGACAAGGATACACAACTGTGTTTTTGTTGCACACAACTGTTGTTACCAACAAGTGCAAAATTTATATTCCCTTTTCCCAAAAATTAAAAATCAATTTGTAAGTAAAAGTGGGAGACCTTTACATGGGAAAATATGACATGTATCAGCACATGATTTATAGTTCAATTTGCATTTCCACCTAAGCAAAAGTGGCTTGTCGAGCTGGATTTTTGTGAAGATGGCCTGTGCGGTGTTTCTGCATGTAATTACATACCTGTCAAGTGATACGGTTTCGCCGTATTTTAATACGGGGAAAATGCAATTTTAGCAAATACGGGCGTATTGCCATTTCTGTACGCCAAAGAGAAAAATATACGGGAAAAAAATTTGAGAGTGTGGGGAGGAACACGTCGTGTGTGACCCCCACAGCGGGGCTGTCAGAGCGCTCAGCGTGAGCAATTATCACAACAGATGTGTGGACTCATCATTAGGCTGATGGCTTCGCATCTTCTTAACAGATAAGCGTTATGAACAAGAGGACAGGTAGATGGACCATGCACAACATTTTATTTACAAAAAACATTTTTGAAATATGTATGCACATAAATGTGGATGAAATAGACAAGTATTGCATCACAGCATCTCGTGTTATATTGTAACGTGCAGCTTGACATGGCGACGTCCCACCGGGAGGTTTGAACTCACGCCTTTCGCTCCGGAGTCCCGCACTCTACCTGTGTCGCCAATAGGGACAACCCACTTGTCAAGCCAAGTAGGGTGCTTATATTGAGTTCGCTACAATATCACCACCCTGCTCCTCTGCTCTCTCCTCTCCTCTCTCCTCTGCTCTCTGTGCCGCTGCCACCACTGGTTCATCTACTGCATCATCCAATGTAGTGCCAAATGTCTCTCCATGACTCTCACACAGATTGTGCAGAGCACAACAAGTCAGCACCATAGATTTAACCAGTTTCATGTCACAGTCATTCCTCTCTCCTTCCTTCTCTCCTCAGCCATTTTGTTTGTTGTGGAGGATTCCGTCGCATGTTTCACGTCACGAGGGTGTGGCGCCGCCTGCTGTTCAACAAATCCCACCCACAGCAGGTGTGCCAGCAGGTGCGCCAGCAGTAGTTGAAAAGCAACTGAGGCTGAACCGAACTGAAGTGAGTAGAGCCGGGTTTTCAAATTGGGGCTGAGCGGGGCTAGTGGAAAAGGGCCTTAAAAGGTCAATTGGAGTAAACTCATCCAAACAAATATCAATTGAAGGAGTTGTAGTAGTTGGTGTATTTAAATTAATGGTGGGAACGATCTGACTGATTTTATCACTGAGATAAAATTTTATGATTGAAGAAGTTCATAAAATCCTGACTAGTAAGCTCTAAGGGAATGCTAGATTTGACAGAGTCCTGACTCTGTCAGTCTGGCAACTGCTCTCAGGCTTCTCCAGGTAGGACAGGGAATGATGTAGGCAGAAGATCACTGAATCCTCCACCCCAATCCCAGTGGGACATGCCTTAAACACCTTAAGTGGGAGGCATCCTGATCAGATGCCCATACCACCTCAACTGGCTCCATTCAATGTGGAGGAGCAGCGGTTCTACTCTGAGCCTCTCCTGGATGACTGACCTCACCCTCTCTCTGAGGGTGAGTCCAGCATTCCTACGAAGAAAGTTCATTTCAGCTGTTTGTAACCGAGATCTTGTTCTTTCGGTCAGTACCCAAATCTCGTGACCATAGGTGAGGGTAGGAACGTAGATTGACTGGTAAATCGACATCTCTGCCTTAGAGCTTAGCCCCCTCTTCACCACAACAGACCGGTATAACGTTCACATCACTGCAGATGCTGCTCTGATCCATCTGTCAATCTCTCACTCCATTCTCCCCTCACTCGTGAATAAGACCCCAAGAAACTTAATCTCCTCTACATGGGGCAGGAGCTTGTCCCCAACCCGGAGAGGACAATCTACCTTTTTCTGGCTGAGGACCGTGGAGGTGCCCATTCCCATCCCAGCCACTTCACACTCAGCGGCAAACCACCCCAGTAAGACTTGTAGGTCATTGCTGGATGATGCCAACAGGACAACATCATCTGCAAACAACAGAGATGAGATCCTGTGGTCACCAAGCATGACACCCTCTGTTCCCTGGCTGCATCTACAAATCCTGTCCATAAAAATCTTGGACAGGATCGGAGACAAAGGGCAGCCCTGGCGGAGTCCAGCTCTCACTGGGAATGAATCCAACTAAGTATTGGCAATACAAAACAAACTCTCACAATGGTCATAGAGACTGGATAGCTTGTAATAACAAGCCTGATACCCCATATTCCCATAGCACCTCCCACAAAAAAAACCCCACAAGGGACGCGGTCGAATGCTGTCTTCAAGTCCACAAAACACATGTAAACTGGTTGGGCAAACTCCCATGAACCCTCAAGGATTTTCAAGAGGGTAAAGAGTTGGTTCAATGTGCCACGGCCAGGACGAAAACCACATTGTTTCTTCTGAATCCGAGGTTCGACCAACGGCCGGACTCCCACCTCCAGTACCATAGCATAGACCTTCCCAGGGAGGCTGAAGAGTGTGATGCTTCTAAAGTTGCATCACTTTAGAGCCAATATATTGCATCACATTGACCACATATTGTATAGGCCTATTATATCTATTGTATAAATATGATAATTATCATATATCTGGCTACACTGACCAGCGGAACTAACATCAAAACAACCGTTCCTTGCATTAAAGTGATAGTTCAGTCCAAGATGGACCTAGTAAAATCAAAAGCACCTTAAAACCCCCTGTCTTTCAGGTCAATGTCATAATGAGCCCACTCACAAGAGCCACTGACTACAGCTGTTTTAATCACTGACATGAAACCACATTATGTGATTAGCCAGAGGCAGTACTGCCAGATGGGAAATGAGGAAATATACTGTTGCTTTAAAATTATCGTGTTTTGACCCAAACTCTCACAAGGTATCTCACAAAAGTCAGTCCACCCCTAACAATTTTGTAAATATTTTATTATATGTTTTCATGGGACAACACTGAATATATGACACTGATACAATGTAAAGTAGTCAGTGTACAGCGTGTATAACAGTGTAAATTTGCTGTCCCCTCAAAATAACACACAGCCATTAATGTCTAAACTGCTGGCAACAAAAGTGAGTACACCCCTAGTGAAAATGTCTAAATTGTGCTTAAAGTGTCAATATTTTGTGTGGCCACCATTATTTTCCAGTACTGCCTTAACTCTCTTGGGCATGAAGTTCACTCGAGCTTCACAGGCTACTACTGGAATCCTCTTCCACTCCTCCATGAAGACATCACGGTGTTAGCGACCTTGCATTCCTCCATCTTCCGTTTGTTGATGCCCCACAGATGCTCAACAGGGTTTAGGTCTGGAGACATGCTTTGCCAGTCCATCACCTTTACCTTCAATTTCTTTAGCAAGGCAGTGGTCGTGTTGGAGGTGTGTTTTTGGGTCGTTGTCATGTTTGAATACTGCCCTCGGGCCCAGTTTCTAAAGGGAGGGGATCATGCTCTGCTTCACTATGTGACAGTACGTGTTGGCATTCATGGTTCCCTCAATGAGCTGTAGCTCCCCAGTACTGGAACCACTCATGCAGCCCCAAACCATGACACTCCCACCGCCATGCTTGACTGTATGCAAGACACATTTGTCTTTGTATTCCTCACCTGGTTGCCACCACACATGCTTGACACCATCTGAATCAAATAAGTTTATCTTGGTCTCATCAGACCACAGGAAGTGGTTCCACTAATCCATGTCCTTAGTCTGCTTGTCGTCAGCAAATTGTTTGCAGGCTTTCTTGTGCATCATCTTTAAAAGGGGCTTCCTTCTGGGATGACAGCCATGCAGACCAATTTGATGCCGTGTACGGCGTATGGTCTGACCCCCCACCCCTTCAACCTCTGCAGCAATGCTGGCAGCACTCATACGTCTATTTTCAAAAGACAACCTCTGGATATAACACTGAGCAGGTGCACTCAACTTCTTTGGTCGACCATGGTGAGGCCTGTTCTGATTGGAACCTGTCCTGTTAAACTGCTGTATGGTCTTGGCCACTGTGCTGCAACTTACTGTAATTTCAGAGTGCTGGCAATCTTCTTATAGCCTAGGCCATCTTAATGAATAGCAACAATTCTTTTTTTTTTTCAGATCCTCAGAGTTCTTTGCCATGAGGTGCCATGTTGAAGTTCCAGTGACCAGTATGAGAGAGTGTGAGGTGATAACACCAAATTTAACACACCTGCTGCCCATTCACACCTGAGACCTGGTTACATTAACGAGTCACATGACACTGGGGAGGGAAAATGGCTAGTTGTGTACAATTTGGACATTTTCACTTAGGGGTGTACTCACTTTTCTTGCCAGCAGTTTAGACATTAATGGCTGTGTGTTGAGTTATTTTGAGGGGACAGCAAATTTACACTGTTATACAAGCTGTAGACTGACTGCTTTACATTGTATCAAAGTGTCATATTTTCAGTGATGTCCCATGAAAAGATATAATAAGATATTTACAAAAATGTGAGGGGTGTACTCACTTTTGTGAGATACTGTATGTACTAAAATAAGACAGTACATTTATCGATCTCCGTTTTTAAGAATAGGGCTAAAACCTACCTTTTTGATATAGCCTACAATTAGGGAGGGATCATGTGTTTCTGAACCCTCCCTTAGTTATGCTGCTAATAGATTTAGTCAGCCGGGGGACCTCCAGTAATGCACTGGGCCTCACTCCTTTCCTCACTCTATGAAATATTTTTTTTTGCTGGTCATTAACATTTGTTTGTTCTCTCCCATAGATTGAGTCCCCATCGTGCTGTTTGCTCGCTACATGTCTGTTCTTTTCTTCTTCTCTATCCCCTCACCCCCCAGCCAGTCGCAGCAGATGACTTCCCCTCCCTGAGCCTGGTTCTGCTGGAGGTTTCTTCCTGTTAAAAGGGAGTTTTTCCTCTCCACCGTCGCCAAGTGCTTGCTCACAGGGGATCGCCTGATTGCTGGGGTCTTTCTGCAACTGTGGGGGTTCCCCCCTACAGTTGATAGTGCTATGAGATGACTGTTGTTGTGAAATGGAGCTATATAAATAAAGTTGAATTGAATTTATAAACAAACCTATATGTATGGAACTGCAGTAATCTAAGGAATAAACGTAGAGGCTCGACCATTTGAATGAAATGACTGCTGTATGCATTGTCACATACACCCATCCACACAGTGAACTGCACCTTTGCACTTCACTTTGCCCTATGTTTATGGACAGAACCACTGCTTCTGTCCATAAACATAGGGTCTCACTCCAGGCTGAGTGATAAAGCTGCTGTGACTGGTGGAGGTGCTTTGTTTTCTTACCAGTGTCCATGTCTGTGCTGCTGGACTCTTTTCTTTTAGTACTTTTTTCCTCCGAGTCCCAACTCATGTTCAGTGTTTTTTTTTTTGTTGTTTTTTTATTATTTTCTGTGGTGTCAGTGCAGCTGCCCGAACAAACGTGAGCTAAACGCTGCTGATGTGACTGGCACATTTGGTGGAGAGGAGGACCCAGCCAGATATGAGTGGATCAGCTATGAGCAGGCATCATTTTCTGGTGATGTGTGGGTGTTCACATAAAATCAACATGACGTTTTTTTTGGGGGGGTGGGTGCACAGAAATGCCCAAACTATCACATATTTGGCCTTTTTTAAAACTATTGCCCACATATTACCTTTGGCATGGCAAACCGGGGTGTTGTTCCTCTCTTTAGAAAGGGGGGATGGGAGGGTGTGCTCCAACTTTAGAGGCATACTGACTTATGTGCTGAAAGCGAGTGAGCGGGACCATGGAGGCTGAGAGCCCCGGGGAAGAGCAGCGACAGCCGGGCATGAAGGCCATGCAGCACAGCGCCTGGGACGAGGGTGCTGGGAGCAGCGACGAGACACCTGGGTCGGAGAGTAACGCTGAGAGCCTGGGGGTGGAGCAGATGCAGCCGGACATGGAGTCGACGCAGCAGAACAACTGGAACGAGGGTGCTGAGAGCAGCGATGGAGTGCCTGGGTCGGAGAGTGACGCCAGTGAAAGCGATGCTGTGAGCCCCTGGTGTGAGCAACAGGTGCTAGGCACTCCGGAAAGTGGACAGGCCGTGTCGTGCTCATGGTCGCCATGGGAGAACCCTGGTGCCAGTGTCCGAGCTTCCCTGGATGTGGGCGCCGGGCGGCATGGGGGAGGATCTGTGGCAGCGAGCGGGGCCCAAACAATGCTCTCAGGTGTTGCCGGAGCATGGCCGTGGAGGACTGATGAACACGGGACCACAGGGGTGGGGTCAACAGTGGATCTAACCGCGGTCGGGGGTGGACCGACGAGCATGGAGGAACGGCGTGCCGGACAACAGCACTGCGGGTCGCGGGAAAAGAAGCAGGCGATGGTGAAGAGGGAAACTCTCGTGGGAAAGATTGTTTTTGATTCCGGGGACAGATGGGGGCCAGAGGCACACACGTCGTGGGGCTGCCCAGGGCCTCCAAACCTGGCTTATCTTAGGCAGCCAAGGGAGTGGATGGTTTGGGCTCCTGGGCTGGTTTTAGTCCTGGCTGCAAATGGACATCGGTGTAACTTAAACATTAAAGTGTTAATATGTACATATATACTGTTGGTGTGCATGAGAGTATGTATGTGGTGTGTTAGGGGATTTTTTTTTTTAAATAAGTTTTAAAAGACTTGGTCCAGTTTTAGTTGTTTTGTGTGAATGTGATAGGATATTTATTACAGTTCATGATTCCTTGTTCCTTGGTGCATGATTCGGGTCCTAAATTGGGGAGGGTCTCGGTTGTGTGTGTAATGTAAAATGGGAATATTAATAAATAATAACTATGATCAGGTATGAATTATTTAATTTATATTGATGTATTGGAAACTGAGCTCAAATCTCATTTCATATACATCAGAAAAGTTAATAACACTCGTAAGGGGCACCAGCTTCTATCTTTAAGAAGCAATTTGATCTTTAATTTCACTTTATACCTGTTTGATCACTCAATAAATTAATCAATAATCAGTCTCAAAAATTTTCCGTGAATTCGATACCTGGGCTTGAAACAGACTCAGAATGAAATAAATTCCCAACAACTTCTCTCAATTTTAAATATTTATTAAACGAAATGATTAACAGACATGGTAGTAATTTCATTAATCATAAAATAAATCTTGTAAATGATAGATTAACAATGTCAATATTTTCGGAACCAGGGTTAAACTGAGAAATGAATTTCTATCAGTTTGAGTTAACAGATTATTAAAAACAACGCAAATTTATGGAGAAAGTTTATTAATTATGAAAAGGTCCTAAATTAATCTTAAGAAAATAAAAACGGAATTTTAATGAAAAGAAGAGTTATGTTAAGGGCTTCTTAATTTGCATCTGATTAGATATACAAATTATTACCGAACCTCAGACGTTAATTCAGCAGTGGAATTAAAGTTTGCAGCTCACGTGCTCCTCGGTCGATGATGGTTCTGTCGTCCGTCCTCAGCCCAAGATTTCGGGGAAATATCTGCCCGCAGATATTTCAGGGTCCACAGTTCGACCTTTAGATTCAAGCGGTCGAAGGGGGCTGGATTCTGGACTGTATGACCCAGAGTTGAAACTGAGTTCTAGCCAGATGGTGCCGATGCTTATTCAGCGTGTGATGGACAGCTGCGCGTTGATTCCTTAGCTGCGTCTTTTCTTCCTGGTAGACAAGCAGCTGTAGAGGTTTTCGGGAATAATTAATGATATCTAATCCGATCTCAAATTAAAAAAAACAAACTTTCGGACTTTAGATAAAAATAGTAGCTTCTGGTGGGTGCTTGGTCAAGAAAAATATTATAAAATAAAGTCAAGATTAAGTTTACATTAAAATTAAACAAACTGTGGTTTTACAGAAAGTTTAACAAAGAAAAAATGATGAATAAAAATTGGAGTTCAACTCCGATTAAGAATTGAGCTCAAAGAAATAGGAATTCCTAGGCATTTAAGAGAAAAAGAAAAAGGCATTAAATTACAATTGCATAAACAAATTACGAGTTATCTGCTCTGTGTTCAGAAAAGCGACACGTGGTCCTTTGTTCTTCCTTGCTGTGTGTAAACAATGGAGGAGATCAGAAAAAAGCGAGCCGGACAGAGGATCTGCAGAGTGTCCGGAGCAGAAGAAAGGTCTGACGAAAAAGAGTGACGAAAAGAGGTGAAGCAGAGTCTGACGAAAAAGAGTGACAAAAAGAGGTGAAGCAGAGTCTGACGAAAAAGAGCTGACGACAAAAGAGGCTGAAGCCGGAGTCTCTCTCCTTTATATAAGCTCTGTTGAGTTTCGCGGGTTTCTGGCCTGACCGGAATCTCAGCCAATGAGCGTCCTTCGTGGGCGGGCTCGATGAACCTTTAGTCCAATAACAGGCCTTGTCTGTGAGAGACCAATAGGATGAAGAAGCTGGGGTTCTATGAAGACTGGTGACACGTGATATCAGTCCACAGGAATACACAGTTTTAAATACATTGGAATGTACTGTTACACACTTATGTATAACTAAACTAACCTTAGTGTATCTTATAAGCAGTGCTTCTAAATCAACATGCAGGAATAAACATTCATATAAACATTAGCATGCATATATAAAAAAAAAAATCACAGATTAATGCATTTCACACATATTTTCCACAAAAACATCAGAGTCCATCTGCATTTTCATAGTCCTGAAAAGAATGAAGGTTTAGAATTGAGTTTGTAATAATGTACTTTTAAAGTTGTTTAAATCCAGCGTTTCCAAAGTTTAAGGAAATTAACTGAGTGTGGATCTGTTGCATGTTTTATGGGGGCAATAAAAGTGAAGCCGGACATTGGGGGAAATTCCTTAGGCTGGTTTTAACAAAAAGGGGATTTCAGCTGTGGCCTGGGGGAAGAAAATCCATTTATTTGCGTTATTCCTGGATGAAACAAAAATGTCCTTAAGCAGAAGAATAATTGTTGCTGAGCCAAAGTGAGATGATGCTACATGTGTGTGGTTTGCTTTTTGTAAGGGGGAGGGGAACTGTGGTGTAGTGAGTGTGGTAGTGTGTGTATGTTGCCGTACCCACCCCTGGCGTGACGTCAGGTGGGCACGACCCTTGTGTATAAATAGTTTGGTTCTCTATAATAAAGGGTTGTTGTCTGCATGAAGATCGACTGACACTCATTATTCATACATAACAGATACCATGAGCGGGCAAGAGGTGACAATGATTACAACAGAAATCAGCTGGGAGTAGTGAGAGGGAGAAGACGGGACTGACAGCTGACAGGAGCACCGCCCACAAAAGAGAAAAAAACCCAGAAGTGCCACTGACAGCTTCAGCGCCGAAGAGGGAGACAGAGAGAAAACACAGCAGGATACGAATATAATACAATGGCAAATAAAGACAAGTAAATCCAAATATGTAAATAACAAAACTGCAAAGAACGTAAACAGGAAAATAACTCATACTAAGAAACCATACAGAATATGTGAAAATTAACCAAAGATAAAAAAAAAAGGATTAAGAACTCAAAAATACATCATACAAATATAGAAAAAGGCAAAGCGACTGCGCATGGTGGGATCCCCCGTGCTCAGATCATGACAAATAGGTAAAACATTAATTCTTAAGAAGTTATGTTTTCAAAATACAACACAAATTTAATGAAAGAAATGTACAAGAAGGTCCAGCACCGTTACCAGAATTTTTATGGACTTGTTTAGAAATTGTTTTTAATGGCCAACACTGTTACTTGTCTTTATAGCTCTAGAATCCACAACAAGTTTAACCTTCAATAAGTAGCTATATGTGGGTGAGAGTATTGCATAATGACTGATCAAATATCAGGTTCAGTTGCATCTCTGCCCAGCTGTAACTTTCTACCAAATTCTGAACTCATTGCAAAACCGGGAAACTAAATTTTTTGGTCATGACTGTACAGTAATATTGGAATGCTGGAATTGTTACATTGCAATTTTGAAAATCTAAAACGATAAAATCTTGCTCTATGTGCCACCTTTATTTTTTTTTTAATTTGAGTCGCTGTCCCTCAAATGGTCTCTGCACAGTCCTGGTTATGAGTGTTGTTGAGATTTTAAAACCTCAAACTAGACTTTAGCGCAGTTAATATCAGGATAACAGTGTGTTAAAGAAGAACAGGCCTTCATAAGTTTGATGGTGAACGCCTTTTCTATTCTTCAGAAATGTTGATGGTTCACATTCCTGTGGAACAACCTCAGCATTCTGTCACGTCCCTGTTCTGTCTCATCTAAATGTTCCCAGCATTCACTTCCTTCTGGAGATGACGGCTTTGACGGCTCACTGGAGGAAGCATTTAAACCTGAAAATTTAGTATAGGTTATGAGTGTATAAACATGGTGGAAATGAAAGGATTTCGTTTAAATTCAGAATTTGGTTGAAAGTAACAGCTGGGCAGAGATGCAACTAAACCTGATATTTGACCAGTCAGTATTAAATCTAAGTTTCCAGTAACGGAGGACTTGTTGATGAAAGTCTGATCATTTGAATGGTAGTTTGGAAAGGTCAAAATCACATCCTAACAAGAAGTTGATGCCACCGAACTTTAAAGATTTTAGAAGGTATGTCAAACCAAAAACTGTCTCCCTTTTTAAGATGGTCTGAAGCCATTTTAACTTGATGCTACTATTCATTGGGTCAAAGTCGATCATATTTAAATCTCCTTCTATAGATTTCACAACATCACTTCTATTAAAAGGAACTCTGATTATATTGGCATGTTAGCTCTATATGCTTTATTTTTATGTTAGTAACATAACTATAATTTAATTTTTTTGAAAATAATTCCCAGTTTTATATATTTTTAAAAAACTTTATTACGATTTGTGTTTACGTCGCAATGCATTCTGGGTAGTGACGTAGAATGGTTGCAGCCGTTTTTTCTGTCTTATACAAGCCAAGAAGTGAAGCTCCTAACTACTGCCATTTGTCAGTGAAAATGCCACATTGTGTGGCTTTTGGATGTAATTTCCAATCAAAGGGAAATAAAGAGAGCGGGGTGAGCCTCCATAGCTTTCCTAAAGAGGGAAAGTGGAGGAAAAAGTGGGGCGGCAGCGGCTCAGCAGGTAGAGCAGGTCGTCTAATAACCCGATGGTTGGCGGTTCGCATCACGCTCTCCCCAGATATCCTGCCGTTGTGTCCCTGGGCAAGACACTTCACCCGCATTGCCTCCAGTGCCCATAACACTGGGTATGAATGTGTAAAAATGTTTAAATGCTCGGTGGTGGCCGGAGAGGCTGTTGGCGTGGATTGGCAGCCACATTTCCCTCACTCGGTCTGTGATCACGCACTGTAGCGTATGCCTGATAAAGCTGACATATGTATTAATCACGCTGTGATATCACTCAAAGCGCGCGCTTGGCTTGACATGTCGAAGATCTGGCTGGCAACAGTCAGGAAAAAAAAAAAAAAAAAGTCTGGATCGACTGTGGAGCGCTGCTTATGGACGTTTAACCCGCAGTCTGAGAAAGCAACAGAGAAATTGCTTTATGTTGCTGAGAGTCCATGTTTATCAGTTCAGTGCCCATCATGCTTGTAGACAATTTTTTGTGTTTGAGCATTCTATTGTAAGTCAATCAACAATATATAAGTTTCACCTTAAAATAATGCTTCCTCAAGCGCAAGCTTGAGACACTCAAAGCGGAGAGACACTCGCAGAGCGGAGTGAAACTAGCGCGCGCCCCCCCCCCCCCAAAGGTGTGTGTGATTTGTTGTGGATAAGTAGAAAGAGCGAGTCGACCAGAGCAGGTAGAATTTGTTGCTGACAACAGTGCGGTATATAAATAAAGCCCCAACACTTCAGTAAAACGGCCTGTGCTTCTGTGTACCACAAGAGTGAGATTTACTCCGGAATTAAACCGTGGAGGAAGATGCATCTCCCCTGCGTCCCAAAACCACGGTTAGGAGACGAAAGGCAGGAACAGTCAACACAAGCGTGCGATCACAGACATGTCTCATGCGCGCGCTTTGAGCAATATTGTGCTATTATCACAGCGTGATTAATACATATGTCAGCTTTATCAGGCATACATTACAGCGCGTGATCACAGACACTCAGAGTGAGGGAAATGTGGCTGCCAATCCACGCCAACAGCCTCTCCGGCCACCACCGAGCATTTAAACATTTTTACACATTCATACCCAGTGTTATGGGCACTGGAGGCAATGCGGGTGAAGTGTCTTGCCCAGGGACACAACGGCAGGATATCTGGGGAGAGCGTGATGCGAACCGCCAACCATCGGGTTATTAGACGACCTGCTCTACCTGCTGAGCCGCTGCCGCCCCACTTTTTCCTCAACTTTCCCTCTTTAGGAAAGCTATGGAGGCTTACCCCGCTCTCTTTTTCCCTTTGATTGGAAATTACATCCAAAAGCCGCGCAATGTGGCATTTTCACTGACAAATGGCAGTAGTTAGTAGCTTCGCTTCTTGGCTTCTATAAGACAGAAAAAACGGCTGCAACCTTTCTACGGCACTACCCAGAATGCATTGCGATGTAAACAAATGGCGATTTACATCGTAATAAAGTTTTTTAAAAATATATAAAACTGGGAATTATTTTCAAAAAAATTATAGTTATGTTACTAACATAAAAATAAAGCATATAGAGCTAACATGCCAATATAATCAGAGTTCCTTTTAATATAATGGTATTTATTTTTCCAAATGAAATGAAAAGTATTTTGATCTATTTTCTTAATCATTTTATCTGGGACATACAATGAATAAGCTTGGTAAATGAGTCGAGACAAGACTTCCATCTTTGTCAATAGAATACGGCCACAAATAGAGAAATCTCTTTAAAGCCCATCCATCCATCCATCCATCTTCAACCAATTTTCCGGAGGTCCGGGTCACGGAGGCAGCAGTTCATGCAGAAAAACCCAGACTTCTCTTTCCCCAGCCACCTGCTCCAGCTCCTCAAAGAGGATACCAAGGCATTCCCAGACCAGCTGGGAGACCGTCTCTCCAGCGAGTCCTGGGTCTACCCCAGAGTCTCCTCCTAGTGGGACATGCCTTAAATACCTTAAGTAGGAGGCATCCAGGTGGCATCCTGATCAGATGCCCATACCACCTCATCTTACTCCGTTTAATGTGGAGGAGCAGCGGTTCTACTCTGAGCCTCTCCTGGATGACTGACCTCCTCACCCCATCTCTGAGGGTGAGTCCAGCATTCCTACGAAGAAAGTTCATTTCAGCTGCTTGTATCCGTGATCTCGCTCTTTCGGTCATTACCCAAAGCTCATGACCATAGGTGAGGGTAGGAACGTAGATTGACTGGTAAATGAACAGCCCTGCCTTAGAGCTTAGCTCCCTCTTCACCACAACAGACCGGTACAACGTCCACATCACTGCAGATGCTGCTCTGAGCCGTCTTTCAATCGCTTGCTCCATTTTCCCCTCACACGTGAATAAGACCCTGAGATACTTAATCTCCTCTACATGGGGCAGGAGCTTGTCCCCAACCCAGATAGGACAATCTACCTTTTTCCGGCTGAGGACCGTGGACTCAGACTTGGAGGTGCCCATTCTCATCCCAGCAGCTTCACACTGAGCGGCAAACCTCCCCAGTAAGACTTGTAGGTCATTGCTGGATGAAGCCAACAGGACAACATCTGCAGAAAAAGAGATGAGATCCTGTGGTCGCCAAGCATGACACCCTCCGTTCCCTGGCTGTGCCTAGAAATCCTGTCCATAAAAATTATGAACAGAATCGATGACAAAGGGTGGCCCTGGTGGAGTGCAACTCTCACTGGGAATGAGTCCGACCGAGTGTTGGCAATACGAACCAAACTCACAATGGTGGTATAGAGACCAGATAGCTTGTAATAAGCCTGATACCCCATATTCCCGAAGTACCTCCCACAAAAATACCACAAAGGACGTGGTCGAATGCCTTCTCCAAGTCCACAAAACACATGTAAACTGGTTGGGCAAACTCCCATGAACCCTCAAGGATTCTCGAGAGGGTGAAGAATTGGTTCAGTGTGCCACGGCTAGGATGAAAACCACATTGCTCCTCCTGAATCCGAGGTTCGACCAACGGAGGGACTCTCCTCTCCAGTACCTTGGCATATACCTTCCCAGGGAGGCTGAGGAGTGTGATGCCTCTAAAGTTACATCACTTTAGAGGCAATATATTGTATCATATTGACCAAATATTGTATAGGCCCTAAAACTATCGTATAAATACGATAATTATATATCTGGTAACACTGGCCAGCGGAACTAACATCAAACAACTGTTCCTTGCATTAAAGTGATAGTTCGGTCTAAGGTAGACGAGTGAAATCAAAAGCACCTTAAAACCCCCTGTCATGCAGATTAATGTCATAATGAGCCTTCTAAACGTTCGTGCCAGCAAACTGGGAGGAGCTAAATCCCCACCCCCGGGGGAGGTGCGCCATTCAGAAGTCTCAGCGGTCAGGCGAGACCGTGGTCTGACAACATAAATGTGACTGATAATCTACCTGTGAGTAGATTATCAGTCTGCACGGTGGCTGCATGGTGGCGCAGTGGTTTAGCACTGTGGCAGCACAGTTTTATCCTAGGCCAGGGGATCGCGGGGATCATGAGATCGTGGGTTTGATCCCAGCCCCCGACCAACAGTGAGCTGTGTGGAGTTTGCATGTTCTCCCCGTGTTGCGTGGGTTTACTCCGGGATTTCTCCGGTTTCCTCCCGCATACCAAAAACATGTAGGTTTAGGGCGCTCGCGCACGCAGCGACCGGCAGCCGGTGGCTTGTCACCAGACTGCAAACCAAATCTACCTACGGGTACAAATAAGTAACAAAAAAAAAAAAGAAAAAAAAAAGGAATGTGTGTTCCTTGCATATTTCTCGAACTGTCAGATGGTTTGTCACTTTGGCAGGTGTTTTGCCAAGGTTGAGTGTGCAAACCCCGACTATTGTTACAAATTTCACCATCGCTCTGATGCACTACCCATTTCAGCCTGTACATTGAAACTATGCAAACAAATAGGAATGTGTAGCTACTTTAACACAGAGGAAGGTGTGACATGTCAATGTATGTTTAACACTGTATCACTGGCCAAAAAATCTCGGCAGCATCTCTACTTCCTCTGCAAACTGAGAAGAGCCAAAGCCTTGGCCCCCACCATATGCACCTTCTACAGAGGCAGCATCGAGAGCATCCTGACCAGCTGCATCACTGTGTGGTACGGTGTCTGCACTACGCCCTGGCGCAAGACTCTCCAGTGCATAGTGGGAACAGCTGAGAAGATCGCCGGTGCCTCTCTCCCCTCTCTGGAGACCATCTACAGCACCTGCCTCACCTGCAAAGCCCTCTGCATTGCAGGTGATCCCACCCACCCATCACACAGCTCCTTCAGTCTGCTGCCATCAGGGAGGAGACTACTTCGAATTTTGTCACACATACCTGTCAAGTGATACGGTTTCGCCGTATTTTAATACGGGGAAAATGCAATTTTAGCAAATACGGGCGTATTGCCATTTCTGTACGCCAAAAAGAAAAATATAAGGGAAAAAAAATTATTGAGAGTGTGGAGGAACACCTCATGTGTGACCCCCACAGCGTACGGGGCTGGCAGAGCGCTCCGCGTGAGGGGTATGGACTGATCATTATGCAGATGCGCCTCGCATCCTCTTCTGTCCTGCACCTCCGGAACAGAGAGGAATCCCGGTGCCACATGCTGGAGCGATATCGTGCTTTATCATAGCGTGATTAATATATATGTCAGCTTTATCAGGCATGCGCTATAGCGCGTGATCACAGACATGTCTCATGCACGCACTTTGAGCGATATCGTGCTTTATCACAGCGTGATTAATATATATGTCAGCTTTATCAAGCGTATGATCACAGACACTCAGAGTGACGGAAATGTGGCTGCCAATCGGCGCCAACAGCCTCCACCGAACATTTAAACATTTTTACACATTCATACCCAGTGTTATGGGCACTGGAAGCAATGCGGGTGAAGTGTCTTGCCCAGGGACACAACGGCAGGATATCTGGGGAGAGCGTGATGCGAACCGCCAACCATCGGGTTATTAGACGACCTGCTCTACCTCCTGAGCCGCTGCCGCCCCACTTTTTCCTCAACTTTTTTTTTTTTTTTTGTTACTTATTTGTACCCGTAGGTAGATTTGGTTTGCAGTCTGGTGACAAGCCACCGGCTGCCGGTCGCTGCGTGCGCGAGCGCCCTAAACCTACATGTTTTTGGTATGCGGGAGGAAACCGGAGAAATCCCGGAGTAAACCCACGCAACACGGGGAGAACATGCAAACTCCACACAGCTCACTGTTGGTCGGGGGCTGAGATCGAACCCACGATCTCATGATCCCCGCGATCCCCCGGCTGAGGGTAAAACTGTGCTGCCACAGTGCTAAACCACTGCGCCACCGTGCACCCCAACTTTCCCTCTTTAGGAAAGCTATGGAGGCTTACCCCGCTCTCTTTATTTCCCTTTGATTGGAAATTACATCCAAAAGCTGCGCAATGTGGCATTTTCACTGACAAATGGCAGTAGTTGGTAGCTTCGCTTCTTGGCTTATATAAGACAGAAAAAACGGCTGCAACCCTTCTCCATCACTACCCAGAATGCATGCAGAAATAGATGAGCGCGCTCCAGTGTGGATGGAAAGGATGCTGGTGGTCCCTGGTAATCCGGATTCCACAGCGTGGTGAACGGGGTAGACGTTCCACCTCACGTCAGGTCACCAGCGTAGAGGGTAAAAGGATGTGAAGGCGAGACACGAGCTGGAACGACAGAATCTTTATTTTCCCTCCAACAACATAATAAGCCACGAGCCTCCAGTGCAAACGCGCTGGAGGCTCGTGGCTCCACCAAAACGGTGTACTCCCTGTGCCGGGACCAGGCCTGGATAAATGGGGAGGGTTGCATTAGGAAGTTCATCTGGCATAAAAATCCTTGCCAAATCAACTCGTGGATCTCTGCGATATCAGGTGATGATATACTGCAGCAACCCCAAAAGGAGAAGACGCTCAAAATTTTTGCTGAATGTATTTTTTCCGCAAACAGTTGCAAACTTTTGCAAAATAGTTGTGTTTGCAATACATGTCCCTAAAGTTCTTTTTGGTTTGCCATGTAGTGAACACTGGCAATTGTCTAACAACCTTTATGACAAAACTGTTTAAGACCTTAAAACTTGTTACCAAACTGTTTTGCAACCTTTTATGAACTCTGATGAAACCCAAAAAGCACAACATTCCTCAGCATTCACCATCAGTAAAGTTTACAAATCCAACAACTGCTACATTCGTCAGCATTCACCGCTCTGTGACATACTACCATAACGTGGAGAATTTCTGACCAGAGTGAAACTTTCTTGTTTCTACGTTTTACCTTTTTTGTCACATGCACTTTCAGTGGAGGGAAAAAGGAAGGAGAAGCAACACGTTTCTGCAGCTGTGCTGCTTGGAACCCTAATAAATGTTTTAGTATAATCATCCACCACTCAACATAACAGCACAGTATTTTTTTTTTTCCAATATTTAATCCAGGAGCAGTTTACTTCAACACTGATAATTATGAACAGACCTGAGCCATCTTCTCCCTGTTGACTTTGGGGTTGAGGGCAGCCTCACTCAACAGAACTGGATGTTCCTCAGGAGCGACACGGAGTTCATTGTAGAACGTGTGACGCCACACCTGCGTAACAGAACTGTCGTTAGCCTGGGACCAAGCTAAATAAAAAAAAAAAAAAAAGAAACCCACAATTTTTTCATCACATTCTTACTCCTACCCCCCCTCACAGTCAGTACAATGTATGAAAATGTTCAATCCCGCAATGGAAAAGTTCAATTCAAAGTGAAAAAGTCCATTGTAAAGGTTGCTCTCCTCCAATGTAACATCTTCACTGTACTCAAGAGGCATGTCAGATCATGCATTTTTTCCTCTCATTACAACGATGAAGTAACACAGACATTAGCCAGGGTGCTATCTCTTGACTGTACCCACAAATGTGCAAACTTGCACTTGTCTAGTGTATGTTAACTCCATCTTTCCCAGAGACACTCAAAGTTGCCTTCACACTACTCACATTCTTTCTTAAGCTGGATTTATGCACCCGCACCAGGTCGACACCATTACCGACGTCCATCGCCAATGCAGTGATCGGCAGTTTTTTTCTTGTGCGTTGGGTGGAATGTGTTGTTCCATTGCTAAAATGGGTTACAGCTGATGTGATGAGTGGTTCGTGTTTATTGTGGGTTTTTGTTTGTTAAATAGCGACGGACAAGAGAAAACTGACGGAGTTGGAGCTAATAAATGTTAAGAAAAAGCAACTTTTCATACGATCGCTGCACAGAGGAAAAATAGAAGAAGTCAGCAAGAATTGGGCGGGCGACCACCACCGCTGCCGTTATTTGACCATCTGTGTACTTACTGGGGTTATGACAAGCCACAAAATGTTCTGTGTGTGCTTGCTTCCTCAATATTCTTTTGAATTTGGACCACTGTTTAACTGACTTGCCTTGGAAGTCGTGCCACGGTGAACAGGCAGAGTGAAGCAGCAGTGAGAACCAGGAAATGTGAAGGAGGAGACAAAGCGGACCAATAGCAGCTCTTAAGGCCTGCGTCGCCGAAGTGCACCTCTCCTTTTCTGGAGAGGTGAACGTCGGGCGACGCAATAGGAATGCACGTTCCTGCTGCATCAACGCCGTCATAGCTGCGTTGCGTCAACACAGATGCATAACTTGTGCTTCAGTGACTCCCTTTTACTGTCAAGTTGGAGCCATCATTTGAGCAAGAGGTGTCCCAACTGAAAGTTTCCATTTACAGAACGCCTAAGCTGGTGTTAGGGAGAATGCACTCTAGCTGCTAATCTTTCTTACTGTCATCCAGATGTCTGCCCCATTCAACCCGATAACACGCCCAGCTGTGACCCTAAGCCACATGTGTTCACAGTACTTGACCTGCTGCATTTGGTACCTTGCCTGCCTTGTACAGGATACAAGGGCATTCAGCTTTTTTAATGGGGCCAGAAATAACCATTTAGCACACTATAAAGATGGTGGGCACTCAGAATATACAGTATATTTTTAATGTCATTGAAGAAACCACAATGGAATAACAACAACTTTTAGCTTTAATTTCAGGACAGGAATTTATTTGGGAATATAGCAGGGGTACAGCTTCAACAGAAAATCTGAATTAAATCATTAATTAAGTTTAACTACATAAGACAAAACTTGTAAAGTAACTTGAAATTACCTTACCGGTCAAGCTGAAGCTGAGTTTTTTATAAGAAAAAAAAAAATAGCTCTACCATTGCTACGTTTCTTCCCTGGCAACATTCGTTTCCCGAGTCAATCGATTAGCCACCCATACTCAAGGCTTCCGGCCGTATCCTCACATTCCCTGGTTTATCAGAGAGAGCCCAGCGCTTCTCCGCTCCGCATGTGGATTCACTGCTCAAGGGGAACATTGATATTCAGCTCAGTCTTACTTCTAGGAGCCATGACCATGTCGGTCATGAAAATTGGAGTTATTTTCATTGCTGGAAACACGACCTATGTATCAGCTCGGGCATTATTCCTCCCAGCTTCAGTGATGCGTGTCTACATACCTCAGCTCTGGCAAAAGTCCAACACTCATCGTTTTTACTTCTAAGATACAAAACTGCTCCAAGGCCAAGAACATGCAAATTGGGTTAATTGGCAACTCTAAAGTGGCCCTAGGTGTGAATGTGTGTGTGAATGGTGAAGGGATTGGCACTGTACTGTGGCTATCTCATCTATCCAAATGGATGCCCCGAATTTCCCTTTGGGATTAATAATGTATACAAAATTCAAAAATACAAAAAAAAAAAAAAAACAATACTGGAACATTTAAAAAAAAAATACAACCAGATTACAACACATTTGATCACGTCATGTTTTTAAGCAAATACAGCAGATATGAGGACATTTTTTATGCTGTACTATATTTCAACACATTTTATAATGCAGTCCTTAACAGCACAAGTCTCGTCTTCCCTCACCTTCTCCATGTCGTCCCAGTTGGTGACGATGCCGTGTTCGATGGGGTACCTCACTGCCAGGGTACTCCTGTTGCTCTGAGCCTCGTCTCCCACGTACCAGTCCTTCTGTCCCATGGCCTTCATCCCACCCTGGACACACAATTTAGCCCTTCACTCCCATATTCAGCCACACAGGTTGTAGCGTTTCTGTTTTACAATCAGTACCTGTTGTCTTGGGTTGCCGATGATGGAGGGGAAGGAGGCTTTGGGAAAGTAGTCTCCAGCGAGCCCGGCCTTGCACATACCGGACCCGTTATCAATAACCACGGCAGCCACGTCGTCATCCATGTCTGAGAAAGCGACATTTGGGTTGGTGCCATAGGCACAAATCAAGGAAAAAACAAAAAACAAAGAACCCCCCCCTCAATTCATCATAAACCGTTTTTATATCATGTTACATTACAGAATAAAAAGCAACTCAAGCACCAAGTTTAAATCTGCAATTTTTTTCTTGTAAATTAGCGTTTTTTTCTTGTAAATCTGCAATTTTTTCCTCAGAAATTTCTAACTTTTATCCCTTTAATTCTGCAACTTCATTACAATTTTTTGATAAATTAAAAAAATTGTCATAACAGCAATTTTTTTATTGTAAAATTGCAACTTTTCTCAAAACTTTGCAGCTTTTTATTTGTAATTTTGTGGGTTTTTTGTTTAAATCTGCAAATTTTTTATCATAAATTTGCCACTTTTTTTCTAGTAAATTATTTGCAACTTTCTTCCTGTAAATTTGCAACTTTTTTCTTTCATTTAAAAGTTTTTCATCAATTTGTAGTTTTTATTGTAAACATGCAGCTTTTTTCTCATAAAATTTGCAAGTTTTTCCATTTAAATCTTCAACTTTTTCCTAAGACATTTTCTAATTTTTGTAAATTTGCCATTTTTTTCCTTGTAAACCTGCAACTTTTTTCAGTTCAATCCAACTTTATTTCTGTAGCGCCATTTCACAACAACAGTCACCTCATAGCACTTTCAGCTGTAGGGAAACCCCCACACTTGCAGGAAGACCCAAGCACACAAGCGATCCCCTGTAGGCAGCGCTTGGTGAGGGTGGACAGGAAACACTCCCTCATGAGTTTTCAATTGTTCTACTTTCCATTCATATTTCCTGTCTGAACTCATCACCATCATCATAGCAGTCTGTCGTGGGTGACAGTGACTGTTTCATTTAGGTCTGATCAGATTCCTCTACGCAGCTCTGTCCCCCACCCTCCGCTGCCAGGAACTCCTGACCCTGCAAACCCGGGCAACGTCTGAGCCAGTATGAGTTGCTTTCTGACTGACCATTTCATGAAACTGCTTGCAAAGTATTTGAGTACCGCTAGCTTTTGCTGGACTAGTGGCACATTCTTGGCAGATAGAGGTATTATCAGTAGCAAGGACAGGTCAAGACAAACTGACTCCAGTATCTGTTGCAGTGACTGACCAGATGATTGGTTTATTTATCTCTGCTCTTTGTGTAGTGCATGTCACGATGCACCGACTGGCAAAAGTCCACCAGACCTTGTGACAAATGTGCTGATCTGCCAGGATTTCCAGTCTCACCCCGTGTAACTGGGAGTGGTCCACCATAGACCTGTGACAGATGTTTTTAGTTCTGCCAAGATGCCCAGTTTCACCCTCCACGCCCTCGGAAGGGCGGCGTTGCCGGTTGAGTCACCGACAGCCCGACCCATGAGACAGGTAGTACCAGTTTTCATGGTTATCCTCGGCAGGAGTAAAATCATGCTCACTTAGTGAATGAACTTTCAAAATAAGAGTGAGTGGCTCACCAAATAAAGAGCGGATGGGATGTAGACGCATAAAAAAACAAAAATAAAAGACAAACGATACTTCTGTCACTTATTAGAGCAACAAGTCTTAACGATGCGTGGTAAACTGAAACATTTCTGCCCGTGTGGATAAACTTGATCACTTGATAATGTGAGTTCTGTTAAGCAAAGGGAAAAAAAGACACTTTGCTCAGTTACACACTGTTGTCAAGAATTTTCTCTGACATAAATTTTCATTGTATTTTATTATTCAGAGTTTACATAAAGGAAATATATATAATTTCCTATAAAAATGTGAGTAAAACCAACTCTTAAAGGACATTCATTACACAAACTACATATCATATGTATTGTGTATCGTAATATAAATTATATTGTGATAGATTATTTGAGCTACAGTATATCGCCCAGCCCTAGCTTACATAGCTCTTTGTCTCATCTCTGGATGACCAAAGCGCTGAACGGATCCTGTAATCTACCCACCGACAGCAGCAGAGCTGCCAAGCAAGGCACTGGTCTGACCCACCAGGAGCAACTCGGGCGTCAGTGTCTTGCTCGAGGGCACCTTGACATGCAGACTGCAGAGAGTCAAACCACTGACCGTCCGGTCAGAAGTCAGCCACACGACACCTGTGCCACAGCCTTCAGAAATCTGAAACTTTTTTCTTGTAAACTTGAGACCTTTTTTTTTCTTCTAAATTTGCAACATTCATATTGTGACGTAGGCGAGGTTCACACAAGAAGAGGAGCAGCTGGCTGCGACAAAACAGGCTTTATTGAAGACACAACTGAACACAGACAGGAGGGCAGATCGTTCTCCAAGACCTCTGTTTCAATCAGGGTTATACAACACATGATCAATCTTACTCTAATTCTACCTATAATACTGCTGGGTCATTATAACGCAGTTATAATGACACAGCAGTATAATAACAGTAATAACATTTAAACACACAAAATAACGTCCTCTGCTGGCAAAGCATGCCGGGGACAATCCCTGCCCCCCTTAACACAGCCCCAACGTTACACTGCCCCCCCGCCCCGGACTGGTTTCTGTCCCCAGAAAAATGAAAGTCCAACTCAAAAGTCCAACAAGAATCCATCCAGGTGTCGGGGCGGCCTCTGTTGCTGACAACCAGCACGTACAGGCCCGCCAGTGTCCATTTGTGTCTCGGTCGCCATATCTGGTCGGGGTGAAGGCTCTGGCTCGACCACCAGCGGGGCGGATGGCTGGTACGGGGCGAGACGGTCACGGTGGAGTACCATGACCCGGTCCCTTTTCTTAAGCCTCACCCTGTACACCACATCAGTCAGTATCTGCAGAACCACGCACAGTCCTGACCAATGGCTCGCCAATTTTTGTGACAGTCCTCTTTTCCTCTCAGGGCAGAAAACCCAGACTCGATCTCCTGGTGCAAAGTCCCTCCCCTGGCAGCGGGAGTCATATGCCCGCTTCTGCCGACTCCCCGCCACTGCCAGGGCCTCCCAGGCGGGCCGCTGGCCTGCATCCAGCCACTGCCGAACCCAGGAAATGACCGGATCTCTGTCCTGCTCGCTCTGCAGCTGCCGCGCGCCGAGGGTCTCTGTGACGTCATCGCTGGGGGGAGCTGCCTGATTATCCGAGGGGAACTGCGTGCCGCTGTGTTATTCCTGCTCACAGTGGTCCGGAGAGCAGCAGCCCATGGGACGGCCTGGTCTCGATCCTCTGCCCACTGGCAGTGACGACAGTCCAACAGCTCCCGCAGCTGGCGTGTTTGCCCCGATTCCAGCCCACTGCAGTTCTGGGGGAACAATTCCTCGACCGCCTGCTGTGTCTCCGCTGACACGTTGACCCCTCCCCTTGCTGTCCCTGTATGTGCTCATGCTCCCTCTACTCGTGCTGGTGGCGCCGTTGTGCCCAGTCCTCGTGGTGGCTCGCCTGGTCTGGTCTGTCCTGGCGGTACCTCGATCGTGCAGGCCTCCGGTCTCCTTCCCTGGGTCCCGCTGCGGAGCATGATGGTCTGGTTTCCCAGCTGGAGGGACGGTCTGGCGGCGGCAATCTTCGCGTTCTACGCTGCGAGCAGGTCGAGTCCAATAATGCAGGGGTCTTGGATGTCAGCCAGCCAGAACGGGTGGTTTGTGTTCTGGCCGGCCACCCCCACCATGAGAACTCTTCACCCTCCCAGTCTGGTGCGCTCACCGGTAGCTGTAGTGACGCAGCACCTGGTGGGTTCCCACCCCTGCGGTTCTGTCTCGTCCGTGCCTGGCAGCACACCGGGTCAGACCAAGGAGATGGTAGAACCGGTGTCGATCAGGGCCTGGATCGGCGTGTTGTCCAGGCTGCACTGTAGGTACAACCCTGGCGAGTCCAATTTGGCCCACACACTGTGACAGCTCATCGGTTTGTCGTGGGGTGGGTGCAGGGCGGTACCGCGCGATATGTCCTGGCTCCCCGCAGCGGAAGCACCCTTCCTTGTGTCGCCGCAGCAGTCTTCTCCGTGGACGCGCTGCCGTGGTCTGCCATAGCCCCCCCCCCCCCCACTCTCAGCCGTGGCCTGGAAGGTTCTTTGTCTTGGTGCCAATGTCTCGGCTGTACGATTCATCAGCGGCTCCACCCGCTCTGCTTCTGCCACCGCAGTCTCCCAGTTGCTCGCGGTGTTAATCTGTACATGGCTCTGGAGCTGGGCCGGGCGGAGACCCTGGATGAAGTTCCTGAGGGCGAGCTTCTCCACTACCTCCGGTTCGAAGTCCGGGTAACTGCGCCGTGTCAGTAGCCGTATGTCCGCCGCGTAGGCTCCTAGGCTCTCCCGGCTACCTCAAAGGCGAATGGTCAGCTGTTCCTGGGCATGCTCGATGTCGGCCATTATCCCAAACCGTCTTCGGAGCGCTCCTTGTAGCCCTGGCCAGCTGCGGCGCTCCTCGGGCCGGAGGTCAGACAGCGTGCAGAGAGCTCTCCCTTCCAAGGCCAGCGCGACCTGCATGGCGGTTTCTTCTGGTGGCCAGCCGTTCGGAGCGGCAGCCAGCTCGACCTGGACCAGGTAGTCGTCCAGCAGGGTCTCGCCGTTGAAGCGGGCAATCTTGGCCTGCTGCCGGATGGATGGGACAGTCGTCTCCCGGTCGATCGTCGCCCCTGGTCACAGTGGAATCGCCGGCCCGTCCTGCCCTGAAAAGGGCGGGGAGCAGGGCTGGTTTGCTCTGCACAGCCCGCTCTGCCTTGAAAAAGGCAGAAGGCGGGGTACGCTGGTCCCGTCGGGTCCGCTGCTTCGTTCGTCCCGGCGAGCAACTCCGGGGGTCAGTGTCTCAGCTCCGTCGTCCGTCAGCTGAGCGATGAGTCGCTCCAGCTGCTGGATCTCCATTCTGATCCTGGCTTCCATCTGTTCCATGGTCCCACTCCTGACACCAGTGTGACGTAGGCGAGGTTCACACAAGAGCAGATGGCTGCGACAAAACAGGCTTTATTGAAGACACAACTGAACACAGACAGGAGGGGAGATCATTCTCCCAGACCTCCGTTTCAATCAGGGTTACACAACACATTATCAATCTTACTCTAATTCTACCTATAACATTGCTGGGTCATTATAGCGCAGTTATAATGACAGCAGTATAATAACACAGTAATAACATTTAAACACACAAAATAACGTCCTCTGCTGGCAAAGCATGTCGGGGAAAATCCCTGCCCCCCTTAACACAGCCCCAACGTTACAATATGGACACTGGTTTAATTTTTTATTCTGCGGAATCAGTGTTGGGCAAGTTACTAAAAATAGTTACTAATTACAGTTACTAGTTACTTCTTTTCAAAAGTAACTGAGTTAATTTACCAATTACTGCATAATTAAAGTAATTAGTTACTTGGAAAAGTAACTTTCACATTACTCTTAAATGCATACTTAAATCATCTTGCACACATAGCAAGATAATTAATGGATTATATTAGGGTCTTATTAATGTCAGGCTGAACACAGACTGTTTCAGACAGAGCTGTTAGCACACATTCAGTCTGCTTTATCCTGCCTACAGAGCTCTGATTGTGGGGAAAAATCTGAAGAAAATCAACATATTGCCAGTAATTTCCTCATTTTGGAGTGAGAGTTGGCAGCACTGCATAAAGCTGTCCATGTTTATCTGACCTGAATGATTATGGATTTAATCTGATGTGCAGTGATCCAAAGAAAATATCCATTATCCACAGTCCAAATGTCTGCTGTCACAGAGACATGATCCAGTCCCTCAAATTCCATTCAGAGACCAAAATCCATGCTTGAATAATCTTTATCCAGGTTGCAGGTGAATGTGTTTTAACTTCAGTGGACCGCAGTCCAGCTGTCTGATGGAAAGTGGTATCACATCTTCATTCTGTAACCACATGTCTGGCAGTCGGATTAATTCTCACTGGGTCAAACTGTCCAGATGCATACCTGTGCTTGAAATCCAGCCACGGCTGTTGAGACGAATGTTTCCACTGTACATCCAGCCGTGGCTGTTCAGAGTACAGTAGATCCACTAACAATGTGTTAGGTGTTAGCATAGCATAGCACTAGCTTTGTTGGAGCTGAAGACTGCCGTAGGTCTCAACCGGCACTTAGCTTGCAACCCACCAATATGCTTTTGTTTTTAACCTCGACAAAGGAAAAATAATTTCCACAAAAACAAAGTAGCTTCACCTTTTCCTCCACTCAGTAGTGACAACTCAGCTGTCTGCAACAGGTCACATTCACTGATGGCTGCGTCAGCTACGTAGAGTATGTATATTCATTTATTTGTGCTAAAAATATCTATCCCTATTAATAAAATGAGTAATGCATCTGATCAAATTTCAGTAACTAACATTACTGAATTTTTAAACAGGAAACCAAGAAACACTAGAGGATCCTTCACCCCTGTCGCAAGGTCTGTGGTGGACTTTTGCCAGTCGGTGCATCGTGACATGCACTACACAAAGAGCAGAGAAACAAACCTAACATCTGGTCAGTCACTGCAACAGATACTGGAGTCAGTTTGTCTTGGCTTGTCCTTGCCACTGATAATACCTCTATCTGCCAAGAATGTGTCGCTAGTCCAGCAAAAGCTAGTGGTACTCAAATACTTTGCAAGCAGTTTCATGAAATGGTCAGTCAGAGAGCAACTCATACTGGCTTGGATGTCACCCGGGTTAACAAGGTCAGATGTTCCTGGCAGCGGAAGGCGAATTACAGAGCTGCATGGAGGAATCTGATCAGACCTAAATGAAACAGTCACTGTTGCCAAGTAGTGGCGTTACAGTAACACATTACTCCCAACACTGTGTGTAATTGATTGTTGTTGTTTTTTTTAATCCCTTTCTTGATAATGGTGCCTGTCCCTCTGGGAGAGAGGCAGGGTACAACCTGGACAGATCACCAGTCCACCGCAGGGCTAACAGAGAGACAGACGACCACTCACTCTCACTTTGGACAATGTAACTGTGGGAGGAAACCAGAGCAACCAGACAACTGCACACAGACAGATCACCGCTTGGGCTTGAACCCACGACCTTCTTGCTGTGAGGGGACGGTGTAGTGCATTAAATATGACACATGGGAGTACTGTGGGTGACGGTGGTGCCGCCTTTCCGGTTCTGCCGCCACCCTGGGTATAAAGGGCGAATGCGGAAGGGACTCGCTCCTTTTTTGACCAGACCATCTGCCTACGCAGAGCGTCTGTGTTGGTGTGTGTTCATTAAATAAAGTTACGTTCTACTGCACCTCCGGCCTGTTTACTGAAGCCGGGTTATGGACATAACAGACAGGACCAACCACTGCTGCACCAAGCTGCCTGAAATGTGACCTATTGATTCCGCCAGTGTTACATAGTGTCCGTACAATTGACCAAGTGCATTCTGGGTACTGTAGGTACCGTTCACTGAAATCACGTCAATGCTGGAGACATCGTCACAAAGCAGACATGGGGAAGTCTTGCTGTGTTGTAAATTGTAATAGTCGTTCTCACAACCGCTGTGGAGAAAAGGTAAACCACGGAATAGGTTTTTTTCATTTTCCAGCATGGAATAAGAACAGCACAGCCTACGTTTCGGATGTAACCAAGAGGCAACGCCTGGCCTGGATTGCAGCAGTCAGAAGACCCAACATAACTTTCAAACACACACCTGTATTGATGGTGGTGTGCTCAAAGCATTTTCATAAAGGTACGTTATGATTTATTGTGTATGTCTGTTAAAACTTGCTTGTGTTGTGGTTAAGACTTGCGTGGTCATAGCCTTTACCCTACGTCAGCAGTGCTAAGCTAAGCAGAGCTAAGCTAAAGAAAGACTCCGATATCCTACTAGCTAGAAAAATTTACCACTCACACCTGTGTGAGTGGTAATTTAATTTGCATGGTAATTTAATTTGCAGTGGTAATTTAATTTGCCTTAATTTGTTCTACACCAGAGTGTTTTCTTACGTTTGCTTTGCTTTAACAGCAGACCAGCTTATGAAATGCTAGACTGTGATCCTGACTGGGCACCTTCTCTAAACCTTGGGCATGCAGAGCTTCCAGCAGCCACTGCTGACAGGTTTAACCGCTTATGCAGACGGACAAGATGACAAAAAGAATCAGCAGGGCATGCAAGTGAACCCCAACACAGACCCCCAACATCATGGGCCCCGTGACTGAGATGGATAATGTAGCTCCTTCAGGTAGTCTTTTTTTTTTAATTTTATTTTTTGTTACCCATGTTTTTCCTTCTACAGTGTGTCTTGGAATTCCTTTTGATTACACAATATATTAACTACAGCTGTTTATTGTCCCGATCAGCAACAGATGACACCACACCTCTGGCTGAGATGGAGGAGACGACATCTAATGAAGCAGCACAGATCTGTCAGGCTGATGATGCTCCAGAGGAAAATGTGCAAGAACTCCAGAAATGCAGCATGTGTCACCTTAGGCTTAAAGAAATTTTACACTTGCAAGGGGAGAACAGAAAGTTAAAGGAAGAGGTCTCCAGAAAGACCCTGGATGAGAATTTCCTCAAAGACAATGACTCAAAGGTGAAATATTACACTGGGCTTCCATCTTTCAGTTTGTTGATGGCTCTGCTGATGCAAATTTTTCCCAGCCTACAAATTCTCCTTTTAACTATGATGCGTTTGCGGCTTAATTTGCCTCTAGAACATATTGCACACTTTTTTGACATAAGCAGACAAACCGCATCCATCCTATTCTGTGACACCATAAATGTACTCTATGCACACCTCAGCCCTTTGGTGTACCGGCCAAAGAGACATTGTTTGCAGGCTAGCATGCCACATCAGTACGTTGAAATGTTTGGCAATAACGTCACAGTTATTATCGACTGCTTTGAACTTTTCATTGAGAAAGCGCAAAATCTAACTGCAAAGGCACAGACGTATTCAAACTACAAAAGCAGGCACACTATGAAATATCTGATATGGATCCTTGTGGGGTAATCCCTATCTTTTATTTCCAAAAGGGTGGGGGGGGGGGCGTGCCAGTGACAAACAGAGAACTGTGGCATTCTACATAAACTGTCACCAGGAGACCTAGTATTGGCAGATCGTGGATTTGACATTAAGGAAAGCATTGCCCTTGTAGGCGCCACACTGAAAATACCTGCATTCACCAGGGTCCGCAGCCAGCTTGATGCCAGAGATGTAGAGGAGACGAGGAAACTAGCTCACGTCAGAATCCATGTGGAGAGTAATCGGCTGCATGCGCTCCAAATATACAATACTGAATGACACTATACGTCTTGCATTTGTAGTGCCATGTGAAGGTGACGATATGACTTTACTGGATAAGATTGTTACTGTAACCTGTGCTTTGACCAATATGTGTCCAAGTGTTGTTATAAAGCCATAGTTTTAGAATGTAGACCATGATATTTTTTTGGTGTGGTTTAGCCTTTGACATAATGTCTTTAATATTGTCAATAATATTGAATCAATTAAAGCAGCACCTCTTCAATTTTTCTTATTGCTCAAGCATTTTGATTTCTCTTAGTTTTATATATGTAAATCACAATGAGTTGCCCTTGTGTATGAAATGTGCTATATAAATACACTTGCTTGCTTTGTAACAACTTTTTTGAATAAAGTACCCAATGGCTTACAAACTCCAGCTCTTTATTTCGAAGATGCAAAATTGTAACCATAACCATAACACAACAATATAGATTGACATGTATCATTGTTCACACAACGTTATAGCGCATGACTGTCTCATGCTACAGCACTACACTACACATTTTAGTTCTGCATTTAATATAAACCCTGAGTTTGAAATAAACGTTTGAATTGAATTTGAACTACTCTGATGTGCACATGTCGCAATGTGCAGTAGGCTGTGACATCTGTTGGTGTTATATTCCCCCGCAAACGTACAGCTGCATCAATTTTGCACAACAGTGCTGCAACATGTCCACACTTCTCTGCAACCCCAGCCATACAGGTGCAGTGAGCGCTCTCCACTTCTCCACTGGATGTTAGGAGAACCCATGGCTGAAGAGGCTGTTGGCCAAGCCGCATGCAGAGATTAACCTAAGAAATACAAAAAAAAAAAAAAATTCTTTTGGGAAATATAAAACTTGTGTTACAATATTAAAAGCACACTGTCGGACTTCTGGTTATGGCGGCCACGTATCACTCTGCTCTGCTCCTAGAGGGAAAAAAAAAAAATCGGCAAATAACTCATTTGGAGCAGAACCTATCCCAGCGTTTGGGCGAGAATATGCCGGTGAAGACTAAGGCTGGAAAATCAGGCGGAGGAAAAATTGAACCACCGAAACAGTCCAAATTAACGGACTTTCACGTCCGTGACGCAGCAGATAAAGCTCCAGATATGACAGAGGAAGCTAGCAGCGGTGCGGTGACTGCGGGCAACGGCACAGGTGCAGTGCTCGCTGCCATTAGTTCAATGAGAGCAGACTTCCGCTAAATTTGATGGGATTATGGCAGCGTTGGAAGGAATGAGAAAAGAATTGGGTGACTGTGTGGAACGAGTGGCGCAGGTGGAGCTTCGAGTTTCCAGTGCTGAAGATGACGTCGCTGGCCTTCAATTAAAGGTGCGCACTTTGGAAAAAAAAATAAATGTCTGGAAGATAATGTCCTGGACTTGGAGTCCCGGTCGAGACAGAACAACCTGAGGCTGGTGGGTCTACCGGAGGGAACCGAGGGTCGGGACCCATGTTCCGTTTTGGAAAAGTGGATTCCAGAAGCGCTGAACAACGCGGAGCTGCAATCATCAGTTGTATTAGAAAGCGCCCACCGAATTGGACCACAGAGAGATAATAAGGGACCACCGAGGACCCTAATTATGAAGTTCCTCAGCTACAGAGACAGGATGAAGATCTTAAACGCGACGCGAGCCAAAGGAGAAATTAAATACCAGGATCAACAGGTGCGGTTCTACCCAGATTTGGCCACAGGAATTCAACGGTTGAGGAAGCAGTTTGACCCCGCCCATAAAGAGCTGCGCAACCTTGGGATTCGTCATGGAGTAATTCACCCTGCAAGACTGTTGGTCACGTATGGGGGCGGAACACACATCTTCAAGACCCCTGAGGAGGCGCAGGAGTTCATCGGGAAGATCCAAGAAGAGACTGGTGGGAGATAAGCATGAACAAAATATAAGGTAGAATATTTAAGCATTTGCACAGGCATCTAACTGATATGAAGCATATAGCAAGTTTACAAAATATAGATTGTATTACATATTTAAAAAAAAAAACCCTATGATGTACAAAGTTGCTATAAAATTTTGGAGTTAAGTTGGAAAACTACAGAAGAGAGTTAATGTTACGTCATTTAAAGCAGTAGAGTTAGGGTGATTGAGAGGATGAAGAAGGAGTGGCTTTGACTGATCCTCGTGGGTGTGGAGCAGTCGATGGCTATATCGGGAGGCGGAATTTTTTTTTTTTGATTTTGGGGGGGGGATCACCACAGATGTGGGAAGGGGGAATTTGTTTGTGTGTAGTTTGTAGGATGAATGAGCATGTTTATATTGCCAGGTAATCCCAAACTCCCTATTGATCATAGACCAAAGCGTTAATCTTAATTTAACTTCATGGAATTTCAGAGGTCTGCAAATTTAAAAAAAAACTTAAACAAGTTATGAATAAAATAAAAGACATAGGTTCAAAAATTGTGTTTTTACAAGAAACTCATCTAATAGAGGAAGATGTAAAAAGAATTAGGAGAAGATGGCAGGGAAGTGTATTCACCTCATCATTTTCATCCCGAGCCAGGGGAGTTATGACTCTCATACATAAATCAGTCCCATTTCAAGTGAAAAAATGTAATTGGAGACAAATTTGGAAGATATCTAATTATTCAAGGATCTTTGCTATTAGAAAATATAAATCTGGTGAACTTATACGGCCCCAATATAGATGATCAAAAGTTCTTTGCTAATTTATTCCTTATTTTATCTTCACTTACAGGGCAACATATAATAGCAGGGGATTTTAATTGTACATTGAATCCCGGTATAGATAGATCAACAGGACTAGACTGTACGCACAATGGATGCAGGATGATCATTAATCATTTTATGAAAGAATTGAGATTGCTAGATATATGGAGAGAAATGAAACCACAAGTTAAAGCCTATTCTTGTTATTCTAATATCTACAAGACATTCTCACGTATTGACTATTTTTTGATCTCCACAGAATTAAGGTCCAAGATTCAAAACTGCTTCTATCATAATATTGTGATCTCTGATCATGCACCCTGCTGTCTAATATATGTAGATAAGAAATTGACAAAGGAATCAGGTAGATGGCAATTTCAGCATAAATGGCTTCAGGATGAGGAATTTGTTAAGTACATAGAAAAACAGATAGATGAGTTCTTTGATATCAATACTACACAAACATCAGCATGTGTAAAGTGGGAAGCTTTCAAAGCTTTTATTAGGGGGCATATTAGTTATACAGGTTCTAAATCTAAGAAGACTCGAGAGGACAGAGCCCAATTGGAACAAACTAAAAATTCTTCAAGAAAAAGTGTATGCAGGAAGTAACCCACAGTTACAGAATGAATTACTGATTCTGAGAGCTGAATATGACAAAAAAAAATCAGCGAATAGAGCTGCCTCGAGTCTTCTAAGATTGAAGCAATCTTTTTATGAACAAGGTGAAAAATCAGGAAAATTATTGGCATGGCAGATTAAACAATTAGAATTTAAAACACCAATCACCAGTATTATAAGTAACGGAGAGCCAGTTGTAGATCCTTTAGAAATTAATAGAGCCTTTAGAGATTACTATGAAAAATTATATGATACAAAAAATGAAACTGACTTAACAAAACTAAAAGGGTTTTTGGATGGACTATCTATACCGTGTATTCCAAATGAAAACAGGGAGATACTGGAGTCTAAAATTAGTCAAGAAGAAGTTGGGCTAGCCATTGATAATATGAAATCAGGAAAAAGTGCAGGACCAGATGGTCTTCCAGTTGACCTCTATAAAAAATTTAAGAATAAATTAATAAAACCATTTTGGGAAATGGTTTTAGAAGCATTTCAAAATAGTAATTTACCACCATACATGAATAATGCCTTAATTATACTGTTGCCAAAACCAGGTAAACCCTCTAATAAATGTGAAAATATGAGACCAATAAGCCTATTAAATGCTGACCTTAAGATAATCTGCAAAATTTTAGCAAGCCGAATACAAGAAATATTACCAAATATTACTAACAGAGATCAGAATGGCTTTATAAAGGGAAGACAAGGCTTCCATAATGTAAGAAGACTATTTAATATTATCTATTCTAATAAAGAAGCACCGGATACAGCTCTCTTATCATTGGACGCCGAAAAGGCCTTTGATAGGGTCAAATGGCCCTTTCTTTTTGAAGTCCTACAAAGGTTTGGACTTGGAAATAATTTCATAAAATGGGTTCAGATAATATACAATAATGCTACAGCAGAAATCCCAACAAACAGCAATATCTCAAAATCAATAAATATCAATAGAGGATGTCGACAAGGCTGTCCACTTTCACCTTTACTGTTTACTATGGCAATTGAACTTTTAGCGACGGCAGTACGTTTACATCCACAAATATATGGAATTAAAGTTGGACCAACAGAACATAAAATCTCCCTGTATGCCAATGACAATTTTGTTTATGTCGAATCTTAAAAAAATCAATCCTGACCTTGTTGAATTTAATAAAGAATTTTGGGGAAATATGAGGATATAAAATAAATAAAACTAAATCTTCAATATTAATGCTAAATGAGACCCAGAGAAATCGCCCAGCTTCTGAGGTAAATCAATTTAATGTTGTAAATCAGTTTAAATATTTAGGAATTCAAATTTTGCCTAAGCTAGAATCAGTCGCCAGTGCCAACTATGAAGCCTTAATGACAGATATTAATGAGTTGCTTCAGAGATGGATGTCACTACCAATGTCGATGATTAGGAGAATCAATATACTTAAAAGTAATATCTTACCTAAAATACTTTATTTATTTCAATACATTCCTTTGCCACCACCTTCAGATCTATTCTCAAGAATTAAAAAAAAGTTAGTGGAATTTATATGGAACAATAGGAAGGCTAGATTACGTCTGTCCTTACTATATTTACCATTTGATCGTGGAGGTCTGAAATGTCCAAACTTTATGTTGTATTACTGGTCAGCACAACTGAGGTCTATGACATTATTTTTCATCAAATGATCTCCCTCACTGGACTGAAATGGAATCATACAATTTACCTTTACCTCTTCCCTTATTCATATACTCAGACTCGGCTAAAAAAATTACAGAAACAAGTCAAAAATCCATTTGTAAAGCATATGATCAAAATATGGTGTGAAATTAAAAAATATTTAAAAGAACCACATTTGCTGTCACAATTTAGCCCAATATGGGGTAATCAATATTTTAAACCAGGGAGAGCGGATGCTGTATTTAAAGTATGGAATTTAAAAGGGATTCAAAAGATTCAAGACTTATTTGTTATGTTCAGATAATGTCTTTTGAAGAGCTGAGGATCAAATTTAATCTTAATAGAACACATTTTTTTAAATATCTTCAGCTTAGGAACTTTATTCGATCAAATCAAAATAATATTCTCACCCGACCTACTTATTCATCCTTGGAAAAAATTTTGACGAAAGATAGTAAGAGAAAGGGTATTATTTCAGAGTTTTATAACTCATTGACACTATCCTCAAGTGAAAACTCACAGAAAAGATTAAATTATTGGAAAGAAGACCTGCAAATTGAAATTTCAGAGGAACAATGGGAATTGGCTTGTACAGAAGCTCAAACCAAATCAATAAATGTACGTCTTAAATTGATACATTTTAAATGGTTAATGCGGATGTATGTTACACCAGTGGAGTTGAATAGATATAACAAAAACATACCAGATACGTGCACAAAATGTATGGAAAGTAAAGGAACCTTACTTCATTGTGTATGGGAATGTAGGAAAATTAGAATGTTTTGGGAAGAGGTGAGGGTAACAATTGAAAAAATAATTTCAAAACAAATCATATTGAATCCTAAATTGTTTTTATTGGGTCTGTATCCAGAAAAGCATAATTTTAATAAAATTGAAAGAGCATTCATAGACCTCAGTTTGCTTAACGCCAAAAAATGTATTGCACTACTGTGGAAAAAGACTCAGACCAGATGTGACTCAGTGGTTAAGACAGATGTTAACAAACCTTTCATTAGAAAGAATAACATACATACTGAAATCAAAGGAAAATGTGTTTGAGAATATATGGAGACCTTTCACTGATTATGTAAAGAATTTAAACATAACTTTTGAAGAAGAAGGTGAATGATGTGTGTGGACTTTGTAAATTCCAAACTGGTGAATGTGAGGCGGATGATAAAATAAGCAGCAATGCTGAGGTTTTAAGTTGGTTTTATTAAATCATACCGCCGTCATGAGCTCCGCTCCCGGCGCCGTGCGTGCGCGCCAGAAGCGAGCCCACGGCTCTCAGAGAAGGAGGACACAAAGTCTGTGTCCAGCAGCAGCAGTTGAGGAAGTGGAATTGAGAGGATGAACATGAAATTCAGACAGCTTATATACTCAGCTACAACAATACATCAAAGCATTCACAGTGGTCGATATGAGCATTTGCATATGAGAGGCACAGTCAGGCCAGGATGCATGAACACAATACATGAATGGAACATTAACCTCACAGCAGTGAAACAATGCATAAATGGCAGATTACATCTCAGTAGTGCAGCGGAAAAAACCAGGAGTAGCGAGCTGTCTGTCCTTGTCTGTTGTGGGGGTTTCACCAACCCGCCACAAATGTATAATATGTATACTTATGTAATGGATTGCCTAGACTAAACAGAGGAGCATTGTTGAAGAACTGTTCTTGTTAGTGGTTGTTGGTGGGTTTTTTTAGTATTTTTTTTTTATTATTACTTTAGTGTTAGTGTTTGATTGTTTGTGTTATGTTTGTAAAAAGTTTCAATAAAAATATTGTGGAAAAAAAAGCACACTGTCACGTATATTGGGTGCATAATTCAATTTAGGGCATGCACTTTTTTATTTAGTAAATAAATACTTGTAATCAAGACAAGAAATTAAAAAAAAAACATACCTTTGTGCGCATAATTGTCTTCACGCCTGCCTTGTACATCTCCAAGTCATGCACCCATCCATCTGTGAACTGCACTTTTGCTTGCTTCAAAGACCGGAAGTTACTAAAAACTTCATGTGTGTATGGACTGACGCTTAAAATCATATAATTATAAATGAAGCCATGGTCGCAGTTTGGCAGAATGTTTAGGTCCGAACTCCACATGGCATGTTGGTAGGGATCTAGTCCATTAACCCCTTCAAGCTTCTCCAAATAGCGGGCCTTTGCAGTGCCGTTCAGTTTGGCGGAGTACGGTCCCTTTAAATTTTCTTTTGCACGGTCCATTTGGTGGGTTTTTTTTTTTTTCATTCACAACAGACGCCGAGGCGCTGTGTGCCTGCAGTCAGATTACAATCACCGTACCTACCCCACCCAGAATGCATTGCACGTTTGTCACGTGGGCTGGCGAGGTTAATTCAGAAATAATCATCCAATAATAGATTCCCCTCCCTGAAATATGTGTTACAATAAAGTTATTAAAATATTGGTGGTTTGACTGAAAATTTTACCACAAATTGCTACACGTGATTATCCAAACTGAGCCTGTGACGATGGGATGTCACTACCGTATGTCTGGTTATATTGTGATTATGTTGTATCTGTATTGTTGTATGTTAAGATGCACATAATGGTTTATGATTTGTCTTGGTTAATTTGAATGCCCTGGGGAGATAATTAGCATGATTAAGAATCTGGTAAAATAGTTAAAAGATTTGTTGCACATACCTTTTCCAGCATGCCCCTGTGGGTGTCCAGGCAAAAGACTCCATTAGGCGTTGAAGGTCTTATATAGGACACCAGCAGGGAGCAAATATGTCTGGTGAGTTAGGGGGTAGTTTAATATTTGTAAATAGGGGTTAAGGTTATTTATGGAACTATTTATATGATTATTTATTGTGTGTTATTTATGTATTTATATTGTGTATGTCTGGGGAAATTATTTATGTATTTTTATATATTATTGGGTATGTGTAAATGATGGAGGATTTGTTGTTTTACCTGGGATTATGGGAGGTGCTAATCAGCCCTAATTGTCTCTGTCAGTATAAAACAGGTGTGATGATTGTCACCTAGAGTTGTTCAGATGAGATGAGATGAGATGAGATGAGATGAGATGAGATGAGATGAGATGAGATGAGATGAGATGAGATGAGATGAGATGAGATGAGATGGGATGGGATGGGATGGAACAATCGAGAGATCGAATCATTTGGAACAATTGATTCACAAAAAGAATTGATGTTTTGGAACATTTGAAACATCTCCCCACAGCGACATCTGGTGGCCAAATGTTATAATACTACACTGAACCAGACAAGTGTTTTGGGGTCTTTATCTCAACGTTTCGTGTTTTGTTTGGGTTTCTAGTATTATTTGTCTGAAAATATATATTTTTTCAGTTAGTATTTGTAGGGGGTGCTTGTTTACAAAATAGACATCAGTCCCTGTTTTTAGGGGTGCTTGTGTACGTTCAGTTCTTTTTGCCTTCCTGTCAAGGAACAACAAAAAGACTGAGTGAGGAGGAATGCTGCCATGCAACTTCATATATTGTAAATATATGTAACTATATGTAAAATATATAACTATATGTAAATGTACAACAATATGGCTTCTTTTAGTGATCAAATGCATAATTATATTTATTGTAAATAATAATAAAGGTGTATAAATAATAAATGTATACTCGTATTGTAGAGAATGCGTTCAAGAATGAGGCTGAGTTTATTTCTCAGAGTCAACTTTATTGAGTGAACACATGCTCTATCAATCTAGGCAGGAAAAAGAGACTGAGCGATCGAATACCACGTTCTTATACTCTGCTGGGGCCACAACCCTCGGTCACATGTTACTTAAGCAAACATATAATTACATGGCACATAGTCTCAGTCACAATGCACTCTTTCATGTCTCACTATTGTCTCTTGTCCTACGGTGGTCCGGGAATCTTCCTGGGACATCCTCTCCGCGACAAAGGTCAAGACTCACACCTACTCGTCATCTCCTGTAGATCTCTGCAGGTCCAGACCTCTTTTGTCCCACCAGACGTGGAGTCACCAATACACATACAGTCACATATTTGTGGGGAGATATGAACTCAATATCTGCGCCACATAACCCCCCCCCCCCAAACGTCTATTCAGGGACAAAATCTAATCAGAGCTGTATGGCAGAAACATCACAACATAACACAAATCAATCCACCAGTTGCTTGGGTTTAAACCTCCTGCCAAATCTGTTGTAAGCTGGCTTTGTTCCTTCTGCAGCGGCTCCCTGCATCTGTGAATCAGACTTGTTAGCACATCTCTGTGATGTCAACGAACAATGCCTTTTCGGCGGCCTGCCACAGCGGGGGGCCCTGGCCAACTGCACGTGTTCATCAGCCAGAACAAAAGCGGGTTTGAGTCTGTTAATGCAAATCAACTCTTTTCTGTCTCCCAAATCAAGCAAAAATTGTTTCTCTCTTGTTTCCAACACTCTGAAAGGCCCGTCGTAAGGGGGTCGTAAACCTGGTCTTTGGGCATCATGTCTAACAAAAACAAACTCCGCATTCTTTAAAGCTCTTGGCACAAAAACGCGTGGAAAACTGTGATGCACTGGGCCAGGGAGGGTGTCTGATCCTGTGCCGCTCTGCAACAGCTGAGCGGGGGGGCAATTTGGTGCGGGGTTGTCAGGGAGGAAATCCCCCGGCAAACGGAGGGGTTGAGCAAAAACTAATTCAGCCGGGGAGGCTTGCAAATCCTCCTTAGGTGCAGAACGCAACCCCAATAAAACCCATGGAAGTCTATCCACCCAATTTGTATCCGTGAGAGACGCTCTGAGGGCTGCTTTCAATGACCTATGAAAGCGTTTGCACAAACCATTAGCCTGAGGGTTATACGCGGTAGTGCGGTGGATCTTCACCCCCAGGCTGTGGGCCATGGATGAACAGAGTTCAGAAACGAATTGGGGACCTCTGTCGGACGTTATGTCCGACGGGACTCCAAAACGCGCGACCCAAGCCGTTAAAAACGCGCGTGCAACGTCTGCCGCCGTAGTTGACGCTAGAGGGACCACTTCCGGCCAACGCATGGTGCGATCTACCATCGTCAAAGGATGTGTGCACCCCTGCGACAACGGGAGGGGGCCCACCAAGTCGACATGCACATCATCAAAACGTTTAGCCGGGATGTGAAAAGGTTCTAAAGGAGCCCTAGTGTGTTTGTGTATTTTGGCTCGTTGACACGCTACGCAGGCCGCTGCCCATTCTTTGACCTGTTTACGCAACCCCGGCCAAACAAATTTTTCACCCACCATCTTAATCGATGCACGCACCCGGGGGTGCGCGCATCGATTAAATGCGCACCCGCACACCCGCGCACCCGCGCACCCGCGCACCCGATTAAATACGCGCACTCCATTAAATAGAGAATGGATTGAGTCGAAAACGCGGTGGCGCCATGCAGCCGGAACTACAGGGCGAGGCCGCCCGGTGGAGACATCGCAGATTAGAGGGGGCATACCTATCTGCGGCACCCTGTGCTCCAGCCTTAACCCTGTTGGTCCAGACTGGAGCGCGTGCACATCCGCGTCGTCAGCCTGCTCCGCGGCCATGGCTGCGTGATCTAAACCAACGTGGACCAGGGCTGCGAGTGCTTCTGCGCCACAGACTTGGCCCGCGGCCACGGCTGCCGAGCCTGCCCCCATGGGGCTTGGCGCTGCTACTGCACGCAAAAGGCAGTCTGCCACCACATTATGTTTGCCCACGACATGCTGAATATCGGTGGTGAACTCTGATATCGCGGCCAGCTGTCTTTGTTGCCGGCCTGAACAAGGCTCTGAAATCTTGGCCATCGCGAAAGTTAATGGCTTATGGTCCACGAACGCGGTAAAACGGCGCCCCTCGAGCCAGAACTGGAAATGGCGGGTGGCCAAATGCAGGGCCAAAAGCTCCCTGTCGAACGCGCTGTACTTCCGCTCGTTATCGCGCAAGGTTTTGCTGAAAAACGCGAGGGGTTGCCAGCTCCCCCCCACGAACTGTTCAACGACTGCCCCCACCGCTAAATCAGAAGCATCCGTGGTGAGCGCCATACGTGCCGTTGGCACCGGGTGTGCCAACAAAACGGCGTTCGCCAGGGCTGATTTGACCTGGGAGAATGCGCGCTCCCGCTCCGAGGACCACTCGATCTTGTTCGTAGGTTTCTGCTTTTTAAGTGCTGCGTACAATGGGTGCATGAGCTGCGCTGCGCCTGGGAGGAAACGGTTATAAAAATTGACCATTCCCAAAAATTCCTGCAATGCTTTGACCGTCTGAGGTTTGGGAAAATCAGTTATTACACGTACTTTATCGGGCAGAGGGACCGCTCCTTCTGGTGAAACACGATGCCCCAAAAAATCGATTTGCGCAACCCCAAACTGGCACTTCGCTGGGTTAATTATTAACCCGTGCTCTGCCAGCCTCCGAAAAACCGCTGTGAGGTGGCTTTCGTGTTCGTCTTGGGACGTGCTGGCTACTAAAATATCATCCAAGTAGACGAACACGAAAGGGAGGTCGCGTAGGACTGCATCCATCATGCGCTGAAACGTCTGCGCAGCCCCTTTGAGATCAAACAGCATACGCAAAAACTCGAAAAGTCCAAAAGGAGTTATTACCGCTGTTTTGGGTATGTCCTGAGCACCAACTGGGACTTGGTGGTACCCGCGCACCAAATCTATTTTAGAAAAAATACACGCCCCCGCTAAATGTACTGAAAAATCTTAGCGGTCATGAGCTGAAGCGTTATTCAACCTGCGGAAATCACCGCAAGGCTGCCACGAGCCATCAGCCTTGGGGACCATATGTAGTGGCGATGCCCAGGGGCTGTTAGAGCGTCTAATGATGCCCAGTTTTTCCAGGCTGGCGAATTCCTCGCGCGCTATGGCAAGTTTAGTTGGGTCCAAGCGCCGAGCTTTTGCAAAAACGGGGGGACCGGTAGTAGTTATAAAGTGCTCCACCCCATGTTTAGCCACTGACGCCGAAAACATTGGGACTGTGAGTGCTGGAAACTGAGTGAGCAGTGCTTGAAACTTACCACCCGCAGCTGTGAGGTTGGGCTGTGCAGTGGGCGGGACCACCTGGGCTGTGCAGGAAATGCTGTGAAAAGACATTAACCAGACGTCTATTAGCAAGATTAACCAATAAACCATTTGAGCACAAAAAATCAGCACCTAACATGTTATGACTGACTGCTGCCACGACGAAGGTCCACTCAAATGTCCGACCGTGAAAAGACAGGGGGAGGGTCTTCTCCCCGAAGGTCTTGATCGTCGAACCGTTCGCCGCCAACACCAGGGGTCCGCTGGAAGGCGCCGACCGATCAGCATGGAGGGGTGTGATGAAACTCAGCTGGGAGCCCGTGTCCACCAGGAACTGCCTCCCTGATTTCCCGTCCGTGAGGTAGAGCAGCTTATTCTTCGTGCCGAGAGCAGCAGCTGCTACCGACTCTCGGGCCTGGCGTTTTCCCGAGTGCTTGAACTGGCACGGGGGGATGCATTTGTTTGCCCTCTCGGCAAAGCGTCGATGATAAAAGCAGAGGGCGTTGTGCGCCCCGCGTCTCCTGGTCTCCACCGCTGCCGACGTCAGTGCATCTGGTGTTGCAGCCTCTGGCCCCCTGCCGTCTCCGGGCATTGCGCTCAGCTCTGCTGCCGCCGTCGTGGCCGTGTGCCGTCTATGGGCGTCAACGAGTCGCTGTGCCTCCTGGCCCCGCTCGTGGTAATCTCGGTTGGTCAGCCGCTGCGAGCTGGCCAGGGTGACTCTCACCGCTGGCGGCAGTGTCCTGAGGAAAAGATGGGCGAAGATAAAGCCGTCATCGTCCTCGCCTCTCAGACTCAGCATCCTCGCCATCAGGTCAGTGGGCTTGTCTGCTTCGCCTTCGGTCAACATCAGGAGCTTCTCTGCCCGCTCTCCCAGCGAGGGGGTGAAAGCACGGATGAGCGCGGCTCTCAATGCGCCGTACTTGTCGACTTCTGGTGGATGGTTAGTCAGGCTCTCCACCTGCTGTGCTGTGAGGCTGTCCAGCTTTGCTACCACATGGTAGAATTTCGTTGCATCTGCTGAAATTCTCCGGAGGTGAAACTGCGCCTCGACCGTGTTGAACCAGGCACGTGGGCTGTGCTGCCAGAATTCGGGCAGCTGGACTGCGGTAGCTGCGCTAGCCTGGTTGGCTCCTGATGAGTCTGCTGTATGAAGTTCGTCCATACTTAGTTGTAGGGTCACCAGTGTAGAGAATGCGTTCAAGAATGAGGCTGAGTTTATTTCTCAGAGTCAACTTGATTGAGTGAACACATGCTCTATCAATCTCTAGGCAAGAAAAAGAGACTGAGCGATCGAATACCATGTTCTTATACTCTGCTGGGGCCACAACCCACAGTCACATGTTACTTAAGCAAATATATAATTACATGGCACATAGTCTCAGTCACAATGCACTCTTTCATGTCTCACTATTGTCTCTTGTCCTACGGTGGTCCGGGAATCTTCCTGGGACATCCTCTCCGCGATAAAGGTCAAGACTCACACCTACTCGTCATCTCCTGTAGATCTCTGCAGGTCCAGACCTCTTTTGTCCCACCAGACGTGGAGTCACCAATACACATACAGTCACATATTTGTGGGGAGCTATGAACTCAATATCTTCGCCACAGTATGTGTATTAAAAGAACATGAATGCATACCATAAACATTACGCTGGCCGTGGCTTGATTCAGCACTCGGTTGTGTTGTGCTAGGAATGCAGGCGTCAGCATGTTTTGTCCGTAGGTGTCTCCACCTACTTGCTGTATTGTTACAAAATGCAAGATGTTGCGTACAGTGCATACATTTAACTTTTTTTCCCTCAAGAAGGTCATAGTGATCCCAGACAGCTGACCTGGGACGCTTTCTATCCCCATCCATTTCCAGATAATGTAAATCCTAAAGCAGCTCAGTCCAAGACACTCAGAGAGGCAAGACTTCACAACCAAACTGCACTTCAGAGGAGCTTTGAAATGTTTCAGGCATGTGGGCTGATGAACCAGCAGCCAGTCAGGCAAGGACACCAGAAATTAGTATTTTACATAGAAAGTATTTATATAACACATAAATTGTGCATAGAATAGGCAATTTAATATATATATATATATATTTTATTACTTATTTTGTACCCGTAGGTAGATTTGTTCTGCAGTCTGGTGACAAACCGCCAGCTGCCGGTCGCTGCGTGCGCAAGCGCCCCTTAACTCCCTAACCTGCATGTTTTTGGCATGTGGGAGGAAACCGGAGAAATCCTGGAGTAAACCCACGCAAACACCACACAGATCACTGTTGGCCGGGGGCAGGAATCGAACCCACGATCTCACGGTCCCCGCGATCCCCCGGCCGAGGGTAAAACTGTGCTGTCACAGCGCCACCGTGCTGCCCATATTGTGTAATGGCAGCATTTTATTATTCCAATTGAGAAACGGGATAACACAATCACTGCATGAAACAACGGTGAAGTTTAAAAACAGTTGGTGACGTAATGGAACGCGAAATGGAACAGTCACGTGACATCCTCTTTCTGATACAGACCTCGGAACAATGATTTTTATTTATTTATTTCAGATAGATTAAAAGTAAAGATTAAAAAGAATAATATAACAAAGGGGAAAGAAAATCCAACAAGGTCAAATTAAACAATAACTCCTCTGATTATACAGTTCAACATAAGTTATCAGAAATGGGTGATGGCTGAAGCTGCAGCTTATATTGCAATTCAATTGCTTATATTGATTCAATTCAGAAGTTCCACCTAGGTTTCGGTACGCACTAAAACACTGTTTTAACTTTCCCATCACTAGTTTTCATATAATAGGCATTTTAATTTTGTGTAATGGAGGTCAGACATCATAGATAAAACTAGAGACACTTTAAATAACTGATTAAACTCATCACCTACACTAACACTAACACTTCCACTATCGCAAAATAATAAACCAAAATAATAACTTAATATTTTTGTTTTGACTATAAAACAATAAGAGCAAAATTTAACACAGGTATGTCCCAAAATGTGATAATATATTTTTTTTCTACCTAAGTTTATTAAAGGACAAAACAAAAATGAGACCAAAAATTTGTTTTTTTCTGATTTTATTTTGAATTGGAATTACAAATGAAGGAACCATACACGGATTTGTGTTCACTTGCTGAAACAAAAACGACTGTGACGTTTCAAAACAATTGGGGGCGGAATGGAACGCGGATTTGGAACAGTCACGTGACACCGTCCTTCTGATACAGACCTCGGAACAAGTTCCGCCTAGGTTTCGGAACGTTCCAAAACACTGTTTCGATTTTGCCATCACTAGAGATCAGGATAATTGAGAGAAATCAGAGTTAATCAGAATCGCCAAGGAGAATCAGAATCCAGATCATCAGATGAAAGGAGATGATCAGAAGAATCAGAGTCATCATCGGCGATTATGGTTGTTAATTAGAATCTTGAGATCATCATATGAAAGGAGATGATCAGAGCAAGATGAATCGTTTGATCTGTATTATTGAAGTGGCGCATGAGAACCGTGCTGGATGTCTTGGATTATTGACTTGTAAGTTATAATAAATGGAAAATTGGATTTGAAGATGTTGCCTCGCCTCTTGCTCGCCACACGCCTCGCCTTGCTGCTCGTTCACAGAGCCTTTCTAGTAAATATGGAGTTTTTCAGCTGTATGTCATTTTTCAGTAAATTCAGAATGTCAACCACTAAGATGAGGCTTAAATTCAGAGTAACGCTCAAAGATAACGCCGACGCTGCTGTTACCTGTTCAGGTGAGTTGCGGTGGTGAAGTCTGGGTGTTCCTGTCCCTGCTGATCTCGGGGTAAAGTCCAACCTGGCAGCACAGGTCCCACCTGGATCACAGGGCTGGTCGGGGACTATATGATGGATACCAGAGTGGGTGTAACACCGTGACAGGATCACATAAAACCTGCCCTTCCGCCCTCCCTCCTTCTTCTTTGGAGTGATATGTAGAGTTAAGTTCGTGGCCGTAATGCACCTGTAAGCTGGTTGCCAACCACCGATCAAATCTAAAAGAAAAAGTTTAACTGCAGCTGGCATTCATGTCGTTGCATTGCTGCCACCTTGTGGTTTCCGCACGCCTCTCATCACCGTGTTTTAAATCCATCTGGTCCACAGTCCCCACAGTCCAGTCCGCTTTTTACACTCTTTGCTACCCGTCCTATTTTCTCTACTTGTTGAACCATTTCCTCCCTTTCCTGATTGAATTTCCTACAAGATGAAAGTAGGCGTGTAACTTTTTTTTCCCAAACTTTATTGAGAACAAGGTAAAGGTACAGAATTATGACATAGATGGTGGTAAACATGGCAGTTAACAAGTTTTTTTTTTCCTTTTTTTTTCCCTAAATCGTGTCGTTCAGACAACAGTCGTACAAGAGGTACGAAGGATAAAATAAAATAGTAAGAGTAGTAAATAATAATAAGATAAAGTAAATAAAAACATAATAGAGTAGACAAAGAGAGAAACAGGGGGGTGTGGGTGACCCCCACAGCCACGGACAAGCAGAGCGCTCAGCTGGAGCAATTAGCAGAACAGTGAGAGGTATGGACTGATATCAATATGTAGATGTGCCTTGTAACCTCTTTTGTCCTACAGCTCCGGAGCAGAGAGGAATTCCGGCGCCAGTAATCCTCCTATTGATATGTGTGACTCTCAAATGCAAATGTCCATGCTTACTGCTGTGCATGTATTGTCTGTAGCTGGGTATATAAGCCACTGTATATCGCTTGCTCTCTCTCTGACTGCTGCTCTCTGACTACACGCATTCCCTGTTTGCTGATGAGAGCCTGAGGGCTCGCTCCAGCATGCTGACACAGTGCTGGAGTGAGTTCGGTGATGGCGGATGAATAAAACTCACTTTTAAACTTCAGTTCACCGTGCCTTATTTCACCTTCTGCCACAGGGGTTCTTTTCAGTCCAGAGTGTCCAGAGTTCTAGGGGTTTTCCATGAGTTTCCCATCATCAACCAAACAGTGGAGTTTCCCAGCATTCCGCTTCTTCATGTGTTTCAGTGATGAGAAAAAAAGGCAGAGTTCTTCATGGAATACATTAAAATTTGGCTTGCATTTTAAAAATCTATTTCTGTGTACATAAAATTTTCCCAAGATTACGAGGGTGTTAATAGACATATCATGCAATGAATTCTTAATAATAAAGCCATACAAAATATTCTGACAGTTAAAAACAGGGGTTGGTACATGTTTGGATAACCAGTGATGAAAATCATCCCAAAACGCATTGGTGTGCATACAGGAAAAGAAAATGTGATCTGTACTTTCTATATGTTCATTACAAAAGGAACAGTTATTGTTCTCAAAGCCAAAACATTTACTTAGAAACTCAGCAGAAGGATAAATTCCATTTAAAACTTTATAGTGGATCTCTTTTGCTTTTGGTGAAATAGGAAATTTAAAGAATTTAGATCTTAGAATTTGAGCTTCTTTTTTGGAGAAAAAATTAAGAATAGCAGCTCTAGATACTGTTGCTGGGAAGATTTCTTTATTAAATATGTTTCTAGTCGCTAAATTGTTTAGTTTTGAGTCGCCTAGGTGGAAAACATTCACCAAAAGCAAAGGGAGGTTTGGGCAAGAGCCAAATCTATTTAAAGTTGAGGCCATTAGTATAACTGTCTGAGGTATTGCCTCAATTACTTGGTTATATTCTCGTTTATCATTTATGTTATATTTAGCACAGAAATTCTCAAAAGTTAAAATATTCTCTGTGCTGTCTAATAAGTGTAGTACAGACCAAATGCCCTTATTTTGCCAGTTTTGTAGGAATATTGATTTGTGTTTATATAGTACATATCTACAGTTCCACAGAGGGGTCATATGAGGGCTAAAATTATGTTTATAAATTAATCTCCAATATAGTAAGACCTGTTGATGAAATGAGGAGAGTTTATAGGGGAGCTTTTTTGGGTCATAGTCACATCTGAGCAGGAATTCAACGCCCCCAAATTTAGCAAAAATTTCATTGGGAATATGAAACCAGAAATGTTTGGGTTGTTTAATAAATTGTCTCAGCCAGTTAATTTTGATGGTGCCATTAATGCATTCAAAGTCTATAGCTTTAACACCACCTTCCTCATATTCTTGAATCATGGTACCTTTTTTAATATAATGCGTTTTCCCTTTCCAGATATAATTGAAAATGGTTTGGTTGATGGCTTTAACGGCATCTTTGGGCATTGGCAATGAATGGGCTGGATAAATAAATCGGGAGATGCATTCCATTTTTGTCAGAAATGTTCTTCCTATGATGGAAATATCTCTTTGAGACCAGGAGTTGAGATAAGTTTTTGATTTCTCCAAGCAATTCCATATATTGAGCTTGACTAATTGATCACATCTTTAGTGATATGCATGCCCAAATATTTCACTGTTTGTTTGACGGGAATGGTATGAATGGCTGATAGACTGCAATCATGAATAGGTAATAATTCACATTTACCTAGATTCAGTTTAAGCCCAGAGGCTTTAGAGAAAACATCTATATAATTAAGAATTTTAGGGACTTGATCAGAGTTGTGCATGAATATGGCTGTGTCATCAGCCAGTTGGCTGAGTGTTAGTTGTTTTCCAAATACTGTTAATTTATCAAAGTCAGAGTTTTTTATAAAAATTGAGAGCATTTCATCTGCTGCAATGAACAACAGAGGCGAAATCGGGCTCTAAGCTCTAAGCTCTAAGGTCCTAAACATAAATTTGTGTTCAATCATATCAAAAGCTTTAAAAAAATCCAAAAATAAAATAAACCCCTCGTCAATTAGGTCCCTATAGTCAAGTAAGTCCAATACAAGGCGTATATTGTTGTGTATTGAGCGTCCTTTAATAAAACCTGATTGTGTCTCTGAGATAATATCAGTGATGCCAGTTTTGAGTCTGTTGGCATAAATATGTGTTAAAATTTTGTAATCATTATTAAGTAAAGTAATTGGTCTGAGGTTATCAATCAATTTTGGGTCCTTGCCAGGTTTGGGAATTAGTGTGATGACTCCTTGTTTCATAGTATTTGGTAAAACTGATGTAGCATGGATTTCCTTTAACATATTAAAAAATAAATCTTTTAGGTTAATCCAGAAGTGCCTGTAAAAATTGGTTGTCAAGCCGTCTGAGCCAGGTGATTTGTCTAGAGCTAAGGATTTTAGAGCGTTTTCTACTTCCTCCATTTGGATCTCTGCGTCACATGAGTTTCTAAAACATTCATCGATTTTCGGTATCTGTCCTGAAATGGACTCAAAGAAACCCTCTGCATTAGTGTGTGAGTAAGAGGAGTATAATTCACTGTAAAATTTAAATATTTCTTTAGAGATCCTCACAGAATCAGTACATTCTTTACCATCAATTATAAGAGATTTAATGGCATTTCGTTCTTGTCTTCTTTTCTCCAGCCTATAGAAGGATGTTGAGCTTCTCTCTCCCTCCTCTATCCATTTCGCTCTCGACCTAATATATGCTCCTTTGGCTTTATTAATATAGATGTTATCTAGGGAAGAGTGCAATAAAATCAGTTTTTGTTTGTCCTCTTCACATAAGGAATGTTTGTTCCATATTAAATGGATCTCATTTACAATATCCATTTCTTTTTGTTTATTGGCTCGGCTTATGACTTTGCTGTATGAAATGGAAATCTGACAGATTTTAAACTTAAGAAATTCCCATTTCTCCCTGTAAGTTGACAATAATGTATCTTTGGTTATACTGTCAATTGTCCTTTTAACATCCTGACAGAATGAGTCACATTTTAGAAGATTTGATTAAATTTCCAGTAGCCTTTACCTCAGCTTGACGGGTGAATCAGACCCCTGATAAATCCTTCACTAGTGACGTATGCAACGCCCAGCCCAATCAAATTTCTTGCCAGGTCTGAAATCACGTGATGTGACAACAAGGCCTCGTCTGCTACGGTCACGTGACCGTGGCCATGTAGACGCAGTGCTCGACGCTCTGCACGCGATACTTCGGTGTTATATCGCTCAAATCAGTGTAGAGTGGGCGGAGTCGAGCGTGACATCACTAGTTAGCGTTCTCCAGTGGTTCAGGGTTGACGGAAGAATGAGTTCATTCAAAAAACACGTTATGTTTATTAATTATCCTTATTACACTTAACCTGCGTTTCAGAGGTCTGAATCCCACCACGGACGTGATAAATATGGCAGCTGTTTTCTGACATTTCTTCAGTGAATTTCTCATAAATGACAACTTGTTCAAAAGGAAAATCTGCAGATCTTTGTCGTTATTTTGCAAACTTGTTTGTAAACTTGTGACTTATTCTTCTTGGGAATTTGACTTTTTTATCTCGTAAATTTGTGACTATTTATTTTTGGCAAAGCTGAGAGGAGTTAAAGCGATGATGCAGCGTCTGTCTGTCCTCATTTCACCAGAATCGCTGCTCCTCCCAGGCGTTTGTCCTACTGCTCAAACTCACTCACAGTGATCCGCAGGTGGGTCTGCATCCAGGTTGTGGTCAAGGTCAAAGGTCAGGAAATCAGGGGCTTATGGGATTTCAGAAAAATCAATACTCCTCTCAGGCAGTCGGCCTAATTAATGAACTCGTGCACAAAGACCCTTCGGTAGGTCTGCATCTAGGCTGAGGTCAAGGTCAGGTTCCACAGTCAGGAGATCTGTGCATTTATGATTTCACAACAATCATTGACCATAAGGCTGTGCTTAAGGTCAAAGGTCAGGAGATCTGAGAACTTTAGGGGGGTTTCATCAGGTCAGAATGAGCTTCTCAGTCATTGATGACCTTTTTTTCCTCATAAATTTGTCGCCTTTTTCTGAAGAAAGTGTCACTACTTTGTTGCCAGTTGTGATTGTCGAGTCTGGCTTCATGTATTTTATTTGTATCTAGTGGCAGCATGGTTCCTGGAGGAGTATAAACTTAATGAGCTTGACTGATGACCCAAAATTTCTATAATTTCAGGTCCAGTAAATATGTCACATCTCAAAAAATGAGGTCTTAAAATTAAGGTTTTTAAGTGCTTTACAGCAGCAGAAACCCTGTATAAACACTTTATTTTTTCCATTATCACCAGTTGGCCTGAGTAGAAATGACAGGAAGGGCAAGAGCCAGATGCCAGAAGACTGGACCAAGAGGCACCACCTCCTGGCACAAGAGCTGCATTTAACTGTCAACCTGCTGTTAGCTCCTGTCAATCGGTAGATTTGTGTTTTGGTGCTCGGTTTTGACTACTGTTCTGGCTTCTGATAGAGTTTGGATTACGGACTGGACATCCTCGTTTCGACCCCTGCCTGACTTAAGATGCCGATAACCGCATTCACGGACTGGGAAAACGGGAGTGGAGCTGAACGGTTCGCCACTCAGCTAGCTAAACAGCTGTTCAATAGCTGTTTAGTCAACATAAATCGTCCGGGATCATGGGTCCTAAGAAAGCTCAGCAGGCTGAGGAGGTGGATGATATTAAAAGGTCGCTCAACTTCTTGGCTGAAGAGGTTTCTACTGTTAAACTGCAGCAAAAAATATTCTGGACCTGGTTGAGGAGACGAAAGCACTGCGGATCCAGAACGCCAAGAAGGGCAAGAGGCTGGTGTGTCTGGAGAGCAGAGTGTCAGACCTGGAACAATACACCTGGGTGAACGACGTGATCATCGCTGGGCTCCACATTAAACCCCAATCATATGCTCGGGCGGTGGCCGCGGACAGCAGAGGGGGACTCGGTGAGCTGGAAGCCAAATCCGCTGAGCACCAAGTGGTGGCCTTCCTGCAGACCAAAGGAATCCAGCTGGACTGTAACACCACTGAGGCCTGCCACCCTCTGCCCAGGAAAAACAGCGACAAACCAGCTGTCATCATGAGGTCTGTCAACAGAAAACACAAGTCTGCGCTGCTAAAGCAAGGGAGGAAACTGAAATGAATGAACATTTACATAAATGAGCACCTCACAAAAGAAAACACAGAAATAGCCAGAAAAGCAAGACACATGAGAAAGCAGAAAAAGATTCAAAACACTTGGACAACAAACTGTAAAATATACATCAAATTAAATGGCTCACCTGAAGAAGCCAGTTTAGAAAGCTTTGGATCAGTCCGCCAAGGTCTCCGCCTTTGACTGCCACCTAATCCACATAGCACCGGACCCCCATGATCCCTCCTGCAGGTGGTGAGCCCACTGGAGGGCGGACCCATGTAACTCCTTTGCGCTGAGCCCGGCTGGGTCCCATGGGTAGAACCCCAGCCACTAGACGCTAGCCATCGAGCCCCTCCCCCAGACCTGGCTCCAGAGTGGGGCCCTGGTAACCCCATACCGGGTGGGGTACACTGAATCCTTGATCTAGAATTTATCATGAGAGTCTGTTGGATCGTTCTTAGTCTGGTCCTTCACCCAGGACCAAGTCCGAGTCCATGGCCCTCAGCCGGAAAAAGATGGATTGTCCTCTCCAGGTTGGGGACAAGCTCCTGCCACAAGTGGAGGAGTTTAAGTATCTTGGGGTCTTATTCACGAGTGAGGGGAGAACGGAGCAAGAGATTGACAGACGGATCAGAGCAGCATCTGCAGTGATGTGGATGTTGTACCGGTCTGTTGTGGCGAAGAGGGAGCTGAGCTCTAAGGCAAAGCTGTCGATTTACTAGTCAATCTGCGTTCCTACCCTCACCTATGGTCACGAGCTTTGGGTAATGACTGAAAGAACGAGATCGCAGATACAAGCGACTGAAATGAGCTTTCTCCGTAGGATTGCTGGACTTACCCTCAGAGATAGGGTGAGGAGCTCAGTCATCCAGGAGGGGCTCAGAGTAGAACCGCTGCTCCTCCACATTGAAAGGAGCCAGTTGAGGTGGTATGGGCATCTGATCAGGATGCCTCCCACTTGAGGTGTTTCGGGCACGTCCCACTGGGAGGAGACCCTGGGGCAGACCCAGGACTCACTGGAGAGACTATGTCTCCCAGCTGGTCTGGGAATGTCTTGGTATCCTCTCTGAATAGCTGAAGCAGGTGGCTGGGGAGAGGGAAGTCTGGGCTTCTCTACTTGAACTGCTGCCTCCGTGACCCGGACCTCTGCAAAAGTGGTAGAAGATGGATGGATGGATGGATGGATCTGAAGAAGCCAAAGTCATTAACATCCAAAATATTATGGAACTGGACAAATAACAATGAACTTTAAGAACTGGAGTCAACAGCAACAAGAGACAACTGATCCAAGAGACAACTGATCCAGGATTGCGCCCACAGTGGTCGCCATGGTGCTTCGCTGCGCTTTTCTTTGTATGTTTTTGTTCGTCAATTGTGTGTCTGCCAGCTCTTACACCCGTGAAGAGCTACTAAATATCAGGACTTTCACTCCCACGGACCGACTCCCAGTTTTTTTGGCTCCTGCCGCTGATCTGGTTCACTTTTTAGCCCAAAAAGTGAGACGGCAAAAGAGAGGAAGGCGAGCGGGCGCTCTCGTTCGGCTTCGCAGGAGAGGCACGCGCACGGCTTTTCCTGGGATATTATTTCTGTCCAATGCTAATTCTCTCTATAACAAGGTAGATGAACTGAGACTGCTGATGCGTTTTAAAGGCGTCGGCCGGACGAAAATTCAATATCGCTAAATCATATCTTAAATTTTTGTGTGAGACGAGCTAATTTGAACCGCACATGTTTTGGTGTCAACAAATGTCGCATAAGGTGACAATGCGCTCTTTAAGTACGCTGTCCTTGAGAGCTGTCTGACTCATTCAAGCAATCAGCGGCTAAGATGGCCACTGACTGTGTGACGTAATTTCAGGGAGAGACACGCACACGCTCGGCGGACATTGCTTGTTTAAGTTTTAAAATCGGCGATTACGGATATTTCTCGGAGTACTTGTGGATTACAAATAGATTATTTATTAAGATTAGGATTTCAGTAATCGAATTAATTATGGTTTGGCGTTGTGTTGTCTACGGGTGCGACGGTATATCAGAGGAGCATGCGGTGAGTGTTTATGAATTTCCCGTCCCTGGGAAAATCAGAACGGCATGGGTGAAATTCGTTCAGAAAACGCGAAAAAATTGGAATAATGTCGGTAAATCACTCAACATGTGCAGCAGACATTTTGTTGACAGCGATTTCGAGAATAAGATGCAATTTGTGTCACGACTCGCGGCTCCAGCTGCGCGCACACCTGCGCCTCGTCAGCTGCCGACGCCAGCCACCTGCCCCTGCAAGTAAGCAACATTATCACCAATTATCCCTGTCTCGGTGTGGTGCCCGTTACCCTTGTCCTCTGCTTTTTTCCGGCTGAACGGCGCGCTGCTCTGCTGCCTACGCATCAACCAGTACAAAGATGCGAGCACTACATACAATCCCCCAGCTCCTGAGAGACTGTAACCTAACACAAAAAACAGTTTCACACAATGAAACAGTGCATGTATTATATATATATATAAATTATCCCATTGATTTTCATCATTTTTGGTGACATATCTCACACCTACAATTTATTTCAGGCACAAAGGGCTGTGAATAAGTTATGATCAACAAAACACGGGTCCTCAGGGATGTGCGAAAGCTGAGTCCAGGGCAGCAAACTTCAAATGTGGAGGCTTTCCACAGTCTGATTATTCATTTTGCACCAAAGAGTGTACACTTCTCATTCCTTGGAATGTTGACAAGGTGAGGAGATGCAATATGTGACCAAAAATATGAAATGCAATTATAATAACTGACATGTTTCAGGACCCAAGAGACAGACACAGACACATACAAAATAGTTATTCTTTATTGTCAAATGTGAGAGTGTAGTGCAAGTGTGACGCTGGCTTTTAAGAGCCGCTGATTAACACCTGTTGTTCTGTGCGCAGCTGGAGCTGATGAGCGGGATGACGGTCCAGCGGCCGTCATGACAATAACAGTGCCAATTACATAGAGTTTCTGCTGATAGATCACTTATATGTCCAAAAATAAATCATTGTGATGATATTCTAATTACAGACTTTGTTTAGCTGCAATGCACTTTAATGAAAATGCAGGCCGCAAGCATTCAACTTTCACATTTCATAGCTTTTATCAAATTATGTTAATTTGGGTCAAATTTGTATTTCATACTGTAGTCAAATGGATGTCTAATTTTTATTGAATATATTTTTTTTCAGAATATGTGGATGATCTGATGAATACTCTGTTCAACAAAACCTTGGTTGATCCAACCCACTTATGGGAGCAGTGGCACTATGTACAAGCCAGAGTTCCCACCACATTGAGTGCCGAATTGAACCCGAATTTTATACCATAAAATTATTCAAATGTATATGACATGCAACTTTGATGAATGCTGAAATATTACAATTATAAAATTGACATGAACATTAATAAACTCAATATATGATTTTACAAAACTTTATTTAAATATCATTTTTCACAAATCTAATCTTGGTAGGCAAAATCCCTTGTAGTGATCCAATGGGAATGTTTCTCTGATGAGGCTCACAGCACAGGCAGGCAATATCACCCTCACTTCTTCCTGAGCTGACGTCACTGCTGCCTGCCCCTATCGACAGATGGCGGTACTGCAGCATCACTAAGTGAAAGATGGGCTATTACCAAATAAAGTCATTTATGGAGGCTGGCGACACATATTAAATCACGGGAATGGCCAGAATGGAATATTTTCATACAATCAGTTTATTGGTTCAATAAAAAAATGTCACCGTCCGAGGACTTTAAGGACCTCTCCACCTCGTGTGCTCTCTGCTTTACTGAGACCTGGCTTAAGGAATCGACTCCGGACAGCACGCTCCTCCTCGAGGGATTTCAGCTGTTTCGTGCAGACCGAGACAAAGAGCTCTCCGGTAAGACCACAGGAGGAGGAGTCTGCTTTTACATCAACAGCAGCTGGTGCACCGATGTAACTGTGATCTCCCAACACTGTTCTCCCGCTCTGGAATATCTATTCATCAACTGCAAGCCATTTTATTCCCGGCGTGAGTTCGCTTCATTCATCCTGGCCGCTGTTTACGTCCCGCCCGACGCGGACGTGCGCAAGGCTCAGCGCGCGCTCGCGGATCACATTCAACAAACGGAGCGGACTTTTCCGGACTCTCTGGTTATTGTGGTTGACGACTTTAACCAGAGCAACCTGAGCCACGATCTCCCCTGATACAAACAGTTTATTAAATGCCCCACCAGAGGAAAGAACACGCTGGATCACTGTTACACTACAGTGAAGGACGCGTATCGCGCTGTTCCCCGCGCTGCGCTCGGACTATCTGATCACGTGATGGTCCACCTGATTCCCACATACAGACAGAGACTGAAGCTCACAAAACCTGTTGTGAGCACTACGAGGAAATGGACCAGTGAAGCTGGGGAGAAGCTGCGCATGTGCATGGAAATAACTGACTGGGGCATGTTTAAAGGAGCCACGCATGATCTGGATGAGTACACGGACACTGTGAACTCATATATCCACTTTTGTGAGGAGAGCATTCTTCCATCGCGCACCAGGGTGAGTTACTCCAATGACAAGCCCTGTCCCAACATTATGCCCGTTTTGACACCTCGTCAGCTGTGTCCAACTCCCCCTCTCCCCCCAGCGCCACTGCCTCCATGGTCCCCACTTCATCAAAGGCGCCCCCCCCTCCTCCCCCCCTGCCCTTGCCATCAGTGAGCAGGACGTGCACAGACAGTTCTCCAGACTGAACCCGCGCAAGGCCCCCGGTCCGGACGGCGTGTCTCCCTCCACCCTGAGACACTGTGCGAAAGAGCTGACTCCTGTCTTCACAGACATTTTTAACACCTCCCTGAAGTTATGCCACGTGCCGACCTGCCTCAAAACCTCTACCATCATCCCTGTCCCCAAGAAGCCACGGATCACTGGACTTAACGACTACAGACCTGTAGCGCTCACCTCTGTAGTCATGAAGTCCTTTGAGCGCCTGGTCCTGCCCCACCTCAAGACCATCACCACTCCCCTCCTGGACCCGCTGCAGTTTGCCTACAGAGCCAACAGGTCTGTGGACGACGCAGTCAACCTGGCCCTCCACTCCATCCTGCAGCACCTGGATTCCCCGGGAACCTATGCCAGGATCCTGTTTGTGGACTTCAGCTCTGCATTCAACACCATCCGCCCCGCTCTGCTCCAGGACAAGCTGTCCTTGCTCAACGTGCCTGACTCCCTCTGCAGGTGGATCACCGACTTCCTGACGGACCGGAGGCAGCACGTGCGGCTGGGAAAGACTGTCTCAGACTCTGTTAGCATCAGCACCGGATCACCCCAGTGCTGTGTACTTTCCCCCCTACTCTTCTCCCTATACACCAACTCCTGCACCTCCAGCCACCAGTCTGTCAAGCTGATCAAGTTTGCGGATGACACCACCCTCATCGGGCTCATCTCCAACGGCGACGAGTCCGTCTACAGGAGAGAGGTGGCCCAGCTGGCGTCCTGGTGCAGCCACAACAACCTGCAGCTGAACGCTCTGAAGACAGTGGAGATGATTGTAGACTTCAGAAAAGTCACAACCCCTCTGTCCCCCTTACCCTCACAGACTCTCCCATCACCACTGCAGATTCCTTCCGCTTCCTGGGCACCACCATCACCCGGGACCTCAAGTGGGAGCTGACCATCAGCTCCCTCATCACAAAGGCCCAGCAGAGGATGTTCTTCCTGCGGCAGCTGAGGAAGCTCAAGCTACCCACCAAGATGTTAGTGCAGTTCTACACAGCCATCATCGAGTCCATCCTCACCACCTCCATAACCGTGTGGTACGCTGGAGCCACTGCCAGGGACAGACTAAGACTGCAGCGTGTCGTGCGCGCTGCTGAGAAGGTGATCGGCTGCAAGCTTCCATCCCTCCAGGACCTGTACATCTCCAGGACCCGGAGGCGTGCAGGCCAGATCATAGCCGACCCTTCACACCCTGGACACGTACTGTTTGCCCCCCTCCCCTCAGGTAGAAGACTTCGGTCCATTCAGACTAAAACCTCCCGCTACATGAACAGTTTCTTCCCCTCTGCCATCAGACTGCTGAACACTAAGTGACTTATTAGACTCTCGTGCACTATGTACAGCAGCTCAACCGGTCTCATGACAATTATCACTGTTTTCTTTTTGCACTACCGACTGCACTATGTGGAACTCCACAATATCTGCTGCTTGTTAATATATTTAAAATTGCATAATTAGTATTACTCATATTCTACATTTTATTGCATGCATAGTTTTTTATTTTTATCTTTAGTGCTACTCCATGTTTAATGTTTCAGCATTGCACCGAGACAAATTTCTAGTTTGTGTACTACATGAACAATGGCAATAAATCTGATTCTGATTCTGATTCTGTTGGACACTGAAGGATTATACTCATCTGCATCAGGACATATAACTACATGAAACAAAAGATCAACAAACAGGATCAACAGGAACTGAAAGTTTTTGAATATACAGATCACAACCCACAGGACGTAGAATATAACATAGACCCTGATAATAATTTATTTAGCTCCATCAATAATAACTGTAGTTACTACACGGATGAACAGTTTAACACAATGGTCACATCTGATTTCAATATTTCTGTGATCCACTTCAACAGCAGAAGTCTCTATGCCAACTTTAATAACATTAAAGATTATTTACAACAGTTTAAAGAGCCATTCAATATTGTGGCAATATCAGAGACGTGGCTCAGTGAGGAGAAAGGAGTGGATTTGACCATGGATGGCTATGAATTAAATTATATAAATAGAAAAGTGAAAAAAGGAGGAGGAGTTGCAATTTATGTTGACAAGAGCTTGCAATACAAGGTTGTAGAAAATTTGTCAGTGACTGTGGATGATTTATTTGAATGTATTACAATAGAAATCTGTCTGGACAATGTGAAGAATATAGTAGTGAGCTGTGTATATAGAACACCTGAATCAAACATTGGCTTATTTAAGGACTGGATGGAAAAAATGTCTGCAAAACTAACTCATAAAGTTATGTTCATCTGTGGGGATTTCAATATAGATCTGATGAATTCAAAACAACATAGTTTGACAGAAGAATTTATCAACACAATGTACAGTATGGGCTTACATCCAACAATTACTGGACCTAGCAGAATCACGTCACACAGTGCCACACTAATAGATAACATATTCACAAACATTATGGGAAATAATATCAGGAGTGGGCTTTTATTGAATGATATCAGTGACCACCTGCCGATTTTTGTTGTCTATCAATGTGATTATAGGAAGAAAAAGTAGACCAAAAATATTAAATATAAAAGAATAAGAACTGAAGAATCTATGTATTTACTGACAAAGGAATTATTAATACAAGACTGGAAGATAGTTTATGATGAAAATGATATAAATAAAGCATATGATAAATTTTTACAAATATTTCAATCATTGTACAATAAAAACTGTCCTATAAAACAATACAGTGACAGACAACAAAACAAAAATATTCCTTGGGTCACCAAGGGGTTAATAAATGCATGCAAAAGAAGAATACATTATATAAACAATTCATTAAGTGCAGAACTGTAGAGGCTGAGATCAAATATTAAAGATATAAAAATAAGCTAACTAATACAGTGGGGCAAAAAAGGATTTAGTCAGCCACCAATTGTGCAAGTTCTCCCACTTAAAAGATGAGAGAGGTCTCCAATTTTCATCATAGGTATACCTCAACTATGAGAGACAAAATGAGAAGGAAAAAAAATCCAGAAAATCACATTGAAGGATTTTTAATGAATTAATTGGTAAATTCCTCGGTAAAATAAGTATTTGGTCACCTACAAACAAGCAAGATTTCTGGCTCTCACAGACCTGTAACTTCTTCTTTAAGAGGCTCCTCTGTCCTCCACTCGTTACCTGTATTAATGGCACCTGTTTGAACTCATTATCAGTATAAAAGACACCTGTCCACAACCTCAAACAGTCAGACTCCAAACTCCACTATGGCCAAGACCAAAGAGCTGTCAAAGGACACCAGAAACAAAACTGTAGACCTGCACCAGGCCGGGAAGACTGAATCTGCAATAGGTAAGCAGCTTGGTGTGAAGAAATCAACTGTGGGAGCATCATCATCATCATCATCATAGCAGTCTGTCGGGGGTGACAATGACTGTTTCATTTAGGTCTGATCAGATTCCTCCATGCAGCTCTGTCCTTTGCCCTCCACTGCCAGGAACTCCTGACCTTGTTAACCCGAGCGACGTCCAAGCCAGTATGAATTGTTTTCTGACTGACCATTTCATGAAACTGCTTGCGAAGTATTTGAGTACCGCTAGCTTTTGCTGGACTAGCAGCACATTCTTGGCAGATAGAGGTATTATCAGTGGCAAGGACAGGCCAAGACAAACTGACTCCAGTATCTGTTGCAGTAACTGACCAGATGATAGGTTTGTTTATCTCTGCTCTTTGTGTAGTGCATGTCACGATGCACCGACTAGCAAAAGTCGACCGCAACAGATGTGCTTATCTGCCAGGATGTCCAGTCTCACTCTGTGTAACTGGGAGTGGTCCACCACAGACCTATGACATATTGTTTTTAGTTCTGCCAGGATGCCCAGTGTCACCCTCCACACCCTCAGAAGGGCAAGGTTGCTGGTTGAGTCACCAACGGGCCGACCCATGAGACAGGTTTATTAGAAAATGGAAGACATACAAGACCACTGATAATCTCCCTCGATCTGGGGCTTCACGCAAGATCTCACCCCGTGGGGTCAAAATGATCACGAGAACGGTGAGCAAAAATCCCAGAACCACACGAGGGGACCTAGTGAATGACCTGCAGAGAGCTGGGACCAAAGTAACAAAGGCTACCATCAGTAACACACTACGCCGCCAGGGACTCAAATCCTGCAGTGCCAGACGTGTCCCCCTGCTTAAGCCAGTACATGTCCAGGCCCGTCTGAAGTTTGATAGAGAGCATTTGGATGATCCAGAAGAGGATTGGGAGAATGTCATATGGTCAGATGAAATCAAAATAGAACTTTATTGTAAAAACTCAACTTGTTGTGTTTGGAGGAGAAAGAACACCATACCTACTGTGAAGCATGGGGGTGGAAACATCATGCTTTTGGGCTGTTTTTCTGCAAAGGGACCAGGACGGCTGATTCGTGTAAAGGAAAGAATGAATGGGTCCATGTATCGTGAGATTTTGTGTGAAAACCTCCTTCCATCAGCAAGGGCATTGAAGATGAAACGTGGCTGGGTCTTTCAGCATGACAATGATCCCAAACACACCGCACAGGCAACGAAGCAGTGGCTTCGTAAGAAGCATTTCAAGGTCCTGGAGTGGCCTAGCCAGTCTCCAGATCTCAACCCCATAGAAAATCTTTGGAGGGAGTTGAAAGTCCGTGTTGCCCAGTGACAGCCCCAAAACATCACTGTTCTAGAGGAGATCTGCATGGAGGAATGGGCCAAAATACCAGCAACAGTGTGTGAAAACCTTGTGAAGACTTACAGAAAACGTTATGACCTCTGTCATTGAAAATGACCTCTGTCATTGCCAACAAAGGGTATATAACAAAGTATTGAGATGAACTTTTGTTATTGACCAAATACTTATTTTGAACGAGGAATTTACCAATTAATTCATTAAAAATCCTTCAATGTGATTTTCTTGATTTTTTTTCCCTCATTTTGTCTCTCATAGTTGAGGTATACCTATGATGAAAATTGAAGACCTCTCTCATCTTTTAAGTGGGAGAACTTGCACAATTGGTGGCTGACTAAATACTTTTTTGCCCCACTGTATAATGAGGACTTGTAAGAAAGAAAACTACAACAGAATATTAGAGGATAATAAAAATAACTTAAGAGGAATATGGAAAGTACTCAATGGGATTATTCGTTGGCCTCCATTGGTCTATGATGACCATGGAAGAGAATCCTAAACGTCTACTCTGCAAGAACAGCACCACCTGTGGCTGATCAGGCCGATGCGTGAATGGCAGTCCCTGTCACACAGGTCGCACTTGTGGGTGATCTCCGTGCTGCTGGGTCTGTGGCGGTTCTTCCTGCGGGTCCTTTTTTCATCTGCTGCAGCAGTCAGTCTCTCTTCACCCGCCTTGAACTGTCTGGTCAGGGTGCCTCTCCATTTGGAGCAGTCCATTGCAAGGTCCTCCCAGTGCTCTGTGTTGATCTCCAGTTCCTTCATGTCTCTCTTGCAGACATCTCTAAAGCGCAGCTGTGGGCGGCCAACGTCTGTCCTGCCAGTCGCCAGTTCTCCGTAGAGGACGTCTTTGGGGATTCTGCCATCCTCCATATGGTGAACGTGGCCTAGCCAGCGGAGCCTGCGCTGCCTGAGTAGAGTGAACATGGAGGGAAGGCCGGCGTGGGACAGAACTTCTGTGTTGGGCACTTTGTCCTGCCAGGATATGTCCAGGATGTGGCGAATGCAGCGCAAGTGGAAGGAGTTCAGTCTCTTTTCCTGCCGGGCGTATGTTGTCCACGTCTCACTCCCATAGAGCAGTGTGCTGATGACGCAGGCGTTGTACACTGCCATCTTTGTCTTGACAGAGAGTTTGGGATTCTCCCACACTCATGTGGTGAGGCGAGCGAGTGTGAAGGCTGATTTTCCAATCCTCTTGTTGATCTCTGTATCAAGGGAGAGGTTGTTGCTGATCGTGGACCCCAGGTACGTGAACTGATTCACGACTTCCAGCTCGTAGTCGTCGATGGTGATGGTTGGTGGTGCTTCCGTGCCTTGCGCCAAGACGTTAGTCTTCTTCAGGCTGATGGTAAGCCCGAAGTGCTTGCATGCCTGGGAGAAGCGGTCCATCAGGGTCTGAAGCTCCTGCTGTGTGTGGGTTGCGACTGCAGCGTCATCTGCGAACAGCATGTCTATGATTAGAGCCTCGCGTACTTTGGTTCTGGCTTTCAGGCGGGCGAGGTTGAAAAGCCTGCCGTCAGATCTTGTGTGCAGGTAGATTCCCTCTGTTGCTGTGCTGAAGGCATGCCTCAGGAGCATAGCAAAGAAAATCCCAAAGAGGGTTGGCGCAAGTACACAGCCCTGTTTCACTCTGTTGCGTATGTTGAATGGCTCTGAGACGTTGCCATCGTGCTGCACTATCCGCTGCATGTTGGTGTGAAACGATTCAATGAGGCTTTGCAACTTTGGTGGGCATCCTGTCTTTGGCAGGATCTTGAAAAGGCCCTCTCTGCTGACCAAATCAAACGCTTTGGTGAGGTCGATGAAGGCGACGTACAGGGGCATGTTCTGTTCTCTGCATTTCTCCTGGAGTTGGCGGATGGAGAATGTCATGTCTACCGTCGATCACGCAGCGCGGAAGCCACACTGAGACTCGGGGTAGACACGTTCGGCAAGCTTCTGTAGACGAACGAGAACAACTCGTGTGTAGACTTTACCAACAACGCTGAGGAGGGAGATGCCCCTGTAGTTTTTGCAGTCGCTTCTCTCCCCTTTGTTTTTGTAGAGGGTGATGATCTTGGCGTCCCTCATGTCCTGTGGTACGGCACCTTCCTTCCAACACTGGCAGAGGACGTCATGCAATGGCAGCAGTAGGGCGGTCTTGCAGTGCTTGATCAGGTCAGGGGGTATGCTGTCGCTGCCGGGTGCCTTGCCAGCAGCCAAGCTATCAATGGCCTTGCTGAGTTCGTTGATGGTTGGCTCGGGGTCAAGTTCACCCATGGATGGCAGGCAGTCGATGGCATCAAGGGCCGACGGTGTCACAGTGTTCTGTCTGGAGTAGAGGTCAGAGTAGTGTTCTGGGATTATTAGTAACTGATCAAAGAATGCAAATTATCCAGAATATTTTATTGAAAAGGACAAATTGATAAATAATATGGAGGATGTGGTATCAATAAATTTTATGTAAATGTTGGTCCAGAATTGGCAAAAACAATAGTGACTCCAGAAACAAATGACGAAATAAAGCCTTTGAATCCTGAATCATTTTGTCTTTGGGTTGTTATTTTTGTTTGAGTTGCCATGCATTTATTTTGTCATCTGTTATTTTATCCTCATGAGGCGGATGATAAAATAGGCAGCGAACTGAGATCATCCATCACAGACTTACTCCAGCGCCGTGCATGCGCACCAGAGCAAGCCCGGAGGCTCTCGTGAGGAGACGCAGAATGCGTGTGTCAGCAGCAGTAGTCAAAGAGAGGATGAACATGGATTTCAGTCAGCTTATATACCCAGTTACAGACAATACATGAAAGGCATGGTATCATCAAAGAGACTGCAGGCAGGCATGGGACATTTGCATTACTGTAAGAGCAGGAAGCATGAACACAATGCATGAATGGCACATTAACATCACAGTACTGAGCAGTAAAAGGCTAGACGAAGCAGGGCTGCCTGTTGACATCAATACACACATTTCACTGTTATGTTAATTGCTCTAGTTGAGCACTGTGCCTGTCCCAGTCTGTTGTGGGGGTGCCCCACACTCACTTTAATTTCCTTTTACTGTACATTTATCTGGTCTTCATCTTGGGTTCATTAGTTGTCATTTCTCTCTGTGTGACAGCTGTCTGTGCTCACTTCCTGCTGACAGCTGTCACCGGTTAAGTTGATCATTTCCTCTCTCATGATCCCACACCTGTTGATTATTGTTTCACTCTTATTTAAACCCTGCGGTATAGTTCATTCCTCGTAGCGGTCTACTGTTATCAGGACATTATTTCCACATCCTCTCCTTCCCAAACGGAATCCCCGTCTGGTCATATTCTCCGGGTGCTCCCCATTTTCCCACTTGTAAGTGTGCGTGTTTATTTTGTGTGTGTCCTTAATAAATGTCAGCAACTCACAGTTCCTGCGATTGGTGTCCTCTGTTTAGCCTTAGTAGAGGCGATTTATGATGGCTGCACCAACACGTGGACGGAGAGACCCAGATGATTGGTGATTGAAAAGCTTGACTGATGCAGAAAGGATCCAGATGGAGATTACTGAGTGTCCACATTCTAGGTGGTGGCGGCCCTCCTCAGGGGGAGTTCAGACATGTACGCCCATGTGAAGAGGACTCAGTGTGGACACGTCCATTCCCAGCCAGTGAGTGGCCTCTTCACCCTCAACGGACCCAGAGGACTCATGTCTGTGGTCACCAACATGGCTCTGCAGATGGTCTACAGGATGGGTGGAGAGCTGTGGAGCGTGGCTGTAAATTTCCTCCTCCTCCCTTTGAGGATTTTCTCCTGTCTTTAGTCTAGAAATCAAATCTAAACTTCATCTCAGCCCTGATGTGATGTGAGTCGTATAAAGAAACATTCTGTGAGCGAGAGGAGCTGCAGACTCCTAGAAGCAGCCCTGCTGTGGTTCACACAGACATCTGCTGAACCCTGTCATGTGTCCGCACAGCCTAGACCAGGGGTCGACATCCCGCGGCTCCGGAGCCGCATGCGGCTCTTTCATCCCTTTGCTGCGGCTCCCTGTGGCTTTGGAAAATAAATAATGAGTATTTAATTAAAATGTATTTTATTTTAGTTCATTAGTTTTTTAAATGTAATTCTAAATTTGAAGATTATGGTGATCTTGTAAAATCTTAAAAAAAAAACGTGTTAAAGTTTAATCACCGTCAGCGAAAATCAACACGATAGCATAAGCGCTCGTCGCTTCCCCGGAAGTCGTCTCCCGCGATAACCCGGATGTGTTGTGTTCAAGCTACTGCTGTACTGCAGTAGCTTGACAGCCCTGCGATTGGATAGTTGCAAACGATTGGACCAAGCAAATGGCTCGTTGTATGCTTTTTCAAAGATTCATGGCGGCGTGTTCTCAGGGATGTGATTTTCTACTAATTCGCAGAATTCCGCTTTATTTTATCTTCCAGGAAGATTAAGTACTTTAGCGGCTTGTGGTCCACGAACGCAGTGAAGCTGCGCCCTTTCAGACAGGACCGGAAGTGGTGTATGGCCAGGTGGAGAGCCATTAACAGAGGGCTGCGCGGGGGATGAAACGGTAATAAAAGTTAGCCATCCCCTTTTATGATTCCAAACAGTTTGAAATTGACAGTGCACAGTGGACATTGACTCATAACTTTTGAATATTTCTAAGACTTGGCTACATCAGTGATTGTGCAAAATGAACTGCTCAAGTCTCAATGGAGATTGAAGCTGGTGATCTGAAATGAATGCTGAAATTATAAAAAGTAATGGTATGTTGGAATTTTATTGCTATTATGGAATAGATAAAATTAACTGATTTTGATTTGATCAAGTGTTAAAGCATGTGATGGATAATGCTTGTTGGAATATTTTAGGAATGCTATCTTCTTGGAACATAAGTCAATACAGTGATCCCTCACTTATCGCGGTTAATGGGTTCCAGAACCGACCGCGAAAAGTGAAAAACCGCGAAGTAGCGTCACCCCTAATGACGTCATCCATAAGTAATACGTACGTTCATTCTCTCACTCTCTCTCTCTCATATGATACGTGTGTGTGTGTGTGTACGTGTACATACATACGTAGATGTAAATAAAGTGTACATAAATATGTTTTTAGAACTCTTTTATTCTTATAACAAGGTACGTAACTCAAGATTATTTACTTCACAGGTTAATGAGAGCTTTACTGCTCCTCAGGTGACACCTCATCGTCAGGTGCTAGAGGCGCAGGATCGTCGAGTGCAGCTTCCGATAGAGCTGGAGAAGCTGCAGGAGGCGGCGTAGTGGCTCGACGGGAAGACTATTTCGCACAAAATGGCACAAGAGAACAGCAAAAAGTTCCACGCAGCGAGACTACGTAACACGAGCGATAAAGAGCAATGAATGCGGTCTTCCTTCCCTTCATGGGCGCTCGGCAGGGAGAGAAGGTGGGTGAAACGTCTCGGCCAATCAGCTTGCGGGGTGAAACGTCTCGGCCAATCAGCTTGCGAGATTTCCGAGCTGAGCCAACACGAGAACAGCGAACAGAGAGGTGAATTTTTTGAGTTGTGCGGCTCTCCGTGTTGATACCTGATGTTCTAATGTAGTCTCCCTGCCTTCTGCTAGCGCACGCCCATTATTTCTCAATTTTGAATTTTTGATGAATATTTTTGAAAAATCCGCGATGCACTGAGGGCGCAAAAGGTGAAGCGCGAAGTAGCGAGGGATCACTGTATTATACAGCAATAAGTGACATTCAGCTGTTTGTTTTATGTCATTTAAGCACAGTTCTAGTACTTAAAAATCATAAAAACCCAGGAGCTTCGGGGGGCTTTGCCCCCGTTGCCCCCCCTTGCCACCCTATGTCCCCCAGACCCCCTGCTGAATTTTCAGATAATTTCCCCAACCCCAAATCACATCGTTGGTTCGTGTTGGAATTCTGAGCTTTCGGTATTGTTTTCAGCGGAGTTATGAGATTTTTAGCGAAAGATCAGGAGTCATCAGTGCTAGAAATAGCACTCTCCTTTCAACCCAATGTCAACCTTCAACCCAATGTCTTTTTTTTCGAAGTTCAAAATGTTTTTGTTGCATGCAGAAATGTAATTTTGTTTTCTCTGCAGGAGTTCCCTGATTTCATAAATGCAACACATTATAGTTTGTTTATACATAGCATAAAGGGGAAAAAAGTTATATGCAGTGTTATTTCATTTTAAGTGTCAAAAGGGTTTTTGTGGCTCCCAGTGTTTTCTTTTCTGTGGGAAACGGGTCCAAATGGCTCTTTGAGTGGTAAAGGTTGCTGACCCCTGGCCTAGACGGATCATGGTCATGGGGATCGACATCTTCCACAGCGCCTGGGCTCAGAAGAGGTCCGTCGCTGCTTTAGTGGCCAGCCTGAACCAGAGCATGAGCAGCTCAGTATGTGGCGACGTCACACACAGTGACACAGAAGTCAGTGTTACATGATAAATTTGTGACGCAGCGTCGTTGTGACACATCCTGCTCATTCTTTCTGAAGGTGGTTTTCCAAGTGTCTGATGCAGCGTCCGGGTCAGGAACTCGTGGATGGGCTACAGAAGGCCTTGATGGCCAAGTTGCTCTGCTCACTTCACTGAGTCTTTTTAAAGAGCCCCTATTCTGCTTTGTTCTAGAGTATTCTGTAGGATTTCTGCCACATTATCTGGTCTGTAAAGTCAAACGGGCCAAAGGCCTCCTGCACAGGAGTTCTCCTCTCCCACAGAATCTAGGATACAGAGCTGTCTGAAACGCCTCGTTTGGATTGGCTGTTGGCTCCTGTGACCTTTTCCTCATAAATGGCCACTTTTTTCCTTGTAAATGGCCAACTAGTTTCTCTTCAGACTGTCATTAACTACTCTGGGAGCTGAGTCATCATGGGGAAAAAGATCCTAAAGGGGCTCTTTAACCTCTTCCACTCTGGTGTACTGCGGACGGGCACGTCTCTGCGTCCTAGAGCGCACAAGGGCGCACGAGAGTGCACGAGAGCGCACGAGTGAGCACGAGGGCGCTGCGTCCAAGAGCGCACTGAAAAAAAAAGCTGCATTTCCGTTCTTCCACTACAGACACAGCCGCGAACAGATTAGATATGATTGACCTCTCATTCGACTAATAAGAGCCTTGAATTGGGTTTCTGAAACCTTGAAGAACCAATGACTGAAAACCTAGCAAGAAGGACCCGCCTACCAACGCTGCGAATGCAGCGAGCCAATTGAAGCACAGAAGTTCGAAAGCTGTTTTGTGTAAGGCTGGGTGAAGAGAGACTGCTGCAGCAGATGAAAAAAGGACCCGCAGGAAGAACCGCCACAGACCCAGCAGCACGGAGACCACCCACAACTGCGACCTGTGTGACAGGGACTGCCATTCGCGTATCGGCCTGTGCAGCCACAGGCGGTGCTTTTTTTTTTTTATTCCAGCAGAATGTAGATGTTTAGGATTCTCTTCCATGGTCATCATAGACCAACGGAGGCCGACAACGAAGGCTGGGTGACACACACGCGTTCGCCAGTCGTTTTTTCTTACTAATGTAATTTGTTTTGAAAAATCGTTCGCCAAAACCGCAATCATGGAAGCGCAAAACCGCAATAATGGAATCATGTTTTGACCGGGTCGCGAGACCAGAACCACAAGTCCGTAATAAGCAGACCAGCTTCATGTTCATCTGACAATGAGGAAGAGAAGTTCGCCAGCTACGCTACTGTTGTGAACAGGTAAGTGTTATAAGCTAAATTATTCTTTATCCCTGAAAATTGTAATCAAAAATGACTTTTGACCGATCGCTAAATTACAACTGTGCGGCGCACAAAGTCCAAAGTCCGTGCGCCGCGGTACACGCTGCGGTACACGGTTCATGCGCCGTGTCCGGACCGTGACCGCCCCCCCCCACTACTCTTCTGTAGCGGGGAGGGGGGCACGGTGACAGCGGTGACTGTGCGCTGCGGTCGCCACATCGCCACATGACTATTCCGTCATGTAGCGATGGGCGATGTCCGTCCTCTGTAGCGGGGGGTGGGGGGTGGGTGGGAGCTGTTATCTTCTACATTACAAATATTTTAGAATAATTTTTAGTGCACTGTAGGTTATTTTTTCTTGTAAAAAAAAGCCACACATTTTTTTACGTGGCATGCTTCTTTGTGTGTGGGGGCTTGTTTGTTCATTCATTCATTCATGAATGAATAAACAACACCCCCCCCCCCACACACACACACACACAGCCCTGAGTGTCACCTTTCATTAGAGCCCAAGATGAAGCTTCTATATTGAATCATTCAAAAGTTACAGACGTTTTTCCAAACTGTGCCATTTGGCACAATTTGGCACAGTTCAAAAACGCCTGGGAACAACCTGAGAACAAAGCTGTGTAATATATTCATTTTTTGTGGTATTGTTACAAACTTTTGACCTCAGCTGGAAAACACTTGGTTCTACATTTCTGTTGCATTTTCCAGCCCGGATCTGACAGCTGTGTGTTATTTGCAAGCATTTGTATCCAAAAAAACACCCAGGCCAAATTTATTTTCTTCAAGTTCAGTATGTTTAGATGACTGTTACTCAGTGGCCGGAGCACTTAGAGAGATTATGACTGTTTTGCCAAAAAATTCAAAGTGTTTTCTTTTAAATGAGACCAACCCCATGAAGATGCTGCAAAGGGTTGAAGAACAGCTTTTGATTTACTTTGGGCACGTTATTTTTAGGCGTTTTTAGGGAAATTGACCAGACTGCAAGGGGTTAATGCAGATGACTAAATGTTCAGTTGCTGCTGTTGTGCAGCGTCTCCTCCTCCTCCTCCAGCTGCCCTGAAAGAGTACTACAGGTTAAACCAGGAGCTGCTGCCATTAACCATCGTCCTGTACCGGCATGGAGTGGGTGACGGTCAGCTGCTCGCTGCCCTCAACTGTGAGGTCGCTCAAATCCACAACGCCATCAGGGCCATTGGACAGGACTACACACGAGTCCCCCCAAAGTCCTCCACAGCAGCGGTCTGTAACCTGCAGCGCTCACTCAGAACCAGTGGCTCCCTTTGGTCTTTGACGAACTAAAGGCTCAAATTTACAAGAGAAACACTTGAGATCTGCTATGAAATCAGCAGCAATGAAAGTTTTAGAGAGTTTTCAAGTCACAAAATCACAAGTAAAATGTTTAAATTTGCAGCAAGATTTCCACATTTAGAAGTGAAACGTTCTCAAACTCATGCACACCTTTGTCTCTGAAACTTAATTTATAAGAAAGTTAAAAATACAACATTACAAGTTTACATCAGAAACTAGCAGATTGTTTTTGTACATTTTCTACTTTTTCCTCGTTAAGTTTGAACTTTGTCCCCCTTGAATCCAGTTGACTTGACTGAGTTTTAATTCAGTCTAGGTCCAGATTCTCCTTGACTAACTTGTCTAGTACCAACATGGATCCTGAGGAAGTGGAAATGTAAAATTCTCACTGGTTTCAGGTCCATGAAATGGTCAGAAATGCTTATTTAATTGTGGTCAGACTTTTCTGTTCTCTCCTAGATTGAATCAAGTTTTAATTGAACGTCTGCCTCTGTTAAACGTGTTTCAGGCCTAAGCTGGGCGTGGCGGTGAAGAAGAGAATCGGCTGCAGGTTTTAATTCCGCAGCGGAAAAACGGTGGTCGACCCAGCGCCGTGGTGGACACGGCGCTCCCTGGCCCAGAGTGCTGGTCCTTCACCAGCCACACCTCATGGGCTTTAGCTGATCTATTAAATTGTTCTTTAATAGTTGACTCATTATTTGGACCTTTTTCTTTTTTATTTTATTACCCAGATGAGTTCATGACTTTTCTGTAAATTTGATCAAAACTTTGCACTAATTTTGTGGGGCAACTTTTTTCCTCTTAAATTTGTAAATTTTGTTATAAATTTGCAGATTTATGTTTCTAATCAGGTTTTTCAGTCTTTAATTTGTGGTGTTTTGTCCCTCTGATGTGCAGCTTTCTTGGAAATCTGTAACTTTTCCTTAGAAACGTGAGTTTGATTTTGTTTCTCATAAAGCAACTTTTTTCACCAAATTACATTTTTCCCCTCAATTCTTTAACATTTTTATTAAATTTGCCACTTTTTTTAGTAAAAATTTATCCTTTTCTTGAGTATGCAAAATTTTTCCTGTAAATTTGGAACTTTTCTCAGAAACTCATGATTTTTTTTATTCCTCCAAGTTTTTTTTTTTTCTAAAATTTGCAACTTTTTCTCCACCAAATCAGATTTTTCCCATTTTATTCCATGTTTAACATTTATACTTAATTTGCCACTTTTTAATAATTTGTATTTTTTTTAAGTTTGCAACATTTTTCTCAATTTGTAACTTGTCAGTAATTTGATTTTTATTATTCCTCCAAGTTAGATTTTATTCATGTCAGATTGATTCATTTTTTTTTTAAATGAGACTTATTAGCATTTTTTTTTCAAATTTTCAACTTTTCTCTAACATGTGAATTTTTCCCCTCCCCATGGGTGGAGACCCCATGATTCAGGCTCCTCTGATTCCTGTCCAAAACCATCCTCACTGCATCTTTTTTTTTTTTTATCCAGGAAGCTTTTTTTCCTCCCAACTTTATACTTTTGAAGCAAAAATATTTACGACCCATGAATTTACTTCTAATATAATAAAACAAATGGAAGAGAAATGTGGAAAGTTTCCTCTGACTGACAGCGGTTGTCAAATGTTGGACTCTTGTGCGTCTAAGGTACAACTTCGACACCAGCCAGGCGGTTCCGACCGGAAGCGTCTCTCCGACCCACTACGACGTCGTCTACGACACCACCGCACTCCTGCCCAACTACGTGCAGAGGCTGACCTACAAGCTGTGCCACCTGTACCACACCTGGCAGGTAGGCTGCTTCTGAGCCAGGTCTGGTCATCAGAGCCGCTGAACCAGACTCCGCCAACGCTACAGGCCCTCTCAGCCCCCACAGAGACAAGCTCACCCTCAGCTTTTAGGGGGGAAGAATTAAAATTGCCTTCAACTTTTTTCACTCATAAATTTACTTCTGATAAGTTTGACTCTTTTGCAAATTTTAAATTGTTTCTTGAAAATTTGATTTTTTTGCTAATTTAAAAACTTAAGTTTGACACTTGAAACTTGTAAATTTTCAACCTTTTTTTGGGGGGGGGCATAATTTTCACGTTTTTTTTTATTATTTTGAGCCTTTTCTCATTAATTTTTCCACCTTTGTTTTCTGCCTTTTCTCATGGACTTTCAGCTTGATTTTTGTAACCATCTTCTCACAAAGTTGTATAGACAGTGACTAAAGTTTATTAATTTATCTTTTTGCTAGGAGAGAGATTTAACATAGCCCCCTCCCCCAAACGGGATCTTGCACAGCCTCCCATAAATCTGGAAGCGGCCCTGTCAGCGGGACGGTGCTGGTGCCCCTCAGAAAGCAAGCCTAACCCTAAACATTTCTCCGTGTCCGTCCTGTAGGGGGACATCAGGGCACTGGCCTAGCTGGTGGGTGACCACATCCAGCAGGAGCCCAGCGCAGGCATGGAGGACTACGTCTTCTCCCCGTAGATGAGACCACTGACCTGTCTGATGACCTGCTGAACCCCAGTGACGTCTGAACTGAAGACAGTCCTGTGGAGTTACTGAGGTTCACGTCTGCAGGACCCGATTACCGCCACCAAGGAGGTTATGTTTTTGTTTCTGGTAGCAACGTTACTCAGTTATGAATGGACTTTGGTGACATTTTCAGGAAAAGTGACATGTTTCGGAACCCAGGAGACAGACACTGACATGGGCAAATTAGTGAACAATAATCTTTATTAGAGTGAAAGGGTGTGTAGTGCAAGTGTGAGATCGTGGATAGTATCCTGGTCACTGGAACTGAGCACTCTGGACGGAGACCCGGCAACCCTGGAACATATAAGCACAGACAATTACTTTTGTCCCACGCTAATGACAAGCTATCAGTAGTGAGGCTTACTTGGGAGAAGCACAGGTTACATCCTGCTGAGAACCAGCGGCCGTGCAACGAGGAGGTGAAGGCGTCCGTGAACGAGCTGGGGCTTCCACCTGTGGCTGAGGCGAGGACAGGTCTTCCAGTGACTCCGGCTGTGACACCACAGACCGGGGTGATGACAAACCAGCTGATGACAAGACGAGTGATTCCACAGAACGTGGTGACGATGATAATCCAGACGATGACAAGGCGAGTGATTCCGCAGAGCGTGGTGACCATGACAATCCAGACAATGACGAGGTGAGTGATTCCACAGAGCGTGGTGACGATGACACAACAGATGACGATGACACAAACTCCACCGGTAACGGTGGCCAGTACTCCTGTAACTGATACAGTAATAATTCAGGAACTTGTGGAGCAAGACGTACCGGTAGTCGTGGTGGTAGCGAACCGCTACGTGTGCGAGTTGGCGTAACCCCGTCAGCTGGGGACACAGGTCCGCCGCCAAGGGAGTCCACCTGTGCACAGGGGTAGAGGTTAGGAGTAGAGTAGCAAACAGCTCTCTTACGTGCTTGACTTTGAACAGAAGTCCTTGACGAGGCGAGAGAAGTTCTAGACGAGGCCAGAGAAGATTCTGACGAGGCAGTTCCTGACGAGTCAGTTCCTGACGAGGCAGCTTCTGACGAGACAGCCTCTGACGAGACAGCTTCTGACGAGACAGTTTTTGACGAGACAGATTCTGACGAGACAAGAGAATACCTTGACGAAGCCAGAGAACGGAGTTCTGGTTCTTTCTCAGACGATGAGGACAGACGACTCCGTGCCGGGCTGTCAGCAACGCTGGCTTTTAACAGCTGCTGATTAACACCTGTGGATCTGTGCGCAGCTGGAGTTAATGATGCCAATGACGGCCCAGAGGCCGCCATGACAAAAAGTGAGTAATGGCTCGGGGAACAGGTTAGATTTTGGTGAAGATCTGAGTGCATACCTCCACCAAGGGCTTTGTTTGTGTGCAGCAGGATTACTCAAAAACTACAGGATGAATTTGGATCAAATTTTCACCAGAGGTTTTTCTTGGGCTACAGAGGAAGCCATTACATTTTGGTGATCTGAGAATGCATACCCCAGCCAAGGCTCTTATCTTCTCAGTGTGTTAGCAACAACACTCCAAAACTAATGGACAGATTTTGATGCAATTTTCACCAGAAGTGGCTGTAGGCCTCCACACAAACCCATTACATTTTGGGGGTGATCCATGAGGGATGGAAGGAGCCTTGGCAGAGGTCTGCGCTCTCTGATCTTAGATACTTGTTGTGATTCCCCCCCCCCTTTCTTTTCCAAATCATTCAAAAATCATAAATGAAACTAGAAAAGCCCTCAAAGTGTGGATCTATTTTACTGAGTAAACTTGTGTAATGTTGAAAGAACTTTGAGCTGTTGGAGCTTCTGCAGCACAACTGCTGAAAATGTTTATTGCTCATAAGTATTTAATTTTGTCTCAAGAGCACTGTCAAATTTAATCATACCAGGGCCATTCATTTTAATTTTTAAATGGAAAAAGTATTGTAAAGTAACTAAAATATCTACAATGCATCAATGGAGGAAAAATTGCAAATATCCCAAACTGTGGGGTCAAGTTGCAGATTTTAGACTAGGAAAGTAACAGATCCAAGAGGAAATGCAGTTGTAGAAAGAGCCTAGGAACCATCCAAAATATTCAAGCTGAACTCAAAGCTCTTTCTGATCACACCATGGGTCATAGTTTGAACAATGGGCTTGTGAAAGAAGACAGGAAGGCTCCATGATTGACAGAAATGTAAAAAGGCCAAAATGCATGCTGACAAGCCCCAAAGCTTCAGGGAGAATGTCCTTTGGACTGAGACAAAACTGGAGCTTTTGGGCCAGTAACATCAGGTCTATGTTTACAGAAGGAAAAATGGAGATTTAAATGAAAAGAACACCATACCTACTATGAAACATGGAGGAGGCTCTCTTATGTTCTGGACCTGCTCTGCTGCTTCTGGTCTGGGGAACCTTAAATCTACGCAGTGCACAATGAAGTCTGAAGACTACCAAGGCATCCTGGAGCCAGACATACTGCCCAGGAGGGTGGGCTACTGTCCATGAACGTTCTACTTTAGAGAACACCATGAGAGGTAAAGGCTAGAAGAACATCTCCAAGCAGCTTCATCTTAACCACAGTAGCCAATATGATTAAAGTCTTCTCTCCGAGCTCCTCAGCCAGCTCTCTGCTCTGCTTTTTCTGGTCCATGTTCAGTGTGGTGCACACAATGATGCCAAACTCAGAAGAGTAAATCAAAGGGGGTGGAGACACGACCCCCCCCCCCAAAAAAAAAAAACCTGGGAGAAGCAGAATCACCCCCATCTAGCAAACCTTTTTTGTATCATGTTACATAAATGCATTTGAGGCACCAATTTTAAATCTGCAGTTTTTTTCTGGTAAATCTGCCTTATTTCTCAGAAATGAGAAACTTTTTTCCTTTAATCCCACAACTCTTTTCTTGTAAATTTACAACTTTTTTTCTCATAAATTCGTAACTTTCTTCATGGTGAATTTGCAGCCAACTGAAGGTTGAGTCAGTCTGTCCATCCCCTTTTTGTGAAATCAAAGTTTTGAAACTTGGTACCATGGTTTGATATACTCTGATGATGCACAGATTGCAATTTGACTCATTGGATGACCTTGAGGTCAAAGGTCAGATTTTCCCTAAATCTTGTAAACGCAGTAACTCTTGAAAGAAATGATGTAGGGTTTTCAAGTCGATGCGATAGTTTTACCTAATACACAACTTGGACGACTTACACCCTGACCTAACTATGAGTTTGGGGTCAAAAGGTCAAAGTTCACACTCCCTATGCCTTACTACTGTGCAACGGATAAAGTTAGGGTCACCAAACTTGGTACACAGGTTCATCCTGCGACCCTGAAGTGCGACTATGGTTTTGGGATGGCAAGGTCAAAGGTCAACATCAAAATGGCTTATAAACTATATCTCAACAACAAAGAAAGTTGGGGTCACCAAGCATGTAACACAGGTTTACCTCGGGATTCTGCCCTATAACTATGGGTTGTATACTTTGTTGCACAGTCATGGATGATGGTTTTTCATAATTTGGTTCTGCCACAGTAATTATATTGAAAAGTTAAACTGCTGTCAGTAAGTATTGGGGTTTTCAAAGAAAACTAAGGCGGGGGATGCTGCACTTGCCTCAGAGTGCTCTTGTTCTCATGATTGAGGGGGGTTTTTTTCCCTCATAAATTTAAGACATTTTCTTGTAAAATTACCTTTTCTCATTAATTTGTGGAGCGAAGATGCAGTCATTTCTGTTATGTTTTTCTGAGCTGAATTAACCTCCAGCTTTGGGCAATTCAATTCAACTTTATTTATATAGCACCATTTCACTACAACAGTCATCTCATAGCACTTTCAACTGTAGGGGGAACCCCCACAGTTGCAGAAAGACCCCAGCAATCAGGCAATCCCCTGTGAGCAAGCACTTGGCAACAGTGGAGAGGAAAAACTCCCTTTTAACAAGAAGAAACCTCCAGCAGAACCAGGCTCACGGAGGGGCAGTCATCTGCTGCGACTGGCTGGGGGGTGAGGGGACAGAGAAGATGAAAAGAACAGACATGTAAAGAGCAAACAGCACGATGGGGACTCAATCTATGGGAGAGAACAAACAGATGTTAATGACCAGCAAAAAAAAATATTTCATTGAGAATGAAGAAAGGAGTGAGGCCCAGTGCATTATTGGAGGTCCCCTGGCTGACTAAACCTATTAGCAGCATAACTAAGTGAGGGTTCAGAGACACATGATCCCTCCCTAATTGTAGGCTATATCAAAAAGGAAGGTTTTAACCCTATTCTTAAAAACAGAGATCGAGTCTGACTCCTGAATCCAGATTGGCAGCTAGTTCCACAGGAGAGGAGCTTGATAACTGAAGGCTCTGCCTCCCATTGTTCTTTTGGAGATTCTAGGTATTACAAGTAATCCTGCATTTTGGGAGAGTAGTGCTTTGTTAGGATAATACGGTAGTATCAGATCTTATAAATAAAAAGGAGCCTGATTGTTTAGAGCTTTGTAAGTAAGAAGAAGGATTTTAACCTTAATTCTAAACTCTATGGGAAGCCAATGAAGGGAGGCCAGAACCGGAGAGATATGATCTCTCTTTCTAGTACCTGTTAAAACTCTTGCTGCAGCATTTTGGATCAGCTGAAGACTTTTTAAAGATGTTTTAGGACAGCCTGATAATAAAGAATTACAATAATCTAATCTCGAGCTAACAAAAGCGTAAATCAGTTTCTCAGCATCACTCTGAGACAAGATGCTCCTAATCTTGGCAATATTACGCAAATGATAGAAGGCAGTCTCAGAAACAAATTTAATATGTGAATTGAAGGACAGATCTTGATCAAAAATAATTCCAAGGTTCCTCACAGAGCTATTAAGAGAAAGAGTAACCGCATCCAAACTGAAAGTTTGATTTGGAAAGGAATTTCTAAGGTTTTTTGGACCAACAAGAATGACTTCAGTCTTATCTGAATTTAATAGCAGGAAATTACAAGTCATCCAAGCTTTGATTTCCTTAAGACAGTCTTCTAACTTGGCTAATTGATTACTATCATCTGGCTTCATTGACAGATATACACTACCGTTCATAAGTTTGGGGTCACTTAGAAATGTTCTTACTTTTGAAAGAAAAGCACTTTTTTCAATGAAGATAACTTTAAACTAATCAGAAATACACTCTATACATTGCTAATGTGGTAAATGACCATTATAGCTGCAAATGTCTGGTTTTTGGTGCAATATCTACATAGGTGTATAGAGGCCCATTTCCAGCAACTATCACTCCAGTGTTCTAATGGTACAATGTGTTTGCTCATTGCGTCAGAAGGCTAATGGATGATTAGAAAACCCTTGTGCAATCACGTTAGGTCTGCAATGCTGTAATTGCTGCAAATGGAGGATTCTTTGACGAAAGCAAAGTTTGAAGGAAAAAATTATTATTTCAAATACAAATCATTATTTCTAACCTTGTCAATGTCATGACTATATTTTCTATTCATTTTACAACTCATGGTGGTAAGTAAGTGTGACTTTTCATGGAAAACACAAAATAATTGTCTGGGTGACCCCACACGAGTTGGCTGCCTTTTGCAACTGCCTTTTTTTTTTTTTTTTTTTTTTAATCTTCCTTCTTCTTTCTACACCTTTCACTCTATATATATCACGGACACACAGATTGCCCCAAAGTTCTCCCGAGTTGGCGGACGGAGCCACTGTTTACAGCAGGAGACGATACAGCAGGGAAGAGCTAGCTAGCACTCAACCGCCACCCGGTACTAACGGAGAAACTCGACATACCGGGGAACTGAAGCAAAAATGACGCGGGTGCCAGGCTGCAGTTTAGGCGGCGTGCAAGAAATATAAGACAGAATAATAAAGAGTGATGGCAAGAACCAAGCAGACCGCCTGTAAATCTACTGGAGGAAAAGCCCCCAGGAAGCAGCTAGCCACCAAGGCTGCTCGGAAAAGCGCTCCGGCCACTGGCGGAGTGAAGAAGCCTCACCGTTACAGGCCCGGTACTGTGGCTCTGAGAGAGATCCGTCGCTACCAGAAATCCACGGAGCTGCTCATCCGTAAGCTGCCCTTCCAGCGCCTGGTGAGGGAGATCGCTCAGGACTTCAAGACCGACCTGCGCTTCCAGAGCTCCGCCGTCATGGCTCTGCAGGAGGCCAGCGAGGCCTACCTGGTGGGTCTCTTCGAGGACACCAACCTGTGCGTCATCCACGCCAAGAAGGTCACCATCATGTCCAAAGACATCCAGCTGGCCCGCCCCATCCGCGGAGAGAGAGCTTAGACTTTCTGTTGCACATCCACCAACCACAATGCTCCGCACTGTGTGTCTATATATATATATATATATATACTGTATATATATATATATATATATATATATATATATATTTATAGTAATATGTACATATGTATACTAGCTGCTCTTGTTTTTTCTTGCCTTCTGACTGTTGCTCTGAGTGTTGCTATCCCTGTGCTGTTGCAATCCTGGAATTTCCCCATTGTGGGACTAATAAAGGCTTATCTTATCTTATATATAAAGTGCTTTCTAATAATGTTGCCTAACGGAAGCATATATAAACTAAAAATCAATCACTCAATCAATCAAAAACTTTATTCCAGACTCATGGTCCATCAGAAATAAAATAAAATAAACAAGACAGCTGAAACGGTTAATAAGAAAAACAATCAAAAAGTTACAAAACAATAAGAAACAACTACTAAAAGAAGTACAAAAACAGTACAGACTTTAAAAAGACTTAAAAAGACAACTGTACCAGTGCCTTCTAAGCTGTGACTGACAGCAAATAGAACTGAGCTTAATGCTAGACATGACCTGAATGATTTCATTTCTAGATACATCAAGCCAACAGATGAATTTATACATAAGATTCCTTATTACTGCATGCAGTGTATTTACACGTGATGAGACAAATAACTCGGAAGCACTGCACCATCGAGGCTTTTTAAGTAAAATTCTTAAAGCATCATTGTAAGCAACCTGTAATTTCTGCATGCTTTGTTTCCTATAATTTATCCATAAATGAGCAGTGTATAAAGGTGTACAGTAGGTTTTAAAAAGAACCAGCTTCACCTCATCTGAACAAAAGCCAAACCTGCGTGCAAGAATGTTTGCTTGCATGTAGATTTTGCAGCGTTGTCTGAAAATATCATCATCATCAGTCATTCTATCATTAATAAAATGTCCCAGATATTTAATTTTATCCCTGACAATTAATTCCCTGCCTGCCAATTCAAAGACAGGGAATTTCATTAACAAATCTTCTCTAGTGCGGCAAATCAGCACACAACTCTTATTTGTATTATATTTTATGTCATTTTCCTCTCCATAAGTAGTACACACTCTTAATTACTCTTGAAGACCAGCACTACTTGGACTGAGAAGAACTAGATCATCAGCATACATGAAATGATTCACTAACTTATTCCCTATTAAACACCCAGTTTTACAGGCATTCAGTTGCTTTGACAACTCATCCATATAAAGATTAAATAGAATAGGGGATAATATACTGCCCTGTCTGACACCACTGCTCACACCAAATGGGGATGAATGACTCTTCCCCATTTCACCAGCATCTTCTGATGTGCGTACCAGTAAATCAGGATACGTACTAAGTACTTGGGAACCCCCCTGTCAATCATTTTCCTAAACAATATCCTGTGATTAATGCGATCAAACACCTTAGAGGCGTCAATAAAACACAAAAAAACTAATGAATTTTGATTTCTATACTTACTTATAATTTCTTTTAAAGCATATATGCACAGATCTGTTCCATGATGGGGTTTAAATCCAAATTGATGATCAGTAGATTTGATGAATACATTTAATTTTTCAAACAGGATTCTTTCCAGTACTTCAGATATTATATTGGCTATAGCTATGGGCCTGTAATTGTCCAGGCTACACAGCTTGCCAGCTTTATCTTCAATGACTGGTACCAACACAACAGACAATGATTCTGGTAACATCCCATGAATCATGAAGCTGGTGAAACAGCAAGAAGAGGAGCAATTCTTGAGCTAGCATATTTAAGATGCTCAGCAGAAATACAGTCTAAACCACTCGCTTTGTTATCTGATAACTCTCTAATGGCTTTGGTCACTGCATAGGTGTCAATCAGGAGCGAATCGTCCCTTTCTACTTTCCCTGCCTTCTAAGTTTCATCCTTAGTTGAATTAAATAATGAATAAAAATGCTGCTGCCATAAATCCACAATATTTTCTGTACCTGAAATGCCTTCCAGGGTACAGGGCAAAGACGTTTTACTATTACTAATCCGTCTAAGGTCCTTCCAAAAATCTGTGACATTCTTATCTAACAATTTCTTGGCCAAGGAATTACTTCTCATTAGCTGCTCATTTTTAGAAATATGACGAATAGCATACTTAAACTTTGCATTTGTACATTTCTTCATCTCAAATTCTGGCCCTTGTCTGGGTCTCCCAGCCACCACCCATGCTTTATATGCTTCCCGAGCTTCAGAATAAGGCACAGCTACGGCCTCATTCCAGCCAGGTCTAACATTATGTGTTTTACGTATCTTCCTATAATAAGGCTTACTGTCCTTATATAGGGAGTTAACTATAGCATTGTACAAACTACAAAGGTCTTTCTTATGCTCAACAATGCTACAGTTCACATCGTTGCACATTACAGCATCTCTAGGAAGACATATTTTACTCAAGGATTTATCTGTACGGACACAGTATTCTACAATTTCTTCCTTAGAAAGAGTGTCCCAGTCTGATTTTCCACCTCATCCTGACTGACATTTTGACAAAGTGCAGGTAGACAGTCAACATTAATTATCATCTCAAACAGTATATGATCAGACATTGTTAACCCATAATAAATACTCATGCCACCCAAAGAGGCATGTGCATCACCAGTGCTGATGCAATGATCTAGCCAGGACGTAGTGTGCCAAGCCTCACTTCTATAGGTATAACTATCAGGAGGCATTAACTCCTTACTTGACAAAATTAAGTTATTCTCATAACAAAAATGATACATATGTTTTGCAAATAAGGAGTCAGTGTCAGATATGTCTGCATTCAAGTCCCCCATAATAAAAATACAAGTATTATTATAGTCTTGCATATAAGAATTAATAAAAGCAAGCTTATTTAAATATTCATCCTCATTTTGTTGATACTCAAATGGCGTATATACACTGATAATAAGGAATTCCTTATCATTACAATTAAACTGCACACCAATACACCAATCTACACCAAGTCGGACTACTTTTATCAAGGAGTCCAGCTTCTTTCTCCAGAGAATAGCCACCCCTCCAGGTATCCTCCCCCTAATAATCCCCTTGCTGAGGACAGTTGTAGACTCCCCAGCACCATGGAAATCAGGGTTTAGACAGTTCAAACGTTCCAAGTCTTGTTCAGATAGAAACGTTTCCTGAAGGCACAAAATATCACAATTGTTCAATAAATTGTCAATAACTAACCGGCAAGCTTTCTCCCCAGCACTTTGCCCCAGTTTAAGGCCACGACAGTTGTAAGACATGACCTGAATACCCATCAAAAAAAGAGGAAGAAGAGTTAAGAAAGATCACCATCATCCGTGGGTGCCTGCATATTCTCCACAGCAGCCATTCCACTAACTCCAGCCCTCCCAGCCCCCCGGGGCTCAGAATATTGCCGCACCAATGCGCCCTCTGGCCAGAGTTCTGGCTGGTACGTGTCCCCGACCTCAGAGCATTCCGCCGTTACTTTAAATGAACCAACCCTGCTGTTCCCAGAGAGGATTTTCTGACAGAAAACTTCTCGTCCAAGTTTGTCTTTGAGATATGCAGATAAAGTGTCAGCTTCCAAATCAGAATGAAAACGGGTAGCAAACACACTCACCATCTTAGTCTGAACAGTTTTAATATTACCGGAGCTCGTACCCACAACAGTAGCTGCGTTGCTAGCTTTATTCCTACGGCTGACTGAAGCAGAGGATGGCTTGGGTTTAGCTGCAGCGCGCTCAATCCGTCGTCGTCCCTTTTTCACCACTTGACTCCATTTTGGAGAGCCTGGTGAAGACGCTACTGTTCCGGAATTTTCCCCGGTTATAGGCTGACCCACCGGGTCCAGATTCACAGCCGAAACCTTCTCTCCAGCGGTCAAGTGACATTCCCGTGCATCTCCAGATCTTGAATCAATCATCGGGCAGACCCCCTCCTCCCCTCCGACATCAGCGGAACCAACAGGCCCTCCCAGAGATAACAAATAAAGACAAGTAAAGCCAAACATATAAATAACAACACTACAATGAACGCAAAGAGGAAAATAAATCATACTAGGAAAATATGTGAAAATCAACCAAAGATAATATAACAGGAATTAGAACTCAAAAATACAATCCCATACAAATATAGAAAAAAAGGCAAAGAGACAGAGGTCAGCGGGATCCCCCCGTGCTCAGATCGTGACAGAAACACCCTGTAACCGTCAGCTCTCTCCTCCGTGCATTACCATGGTAACCACAGACAAGTGCTGATACTATGGTGGATAATTTATATTTCTTAAATAAAATATAAATACTGTGGAAGTTGCAGAAAATCAGACGGAACACGCGTAAGTCTGTCTGATAAAACTTTATTTATATTTTTCCACTTCCTCCTTTTATTCCTTCTCTCTCCGTCCAAAACGGAAAAACTCCGCCTTCACATTAAAAGATCAAATTTATGTGTGAGACAAACAACTAATGTCACCACACAGGCCCCCCCAGAACACACAAATAACAACATAAATAAACATGCTGACAAAAAACAAACTAAAACAGCATGAACAAAATTCAAAAAAGAAAATAACTCAAAAGAACCTCTTAGGCAACCTAATTACTCTGCCCGAATGGCTGCACTGCGCAGTCCTAGGGGGCGCAACTGTAACCACCTCAGGCACAGGGTTGGGAGGGCGCCCCCGCCAAGCCGGGCGGGCGAGCTCAACCTCATCGTCACAAAGGACATGAGCGGGCTTCAAACGATCCACCGAAATCCGATCCTGACAAGTCCCCAACTCAACCAAAAAATCCTTATGGCCTGTTTCTAACACCCAAAAAGGGCCATCATAAGGTGCCTGCAGGGGAGAACGATGGGCATCGTGCCGGACAAAAACATATTTAGCCGACATAAGGCTGTCAGGGACGTAAGACTGAGGAAGACAGTGGTGCGCAGCCACGGGAGCAAAAGCCCTGGCTTCCTCCCGACACTTAGGCCTCTTAACCATACTGGGACCTAACCCTGGACTGGTAGGAAGGAACTCCCCTGGAACCCTCAAGGTCTGGCCAAGGACCAACTCAGCAGAAGAGGAGTGCAGGTCTTCTTTGGGGGCTGAACGCAAACCCAACAAAACCCACGGTAATCTGTCCACCCATCCGCTGTCCACTAATGACGTGCGAAGGGCCGCTTTCATAGTCCGATGAAACCGCTCGCATAGTCCGTTAGCTTGTGGATGGTATGCTGTGGTCCGATGGAGTTTAACCCCCAAACTACCAGCTACTTCATTCCAAAGTTCGGAGGTAAATTGCGGGCCCCTGTCAGAGGTAACGTCCAAGGGGACACCAAAACGGGACACCCAAGAGGAGATAAATGCCCGGGCAACATCAGACGCCGTAGTTGATGCCAGGGGAACTGCCTCCGGCCACCGCATAGTCCGGTCCACCATAGTGAAGAAGTGAGTAAAACCACGAGACGGAGGAAGAGGGCTGACCAGTCTACCTGAACATGATCAAAACGTAGCTCCGGAATCCTAAAAGGCCCCAATGGAGCCTTTATGTGGCGCTGCACCTTAGCATGCTGGCATGCCACACAGGTTGTCGTCCAAGTCTTCACATCCTTTCTGAGACCCAGCCATACAAACTTGGTGCTCACCAACTTAACCGAAGCCTTAACCCCAGGATGCGACAAAGAGTGAACAGCGTCAAAAACACAATGACGCCAAGCCGCAGGCACCAAAGGTCGTGGTTTTCCCACTGTAGTGTCACACAGAAGAGTGGCGCCACTGTCTTGAAAGCAGACATCCTCCAACTGCAAACTGGACTCAGTGGAACGAAGCACCTGCACCTCCGGGTCCAACAACTGATCGGCAGCCATCTCAGCATAGTCCATGCCCAAATGAACAGCAGCAACTGGGGCACGAGAAAGGCAGTCCGCCACCAAGTTGGTCTTACCAGCCACATGCTGAATGTCAGTAGTGAACTCGGAAATAGCCGAAAGCTGCCGTTATTGCCGAGCTGACCAAGGTTCAGTGGACTTGGCCATGGCAAACGTGGGGGGTTTATGGTCCACAAAAGCGGTGAATTTACGGCCTTCCAAGAGAAACCTGAAATGCCTTGTCGCCAAGAAAAGGGCCAACAGCTCTCTGTCAAAAGTTCTGTACTTCCTTTCTGACTCGCGTAACCGTCTACTGAAAAAGGCTAGAGGTTCCCAGGAATTGCCCACCCACTGCTCACAAACTGCTCCGACAGCATAATCGGATGCGTCGGTGGTAAGAGCAATGGCGGCCGTGGGGTCTGGATGAGCCAACAAGGCAGCATCAGCCAGCGCAGCTTTAGCCCCGTCAAAAGCACATAACCTCTCATGGGTCCACTCAATGTCCTGATTACCCCTCTTACCCTTCAAGGCCTCATACAGCAGGCGCATAATATGGGCAGCATGAGGTATAAAACGGTTGTAAAAATTGACCATGCCCAAAAACTCCTGCAGGGGCTTGACAGAGGAGAGGCGCGGAAAAGCTAAAACCGCTTTGACTTTAGCCGGGAGGGGTACGGCACCCTGCTGGGATACCTTGTGCCCCAAGAACTCAAGTTCTGAGAGCCCAAACTGACACTTCGCGGGATTCACTATCAGTCCATGGTCACAGAGGCACCTGAAGAGCTGGCGAAGGTGCGACACATGTTCCTCCACCGAAGCGCTCGCCACCAGTATATCGTCCAGGTATACAAACAGAAAAGGCATGTCCCGTAACACAGAGTCCATAAGCTGTTGAAACGTCTGTGCAGCACCCTTAAGGCCGAATGGCATCCTCAAGAACTCGAACAGTCCAAATGGAGTGATCACCGCTGTCTTGGGGACGTCCTGGGGATGGACAGGCACCTGATGATAACCACGCACTAAATCCACTTTAGAAAAAAATGACCGTCCCTGCCAGACGTGAAGAAAAATCTTGGATATGGGGGACTGGGTACCTGTCGTTGGTAGTAGCGTTGTTAATGCACCTAAAATCTCCACAAGGGCGCCAACCCCCATCTGACTTGTGGACCATATGGAGGGGAGAGGCCCACAGACTGTCGGAATGGCACACAATACCCAACTGCTCCATATTGGCAAACTCCTCTCTAGCGATGGCTAACTTAGCAGCATCCAGACGGCGTGCGCGGGCAAAAACAGGTGGACCCACAGTAGTAATATAATGCTCAACCCCATGTTTGGCTACTGCCGCAGAAAACGTAGGCACAGTGAGCGCAGGAAACTCAGAGAGAAGGCGCTGGTACCTGTCTCCTGAGGCGAGCATGTTAGCAAGCAGCGGACCAGCCCCACCCAGTGTACATGGATAAGAATCAAAAGACACAGCATCAATCAAACATCTGTTAACTACATCAACCAACAGTCTGTAAGCACACAAAAAATCTGCACCAAGGATAGGGACTGCTACAGATGCTACCACAAAGTCCCAACTAAATTCATGGCCGTTAAAACATACAGTAATGAACCTGGTGCCAAAGGTGCGAATAGGAGTACCATTAGCAGCGTTCAGTGGGGGTCCGTGTTCATATCCCATGACGTCAGCCGAAGAGGGGGGAACGATGCTCCGTTGCGCTCCTGAATCCACCAAAAAGCGACGTCCAGCAGCGTAGTCCTCAATAAAAAGCAGCTTATTGTTGGTGCCGGTGCACGCAGCTGCTAGCGAGCACCAGCCTTCTCGTTTCCCTGTGGCTGGAAAGAGCACGGTGGAATACAACGCTGAGCCTTCGGTCCAAAACGGCGGTGGTAGAAACACAGGCCGCTCCCTTTCTTACGGCGATCCGAAACTGCGGCCACATCCACCGAGACTTCTCCAGCAGACTGCTCAGGCAGCAGTGCATGCACAGACAAATGACGAGAAGCCAGCAAAAGCCTGTCCACTTCTTTAGCTAAACCCCAGTAATCCTTAGTACGAATGAGGGGCAAGTTGGCCAGGACAGTGCGCACGGGAGGCGGAAGCTGACGCGGAAACAGGTGGGTGAACAGAAATTAACTGTCTCCTGAACCCAGAAGTGCCAACATATTCTCCATCAGCTCAGAAGGTTTACTGTCCCCCAAACCAGTTATAGACAGAAGACGATCAGCTCGCTCTATATCAGAGAGTTGGTACAGCTGCAGAAGAGCCCTCTTCAGAGTGACGTACCTGTCAGCGTGAGGCGGGTCCCGGAGCAGTCCCATCAGACGACGAGTAGTAGCAGAATCCAAAGCTGCGATGACATGAAAATACTTCGTGTCATCTGTGACTACTCCGTGCAGATGGAACTGAGCCTCGACATGCTGAAACCAGGGCTCTGGGTCGTGTTGCCAAAAGTCCGGTAGTTTAATGGTAGCCACGAAAACAGCCGGTGCGGGAGCCGCGGCGGATACAAACACCGTGGCGGCGATATCAGAAGAGGTCGCCTGAACAGACATTCTTCAAACGTCGGGGTCACTAATGTGGAAGTTGCAGAAAAACAGACGGAACACGCGTGAGTCTGTCTGGTAAAACTTTATTTATATTTTTCCACTTCCTCCTTTTATTCCTTCTCTCTCCGTCCAAAACGGAAAAACTCCGCCTTCACATTAAAAGATCAAATTTGTGTGTGAGACCAACAACTAATGTCACCACAATACAATTATATTTTAGTACAGTTAGTGGACATAAACAATAACCAACATCAATTTAGCTTGTTAATAATGTTAGCAACAGTATTTTTTTTACTCATATTTGTGGCACAATGGGTTATGGGTAATCTTCTTGTCAACTGATCAGGGAACTGATAACTGCTCAGTTATTAGTTCCCTTTGAACTGAAGACCGTTCGCTCCCTTCGGTTTGGAATCTCAGTTAATATGGCGGAATACCCCGTGCAGTCCACTTTAGAGTACACTATTGGGCGATCAGAATGCACCCATAACTTTATTGTTGTCTTAGAAGTTAATATATTCTGTTGTGGGAATGTGTGAATGACGAGACAGAGTTCTCTCTCAAGTCAGCTTTATTCACATCTCCAACATCTCGAAGCAGAAAAGAGAGCCACACAGGGAACTCTCGTCCTTAAATACCAGGACTCTTACAGTTCACAAGTAACATGTATCACATACCACGTTGCATTATAATGACAGTAACAATGCATCCTCTCTCCATGATATCACCCCCACTGTCTACAATGCATCTCCTCTTTAATCCTTTAATTATACCCCCACAGTCTCAAGCCTTGCACACCAAAGCTAACACTCTTGCAGCTTCCTGTAATCACCAAGGAAGCTCTGCCTTTGTTCTGGTCTAAAATGTGAGTCACCAAGCAGGTCCCAATGTGTGTCCACCACACAAAGCCTCCCCCAACATTTTAGAACAAACAAGAGAATAACAACATGCATGCCGTGATAGTATCAATACACATCAGTCCACATGCTGTCTAGGCTTCAGTCTCCTGCCGTATCTGCTGTAGCTGGGATTCCACGTCTCTGTGGCGCTGTCACGCTGGGGGTTTGCCGTCTGGGGGTGGAAACCTTTTGTCAGCACCTGTGGGTGTTCTGGGGAAACATTACTCTGTGGGGCCCCCCGCGGGGGTCTACCTCGCCGCGGGGCCCTCGCCAACAACACTTGCTCATCTGCCACCACAAAAGCAGGTTTGAGTCTGTTTATGCCAACTTTCTCTTTCCTACCCCCCAAATCTAGCAAAAACTGCTTGTCCCCTGTTTCTAACACTCTGAAGGGTCTGTCATAAGGCGGTCGCAGCGGGGTTCGATGTGCATTGTGTCTGACAAAAACAAACTCTGCGTTCTTCAAAGTTTTAGGCACAAAAACACGCGGAAAACTGTGGTGCGCGGGGACGGGCAGCGTGCTTGATTCTATGTTAATCCGCAACAGCTGAGACGGGGAGGCGCCTGGCGCAGGGTTATCTGGAAGAAACTCCCCAGGCAGCCAGAGTGGCTGCGCAAACACGACCTCCGCTGGGGAGGCTTCTAAGTCCTCTTTAGGCACAGAACGCAACCCCAATAACACCCACGGTAACTTGTCTACCCAATTTGCATCCGTCAGTGACGCTCTGAGAGCTGCTTTCAATGACCTGTGAAAACATTCACATAACCCGTTAGCCTGTGGATTGTACGCGGTTGTGCGGTGAATTGTGACACCCAGGCTGCGGGCCATTGTCAACCAAAGCTCGGACACAAATTGAGGGCCTCTGTCGGACGTAATGTCCGACGGAACGCTGAAGCGCGCCACCCAAGCTGTTAAAAACATGCGCGCCACCTCCTCGGCCGTGGTTGATGCCAGCGGGACCACTTCAGGCCAGCGCGTGGTGCGGTCCACCATTGTGAGAAGGTGTGTGCACCCTTGTGACGTCGGGAGGGGGCCCACGAGGTCCACATGAACGTGATCGAACCTCTTGGCCGGAATGTGAAATGGCTCCAAAGGAGCCCTCGTGTGCCTGTGTACTTTGGCTCGTTGACACGCCGTGCAGGCTGCTGCCCACTCTTTAACTTGTTTGCAGAGGCTCGGCCACACAAATTTCTCTCCTACCATTTTGACCGACGCGCGCACTCCTGGGTGCGCCAAAGAATGAATCGAGTCAAAAACGCGGCGGCGCCACGTGGCCGGTACTACTGGACGCGGCCGTCCCGTGGAGACATTGCAGATTAGGGGGGGCATACCGTCTTGCAGTACCCTGCTCTCCAGCCTTAACCCTGTTGGTCCAGACTGAAGTGCGCGCACCTCCGCGTCACCGACCTGCTCCACGGCCATGGCTGCGTAATCTACCCCTACGCTGACTGGGGCCGCCACGGCGCGCGAGAGGCAATCTGCCACTACATTGAGTTTTCCCGCCTCATGCTGGATATCAGTGGTAAACTCTGATATCGCGGCCACCTGTCTCTGCTGCCGGCCTGACCACAGTTCGGAAACCTTGGCCATCGCGAATGTTAGCGGTTTGTGGTCAACGAACGCGGTGAAAGAGCGTCCTTCTAGCCAGAACTGAAAGTGGCGGATGGCCAAATGGAGAGCCAGCAGCTCCCTGTCGAACGCGCTGTATTTACGTTCGCTATCGCGCAAGGTCCTGCTGAAAAAAGCGAGGGGCTGCCAAACCCCAGCTACATGTTGCTCCACGACCGCCCCTATGGCCACCTCTGATGCGTCAGTGGTGAACGCTATGCGGGCCGTTGAGTCGGGGTGTGCCAACAACGCAGCCTGTGCCAAGGCTGCTTTTACCTCCGAGAACGCTTGGTCCCGTTCCGGGGACCACTCGACCTTATCCGCGGGTTTCTTTTTTTTGAGCGCGGCATACAGCAGCTGCATGAGTTGCGCCGCGCGGGGGAGAAAACGGTTATAAAAATTCACCATTCCCAAAAACTCCTGCAACGCCCTGACCGTCTGCGGCCGGGGAAAATCTGCCACCGTGCGCACTTTGTCAGGAAGCGAAACTGCTCCTTTGGGGGAGACGCGGTGTCCCAAAAAATCGATCTGCGCCACCCCGAACTGACACTTCGCTGGGTTGATTATTAACCCGTGATCTCCCAACCTTCGGAAAACTGTGGCCAGGTGTTTTTCGTGTTCGTCTTCGGACGCGCTGGCTACTAAAATATCGTCCAAGTAGACGAACACGAAAAGGAGATCGTGAAGCACCGCGTCCATCATGCCTTGGAACGTCTGAGCAGCCCCTTTAAGTCCGAATGGCATGCGTAAAAACTCGAATAGGCCAAACGGAGTTATTACCGCTGTTTTGGGTATGTCCTCAGTGCGCACTGGGACTTGGTGGTAACCGCGGACCAAGTCTATTTTAGAAAAAACGTGCGCCCCTGCCAAATGAACGGAAAAATCTTGGATATGCGGGATTGGGTAGCGGTCGTGCGCTGTAGCGTTGTTTAACCTGCGGAAATCCCCGCAAGGTCGCCATGATCCGTCAGCTTTCGGGACCATGTGCAGCGGGGAAGCCCACAGACTGTTTGAACGCCTGATAATGCCCAACCTCTCCAGGTTGGCAAACTCCTCGTGCGCTATGGCCAGTTTAACTGCGTCCAAGCGCCGAGCTTTTGCAAAAACGGGCAGTCCTGTAGTGGTAATAAAATGCTCCACCCCGTGTTTAGCGACTGTTGCCGAAAATGTGGGGACCGTGAGTGCTGGGAACTGAGTGAGCAGTGTGTGGAACTTACCGCTTGCCGCTGTGACATTGGCTTGTGCTGTTGGCGGGGCCACTCGCGCTGTACAGGGGATAGAATCAAAAGAAAGTGCATTAACCAGGCGCCTGTTAGCGAGATCAACCAACAAACCATGTGAGCACAAAAAATCAGCCCCCAACATATTGAAATTTACTGCTGCTACAACAAAGAGTCCACTCAAATGTACGGCCGTGTAGAGACAGAAGCAGAGTCTTCTCACCAAAGGTCTTAATCTCCGAGCCGTTCGCTGCTGTCACCTGGGGTCCTCCGGAACCAGCTAGTCTATCCGCATAGGAAGGTGTGATGAAACTCAACTGTGAGCCTGTGTCGACAAGGAACTGCCTCCCCGAGCGTGCGTCCGACAAGTAGAGCAGCTTGTTCTCCTCCCTGAGGGCCGCGGCTGCTACCGACCCCCGGTCTTGGTGTTTCTCGAACGCCCGAACTGGCACGGTGGTACACATTTGCGTGCCCTCTCTGTGAAGCGGCGATGGTAGAAACAAAGGACGTCCGATCCGCGTTCCCTGGCCGCTGCCGCCGCCGTCGTCGGTGAGTCTGGTACCGCTGCCTCTGGCCTCCTGTCGTCTCCAGTCGTCGCGCCGAGTTCCGCTGCAGCAGCCGTGGCTGCGCGCCACTTGGTGGTGTTGACAATCCCCCGCGCCTCTCAGCCCAGCGCGCGGTAGTCCCGTTGGGCCAACAGTGGCGAACTGGCCAGGGTCGCTCTCGCTGCTGATGGTAGAGTCCTGAGGAAGAGGTGGGTGAAAATGAAGTGATCGTCGTCAGAGTCTTTCAACCTCAACAACTTCTACATCAGGTTGGCGGGCATGTCATCTTCAAACTCCGTCAGCGTCAGGAGCCTCTCTGCTCGCTCCTCCGCCGAGGGGGTGAATTGCTGGATGAGTGCAGCCTTCAACGTGCCGTATTTGTCGCTGTCCGGCGGCTGGTCGATCAGGCTCTCCACATGCTGGGCCGTGTTGTTGTCCAGCTTTGCGACTACGTGGTAGAATTTTGTGGTGTCTACCGATATCCCCCGGAGGTTGAACTGCGCCTCAACCGCGTTGAACCAGGAGCGCGGATTGTTCTGCCAGAAATCCGGTAGCTGGACTGTAGCGGCATTCGCTTGGCTGGGGGGTCCTGACGGGGCTGGCCCGGGGGAATTCCCCTCTTGCATGATACGTCTTGGGTCACCAGTGTGGAAATGTGTGAATGACAAGACAGAGTTCTCTCTCAAGTCAACTTTATTCACATCTCCAACATCTCGAAGCAGAAAAGAGAGCCACACAGGGAACTCTCGTCCTTAAATACCAGGACTCTTACAGTTCACAAGTAACATGTATCACATACCACGTTGCATTATAATGACAGTAACAATGCATCCTCTCTCCATGATATTACCCCCACTGTCTACAATGCATCCCCTCTTTAATCCTTTAATTATACCCCCACAGTCTCAAGCCTTGCATACCAAAGCTAACACTCTTGCAGCTTCCTGTAATCACCAAGGAAGCTCTGCCCTTGTTCTGGTCTAAAATGTGAGTCACCAAGCAGGTCCCAATGTGTGTCCACCACACTGTGACTGATATGAATTA
>CM035838.1:201152963-201210463 GCA_020510985.1 Pholidichthys leucotaenia
AAAATTGCCACTTTCACCGTCTGTGACCTGATCTGTGCCTTAAGTTACTGCAAGCTGACAGGCGATGGATGTTCCATGACCGGTAGAAGCATCACCTTCACAGTGCAATGCGGCAAAATAAAAATCCCAGCGTTCCGGTTCCAGGTGACACACCAGGGTGATAACGTTATGGGGTGGGATTTGTTCTGCGAACTGGGTTGCTCCCTCACAGTCCCCGGGCGGACCGATGAAGGTCCAGATCCATTACACTCAGATGTGGACACAGCCACCCCTGCCTCACACCACACGCTGAACAGAGCCCAGCAGAACCGGAGCAGCCACTAGAGCTCCAGTCCGCAGCCACACGGGACCCAGAGCCAGTCCCCTGCAGCAAGAGCGTTCTCCAACTGCAGCCTCATCACAGGAGGGAGAATGTGACTTCGTGGACATGAGTGCAGCCGAAGAGCACAGCCCAGAGAGTGAATGCAGCACAGAGAGTGGATACAACACAGAGAGCAAACACGACATAGAGGGGCAGCAGCAACCGGACTCGCCTCAGATCCTCGCCGAGCGTGGGCCTCCAGGAGCTGCTGCGGAGTTGCAGTAGTGGAAGCCTGTGCCTATCATTAATCCCGGGACACGACAACCTGGAGCAGATTCTAACAACGATGATCGCCACGACCAGACTTCCCAGGTGAGGGGAAGAAGGTGCCGGACTACTTCTGAATCCACGTAGTACACCAGCCTACAGAATCCGCAGCTGAGCCGCTGGGTGAAGAGTTTGCGATCATACAACACATCGTAGTCACTGAACGTCTTCAGAATCCATGATTGGCACCGACTCCCAGGAGCCGCCGCAGAGATGCAGGATGAAGAGTCCGTGACCCAGCAGGATGCAACAGATCCACCACAGCCTGGTGGATGCCCCACAACTGACAGTGTCATAACATCACAACCACGATGCCGAACACAGCCGAACAGAGCACCACTCACAGTGATGAAGTGGGTTTGGGTCTGCAGGACCAAGCGACTGGGCTCACAGTCAGCCTTAACATTGTCACCACCACCGACATGTATGAAGACTGCAGCACAGCTGAGACCAGCCACCGTTCAGATGGCGGATGGATCGAGATGGCAGATCGGCCGTCTGCGGAGGGTGAGAGTAGCTGCCACGGATCGAGACACAGTGTTGGAGCCGACCCAGCTGGTGTGAGATCCAGGCTGGGACACTGTTGACGAGCGTGCCGTGGCTCTGGAGGGATGGCGCCCAGGCCTATTGCAGCTGGCACCTCCAGGGGCGTGTCCACCATGGGCTCACCTCAGGGTCCCCTGACTGAACTGCCCTCCTCAAAAGGAAAAAAAAAAATGGACTGTTTACTAAGGGGCATGGATGCCAGCTGAGAGTGGTAGAATAGCCCACCCAGCCACGCTGGGCTATGCGGTGGTCCACCCCTAGCCCTCTGTTCTGTGCATTGCTAAATTGGGGAGGGTTAATTCGTACTGTTCTGTGCTTTTCCAAGGGGGCTGGGGTGAATGTAGTGTGGCACTACAGGGGTTAAGGAGCGCCGGCGTGGCGATGCAGCCAGCAGGGTGTTGTCACCGTGCCGAACAGTTAAAAGGGGAGAACCGGCCATTTTAGGCCTCTGTCGATTCTCAGCGACATAGCACTTAACCATACCAAACCTGTACTGTGATATTAGTTATTTGTTATAATAAAGTTTGTGTTCCGGCACAGCTCATCTCTCTGTTGGTCATTCTGGGTTTCCAGACATAACACTCACCATTGTTGGAGGTTATGGTTATCAAGTGCCGGCCATTCTTCCGAGGGAATTTACGGTTATACTGCTAGCTGCTATTTATATCCCTCCCAGCTCCAACAACAACAACAGGAGCTCAACAGTTCACTGAATGAACTCTACCAGCACATCAGTGAGCAGCAAACAGCTCACCCTGATGCTTTTCTCATCTTGGCTGGAGGAGATTTCAGCCACAAAGGCCCAAAAACTGTTTCCTGAAGTACACCAACACATCAACTTTCCTAATGGGAAAACAACACACTGGACGACGTTTTCACCAATCAGAGAAGAGTATAAAAGGCTCCCCTCCCCTACCTTGGGGCCTCTGACCACAACACTGTTATTATAATTCCACTGGTTGAAGTTAACAAACCAGTTCGGAAAAAGGTGCGTGCGTGGCCGGAAGGGTCCTTAGAGGCACTTCAAGCCTGCTTCACCACCACTGACGGGAACATATTCAAGCAGGCTGCCACCTACAACAACACCACAGAACTGCAGGAGTACACAGAGACTGTTACTGCCTACATCACAAAGAGCACTGATTATGTCACGAACACCAAGACCATCACTGTTCGGGCCAATCAGAAACCATGGCTCAAAGGGGAGGTATACAAGTTCCTGAAGGCTTGGAACACTGCCTTCAGAACTGGGGGTGAGGCGGGCCTGAGGACAGCTAGGGCCAACCTCTCCCAAGGCATCAGAGAGGCTAGGAGGCAGTACTCCAGGAGGACAGCCCACCGTTTCTGCAACAGTAGAGACATTCTGAGTCTGTGGTGGGGAATACAGACCATCATGGACTACAAACAGACACCGCAGACCTGCCACAGCTCCACCTTTCTGCTGAATGAATTGAACGACTTCTTTGCTCGCTTCAAAACACTCAACAGTACCCCTGCACAGAAGTCACCACCTACTCCTGGCGACCAGGTGATTACACTGTCCCAGGACAGCATGAGGAGATCCCTTGGCAGGATCAATCCAAGTAAAGCTCCAGGTCCTGACAACATACCTGGTCGTGTACTGAGAGCCTGTGCAGAGGAACTTACAGGAGTCTTCACGGACATCTTCAACATCTCACTGAGACAGGCTGTTGTCCCCACGCACCTCAAAGCCACCATCATCATTCCAGTCCCCAAGAAGTCGTCTCCCTCCTGCTGCAATGACTACTGTTTGATTGCTCTCACTCCCATCATCATGAAGTGCTTCGAGTGGGTGGTCATGTAGCACATCAGGTCTTCCCTGCCCTCTCCATTGATCGATTCCAGTTTGCATATTGGTCCAATCGCTCAACCGATGATGCCATCTCTACTGCTCTCCACTCAGCCCTCACACATCTGGACACAAAGGACTACTAGGTCAGAATGCTGTTCAAAGACTTTAGTTCAGCAGTCAACACAATCATTCCCCAACATCTCATTCACAAACTGGACCAGCTGAGGCTCAAGATTTCACTGTATAACTGACTGCCGGACTTCCTGACGGGGAGGCCACAGGCAGTATGGGTTAGCAGTAGCACATCCAGCACCATCACTCTGAACACAGGGCCACCCCAAGGATGTGTGCTGAGCCCCCTCCTCTTCACTCTGCTGACCTATGACTGTACCCCGACACACAGTTCCAACCTCTTCATCAAGTCTGCGGACGAAACAACTGTGGTGGGTCTCATCAACAACGGAGACGAGACAAACTACAGGAGAGAACTGAGCCGCCTGGCCATGTGATGCAGAAACAATAATCTCTGAACATGGAGAAGACAAAGGAGACTGTTGTAAACTTCAGAAGAGCGCACACCCAGCATGCTCTCCTGACCATCAATGGTGCTGCTGTGGAGAGGGTGAGTTACACCAGGTTTCTGGGTGTGCACATTACAGAGGACCTTTCCCGGATCACCAAGACTGTATCACTGGCCAAGAAAGTTCGGCAGAGTCTCTACTTCCTCCGCAAACTGAGAAGAGCCAAAGCCCCGGCCCACATCATGTGTCCCTTCTACAGAGGCACCACTGAGGGCATCCTGACCAGCTGCATCACCATGTGGTACGGTACCTGCACCACATCCTGCTGCAAGACCCTCCAGTACAATGTGAGAACAGCTGAGAAGGTCGTCAGTGCCTCTCTCCCCTCCCTTAAGGCCATGTACAGCACCTGCTTCACCCGCAAAGCCCTCTGGATTGCAGGTGATCCCATCCATCCATCACACAGCGTCTTCAGTCTGCTGCCATCAGGGAGGAGACTGGCTTAACTCTCTCCCTGCCCTGCCCCCTTCTGCCCCCCCCCACACATGAAGCCTAGACTCTGACTCCCCCACACACACAGAAACACACAAACTGAACTCTGCCATCCCCAGGTAGTGTTCACTCCAACACATACACACTGATCTTAGGGCTGCACCAGTCACTTTCTGCAGCAATGGTCTGCTCTCTCTGCACTCCCTGCCACTTTTACCTCTCATCGTCATAGCAGTCTGTCGTGGGCAATAATGACTGTTTCATTTAGGTCTGATCAGATTCCTCCACACAGCTCTGTCCTTAGCCTTCCGCTGCCAGGAACTCCTGTCTATGTCCAACTTCTTCAAATTTCTTTTTACAGTGTCTTTAAATCTGAGCCTTGGTCTACCCTCATTGTGTTTGCCCTCGCATAACTGTGAGAAGAGTAACTGCCGAGGGAGACACTGGTGGTCCATCCTCTCAACATGTCCGAGCCATCAATAGAATCAATGGCAAGACCATCAGTGACAAGGCTACATTGGCAAATGAATTTAATTCATATTTTGTGGACTCTGTGGAAGACTTAACAAAAAACTTTGTGCTGCCAAATGTGCTCAACAACACAAAATCAATACTTCCAACAGATTCTTTTCACATCGATGAGGTAAATGAGGAGTTAATTGCTGGTATTGTTAAAACACTGTCAAACTCAAAAACTAATGATATCTACAATATGAGCACTTCCTTTCTCAAAACGCACAGCAAAATATTAATCAAACCACTGACTCATCTCATTAATCTCTCCATGAGGTCTAGTACATTTCCATCTGGCTGGAAAAAAGCTGTCGTCATACCAGTTCATAAATCAGGCAGTAAAGACGATATATGCAATTACCGCCCAATCTCCATTTTACCAGTCCTGTCTAAGGTTCTTGAAAAAGTTGTAGCTACACAGCTGATAGACTATTTACAAGACAGTCAACTTCTTCATCCACATCAATTTGGTTTTAGACCAGGATACTCAACAGAAACAGCAAATTGTTGCCTTATTGAAAATGTCAAACAGTCCTTGGACAGGGGTAATGTGGTAGGAGCTGTTTTTCTAGATCTCAAAAAGGCTTTCAATACTGTAAACCACAGTTTGCTTTTATCCAAAATGGTATCTTTTAACTTCTCTCCAGATACATTAGAATGGTTTGCATCTTATCTCCAGAATAGAGAACAGTGTGTAAAAGTTCACCAGGATAAATCCTCATTTTTAAACAACCGCATGGGTATCCCACAAGGGTCCATTCTTGGTCCTTTACTTTTCAGCATTTTTATTAATGACTTGCCGCTACACTGCTCAGCTGCAACATGCCAACTTTATGGAGATGATGCAGTTATTTACACAGCTGCCAAGACTCCAGCACAGGCTGCAGATGTACTGTCTACAAGTATGGTTGATGTCCAAGAGTGGCTCCTCCAGAACCATCTATTGCTGAACCTTCAGAAAACAGTTTCAATGTGCTTTTCAATCAAAAAATGTAACCTGCAACATTTTAAAGTTAATATACATGATCAAGACATCAGTTTAGTTACAGAATTCAAATACCTTGGCATTGTACTAGATCCTCAACTCAAATTTAATCTTCATATAAAGAAAATTTCAAAAACAGTAAAAAAAAATCTGAACTGCTTTAAATTAATTAGATAATACATACCTTACGAAGCAGCTGTACTGTATATGCACTCTATGGTTTTTTCTCATATATCATACTGTTTAACAGTCTGGGCTCAAGCAGCCCCTTCCACAATAAGACATATAGGTTTATTATATAATCAAACTCTAAAAATCTTGGACAAAAAGCCCATTAGGTGGCATCACTGTGATATTTAAAAAAAAAATACAACCTATTGAGTTTTGAGAGTTTCATTGACCTCTGTTTTCTGAAATTAACTTTCAAATGTTTCCATAAATCAGCACCCGAGCCACTTGCTGGTTTCATCCAAAGACAGGACAGCAGCAGAGCCACCAGGAGTTCTGTTAACAATAACTGTAAAATATTCCACCGCAGAACCACATTTGGACAAACAGCTTTCTCTATAAAGGGCAGTCACATCTGGAACACAATGCCAAATGAAATTAAAATAATAACGGACTTTAAAACATTCACTAAAAAGGTTAAAAACTGGCTGAAAAATAAACAAGAATGTACCCATGTATGAAATGATTGTCTGCAGGGTGAGAGTGAATGAAGGGAAGGAATGAATGTGTTTGTTTATAGTGAGTGACGAAGGGAGGGAGGCCTGAAATAGGCAAATGTGAGTCAGATTGTTATATTGTGTATTTATAATATTTATAATATTTATAATTGTGTATTTATAATGTATTTACAATCTTTTTTGCATTGATGTATGTGGTTATTGTGTATTCTGTTTTCATTTTTTTATCTTTTCCTTTTTACTTGTTTCTCCTTTCTAAAGCCCATCCAGGGACAAGAGTTGCAAATTAGCTAATAGCTATACACTCTTTGTGCAACACATCAGATTGATTGTCACTGATTAATTCAATTCAATTCAATTCAACTTTATTTATATAGCGCCATTTCACAACAACAGTCATCTCATAGCACTATCAACTGTAGGGGGAACCCCCACAGTTGCAGAAAGACCCCAGCAATCAGGCGATCCCCTGTGAGCAAGCACTTGGCGACGGTGGAGAGGAAAAACTCCCTTTTAACAGGAAGAAACCTCCAGCAGAGCCAGGCTCAGGGAGGGGCAGCTGCGACTGGCTGGGGGGTGAGGGGATAGAGAAGAAGAAAAGAACAGACATGTAGAGAGCAAACAGCACGATGGGGACTCAATCTATGGGAGAGAACAAACAAATGTTAATGACCAGCAAAAAAAATATTTCATTGAGAGTGAGAAAAGGAGTGAGGCCCAGTGCATTACTGGAGGTCCCCCGGCTGACTAAACCTATTAGCAGCATAACTAAGGGAGGGTTCAGAAACACATGATCCCTCCCTAATTGTAGGCTATATCAAAAAGGTAGGTTTTAGCCCTATTCTTAAAAACAGAGATCGAGTCTGACTCCCGAATCCAGATTGGCAGCTGATTCCACAGGAGAGGAGCTTGATAACTGAAGGCTCTGCCTCCCATTGTACTTTTGGAGATTCTAGGTATTACAAGTAATCCTGCATTTTGGGAGCGTAGTGCTCTGTTAGGATAATACGGTAGTATCAGATCTTTTAAATAAAAAGGAGCCTGATTGTTTACTAACTAACTAACTAACCTGCACTTATATAGCGCTTTTCTAGTCACAAAGACCACTCAAAGCGCTTTCATTAATACTAACCCTCTATTCTAAGGGCCTATAGGAAACAGATATCTAGGGACAATTTAGAACAGCCAATTAACCTAACATGCATGTTTTTGGCATGTGGGAGGAAACCGGAGAAATCCCGGAGTAAACCCACGCAACACGGGGAGAACATGCAAACTCCACACAGATCACTGTTGGTCGGGGGCTGGGATCGAACCCACGATCCCACGATCCCCACAATCCCCCGGCCAAGGGTAAACTGTGCTGCCGCAGCGCTAACCACTGCGCCACCGTGCAGCCCCGTGTTTAGAGCTTTGTAAGTAAGAAGAAGGATTTTAAACTTAATTCTAAACTCTATGGGAAGCCAATGAAGGGAGGCCAGAACCGGAGAGATATGATCTCTCTTTCTAGTACCTGTTAAAACTCTTGCTGCAGCATTTTGGATCAGCTGAAGACTTTTTAAAGTTGTTTTAGGACAGCCTGATAATAAAGAATTACAATAATCTAATCTCGAGCTAACAAAAGCGTGGATCAGTTTCTCAGCATCACTCTGAGACAAGATGCTCCTAATCTTGGCAATATTACGCAAATGATAGAAGGCAGTCTTAGAAACAAATTTAATATGTGAATTGAAGGACAAATCCTGATCAAAAATAACTCCAAGGTTCCTCACAGAGCTATTAAGAGAAAGAGTAACCGCATCCAAACTGAAAGTTTGATTTGGAAAGGAATTTCTAAGGTTTTTTGGACCAACAAAAATGACTTCAGTCTTATCTGAATTTAATAGCAGGAAATTAGAAGTCATCCAAGCTTTGATTTCCTTAAGACAGGCTTCTAACTTGGCTAATTGATTACTATCAATTAGTAATTGATAGTACTAATTATGTTTATTGCACTGTCCCTGTCAAATAAACAAATAATCTAATCTAATCTAATCTCAGGTTAATCTGTATTAGCATGTCCTCCATTGATGGTAGACCAGCTCATTTCAACACTTCTATGTTGGTTATCTTGTCTTTCCATGAGATGGTCATTATGGCTCAAAGGTGTCTCATCATGTACGCGTGGAGTTTCTTCACCTGCACTCTGTAGACAGTCCAAGTTTAAGCGCCGTACAATAGAGTAGCCAGTACTATCACTCTGTACACTTTGCATTTCACACTGATAGACAAGTCAATTGTTCCACAGTCTCTCCCTCAAGCTTCCAAACACAGCGCTTGCTCTTCCCATTCTGAGAGATAGCTCATCCTTCAGCCTAGTATTCTCTGAAACAGGACTCCCTAGATATTTGAAAGTCTTGTACTTGACTGGTGGCTCTGTACCAATACTGATCTCTTCTGGTAGTGATGTTGATAATTGGAACTTTGGTGGTTGATAAAGGCACTCTGTCTTCTTGATGTTGATTTGGAGGCTGAATTGGCTAGCTGCTCTTGCAAAGTTCTCCACTAAAGATTGTATATCTTCCACACTGTGTGCAACTAGAGCACTGTCGTTGGCAAACAGCATTTCTCTTACTACCTTTATCGATGTCTTGCTCTTGGCTTTAAACTGTGCCACATTGAACAAGTTTGCTTCTTTCCTTGTTTGAATGTATACTCCTTCTGAAGTGTCTTTGAAGGCCACCTCAAGCATGGCTGCCAGATACAGTGGGGCAAAAAAGTATTTAGTCAGCCACAAATTGTGCACGTTCTCCCTTGTCTGAGTTTTAAAGAATTTATTTGCAAATTATGATGGAAAATAAGTATTTGGTCAATAACAAAAGTTCATCTCAATACTTTGTTATATACCCTTTGCTGGCAATGACAGAGGTCAAATGTTTTCTGTAAGTCTTCACAAGGTTTTCACACACTGTTGCTGGTATTTTGGCCCATTCCTCCATGCAGATCTCCTCTAGAGCAGTGATGTTTTGGGGCTGTCGCTAGGCAACATGGACTTTCAACTCCCTCCAAAGATTTTCTATGGGGTTGAGATCTGGAGACTGGCTACGCCACTCCAGGACCTTGAAATGCTTCTTACGAAGCCACTCCTTCGTTGCCTGGGCGGTGTGTTTGGGATCATTGTCATGCTGAAAGACCCAGCCAAGTTTCATCTTCAATGCCCTTGCTGATTGAAGGAGGTTTTCACTCAAAATCTCACGATATATGGCTCCATTCATTCTTTCCTTTACACGGATCAGTCGTCCTGGTCCCTTTGCAGAAAAACAGCCCCAAAGCATGATGTTTCCACCCCCATGCTTCACAGTAGGTATGGTGTTCTTTGGATGCAACTCAGCATTCTTTCTCCTCCAAACACGACAAGTTGAGTTTTTACCAAAAAGTTCTATTTTGGTTTCATCTGACCATATGACATTCTCCCAATCCTCTTCTGGATCATCCAAATGCTCTCTAGCTAACTTCAGACGGGTCTGGACATGTACTGGCTTAAGCAGGGGGACACGTCTGGCACTGCAGGATTTGAGTCCCTGGCGGCATAGTGTGTGACTGACGGTAGCCTTTGTTACTTTGGTCCCAGCTCTCTGCAGGTCATTCACTAGGTCCCCCCGTGTGGTTCTGGGATTTTGGCTCACAGTTCTCGTGATCATTTTGACCCCACGGGGTGAGATCTTGCGTGGAGCCCCAGATCGAGGGAGATTATCTGTGGTCTTGTATGTCTTCCATTTTCTAATAATTGTTTTGTAAAATAAAATGTTTTCCGTATAATTTTACAACTTTTTCTCATAAATGTGTCACTTTTTTCTGATAAATGCTCACATTTTTTCCTCAAATCATGTGAGTGTTTCTTGTAATTCTGCCTCTGAAACCTGCTCACCCATGTTAAACCCATGGGGGGCCCAGCTGACCTGCTCACCTGTACCACAGGTAAAGTCCATGTGGGCACACACAGATGGGGCCAACATGGAACCCACAGACAAACCCACGTGGTACCCATCGGACAGCCCAGGTTTAACCTATAGAAGGGCTCACATGGACATGCTGGCTGGGTGTAATCTCAGCCTGGAGTTGTAGCAGGAGCAGCTCTGGATGGATCTGACAGTGCCACAGTAATTCTACTGGCAGAATCATCCAAACATTGCATAAATTTAAACGCTAAATTGCTTAAAAACACTTTAAAGGTGCTCACTCCTGCAGTGACAAACAGCTGCCCCCCGAGTGGTGGCCTAGTTGGAAGAGCATCTGCCCCACAACCAGGAGGTCATGGGTTCAAGTCCTGGCCGGGTCATATAAAAATGGTACTTCCCACCTTCTAGCTTGGTGCTCAGCGTAATAGAATGGGGGAAGGACAAGTTGTTTGTGGCAGCGCCTTGCATGGCAGCGACTCCTCTGATTCTACATGTGATTAACGCTGAAGAGAAACATAATTTTGTTCTCCTGTACATGACTGGCTGAATGAACTGAATGACAATAACGTTGGCTTCTTCTTTAGAAAAATCATCATTGTATGCAACTTGTAACTGCTGCATACTGGATTTTTTTATAACCACAGGTGCAGTATATCAATAATGATAGAAATTTAGCTCAGACCCAGCCAGCATGTCCATGTGGGCCCCACATTTAATATCTAATAAATATAATAATAATAATAATAATAATAATAATAATACTTTAATTTGACTTCCGGTTATGGCTGCCACGTAAGACGGACGTGTTTCACTCTGCTCTGCTCCTGGAGAAAAAAATCGGCAAATAACTCTCTCATTTGGGACAGAACGTATCCCAGCGTTTGGGCGAGGATATGTCGGCGAAGCCTAAGGCTGGAAAACCAGGTAAAGGAAAAAGCGAGCCGCCGAAACAGTCCAAATTAACGGACTTTCAGGTCTGTGACGCAGCAAACAAAACTCCATATATGGCGGAGGAGGCTGGCAACGGTGCGATATCTGCGGGGAGCGGTGCAGATGCGCTGATGGCTGCCATGAGTTCAATGAGAGCGGACTTTTCCTCTAGATTTGATGGGATTATGACAGCGTTGGAAGGAATAAGAAAGGAATTGGGTGACTGTGTAGAACGAACGGCGCAGATGGAGCTCCGTCTCGCTAGTGCTGAAGATGACGTCACCCGTCTTCAATTAAAGGTGTGCACTTTGGAAAAAAAAAATAAATGTCTAGAAGATAATATTTTGGATTTGGAATCTCGGTCGAGACAGAATAACTTGAGGCTGGTGGGTCTTCCAGAGGAATCAGAAGGTCGGGACGTATATTCCTTTCTGGAAAAGTGGATTCCGGAGGTGCTGGGCAGCGAGGAGTTGCAATCAGCAGTGGTTCTGGAAAAAGCACATCGTATTGGCCCACGGAGAGATAAGGGACCGCCGAGGACCTTAATTATGAAGTTTCTTAGCAACAGAGACAGGATGAAGATCTTCAACGCTGCACGAGCTAAAGGAGAGATTAAACACCAGGATCAGCAGGTGCGGTTCTACCCAGATTTGGCCACAGGAATCCAACAATTGAGGAAGCAGTTTGATCCCATAAGGAGCTGCGCAACCTTGGGATTCGTCATGGTGTAATCTATCCTGCGAGACTGTTGACCACGTATGAGGGCAGAACCCACATCTTCAAGACCCCAGAGGAGGCGCAGGAGTTCATCAAGAAGATCAAAGAAGAAGAAGAGACTGGTGGGAGCTAAGCATGAACAAAATATAAGGTAGAATAATTAAGCATTTGCACAGGCATCTGACTGACTTGAAGTAAACAGCAAGTTTACAAAATATAGATTGTATTATATATTAAAAAAAAAACAAAAACAAAACAAACAAAAAAAAAACTATGATGTACAAAGTTGTTAAAAATTTTGGAGTTAAGTTGGAAAACTACAGAGGAGAGTTAATGTTACGTCATTAAAAGCAGTAGAGTTAGGGTGATTGGGAGGATGAAGAAGGGGTGGCTTAGGCTGTTCCCCGTGGATGTGGAACGGTCGATGGCTATATCGGGAGACGGAATTTTTCTTTTGATTTTGGGGGGTTCGCCACAAGTGTGGGAAGGGGGAATTTGTTTGTGTGTAGTTTGTAGGATGAATGTTCAACCACTCATGTTTTTGCTTCTCTGTATGAGCATGTTTACACTGCAAGGTAATCCCAAACTCTCTATTGATCATAAACCAAAGTGTTAATCTTAATTTAACTTCATGGAATTGCAGAGGTCTACAAAATTTAAAAAAACTTAAACAAGTTATGAATAAAATAAAAGACATGGGTTCAAAAATTGTGTTTTTACAAGAAACTCATCTAATAGAGGAGGATATAAAAAGAATTAGGAGTAGATGGCAAGGAAGTGTATTCACCTCATCATTTTCATCCCGGGCCAGGGGAGTTATGACTCTCATACATAAATCAGTCCCTTTTCAAGTGAAAAATGTAATTGGAGACAAACTTGGAAGATATGTAATCATTCAAGGTTCTTTGCTATTAGAAAATATAAATCTTGTGAACTTATATGGTCCCAATATAGATGATCAAAAGTTCTTTGCTAATTTATTTCTTATTTTATCATCACTTACAGGGCAACATATAATAGCAGGGGATTTTAATTGTACATTGAATCCAGGTATAGATAGATCAACAGGACTGGATTGTACGCACAATGGATGTAGGATGACTATTAATCATTTTATGAAAGAATTGAGATTGTTAGATATATGGAGAGAAATGAAACCACAAGTTAAAGCCTATTCTTGTTATTCCAGTACCTACAAGACATTCTCATGTATTGATTATTTTTTGATTTCCACAGAATTAAGATCCAAGATTCAAAACTGCTTTTATGATAACATCGTGATCTCTGATCATGCACCCTGTTGTCTAATATATGTAGATAAAAAATTGACAAAGGAATCAGGTAGATGGCAATTTCAGCATAAATGGCTTCAGGATGAGGAATTTGTCAAGTATATAGAAAAACAGATAGACGAGTACTTTGACATCAATACTACACAAACATCAGCATGTGTAAAGTGGGAAGCTTTCAAAGCTTTTATTAGGGGACATATTATTAGTTATACAGGATCAAAATCTAAGAAGACTCGAGAGGAGAGAGCCAAATTGGAACATAAAATGAAAAGTCTTCAGGAAAAAGTGTATGCAGGAAGTGATCCAAGGTTGGAGAATGAATTACTGATTTTGAGAGCTGAATACGACAAAAAATCAGCGAATAGAGCTGCCTCGAGTCTTCTAAGATTGAAACAATCTTTTTATGAACAAGGTGAAAAATCAGGAAAATTATTGGCATGGCAGATTAAACAATTAGAAATTAAAACACCAATTACTAGTATTATAAGTAATGGACAGGTAGTTATAGATCCTTTAGAAATTAACAGAGCCTTTAGAGATTACTATGAAAAATTATATGATACTAAAAATGAATTTGATTTAACAAAACTAAATGGGTTTTTGAACGAACTATCTATACCGTGTATTCCAAATGAAAACAGGGAGATATTGGAGTCTAAAATTAGTCAAGAAGAAGTTGGGCTAGCCATTGATAATATGAAATCAGGAAAAAGTGCAGGACCAGATGGTCTTCCAGTTGACCTTTATAAGAAATTTAAGAATAAATTAATAAAACCTTTTTTGGAAATGGTTTTAGAAGCATTTCAAAATAATAATTTACCATCATACATAAATAATGCCTTAATTATACTGCTGCCAAAACCAGGTAAGCCCTCTAATAAATGTGAAAATATGAGACCAATAAGCCTATTAAACGCCGACCTTAAGATAATCTGTAAAATTTTAGCAAGACGAATACAAGAAATTTTACCAAATATTATTAATCGAGATCAGAATGGCTTTATAAAGGGAAGACAAGGCTTCCATAATGTAAGAAGACTATTTAATATTATTTATTTTAATAAAGAAGCACTGGATACAGCTCTCCTATCACTGGACGCCGAAAAGGCCTTTGATAGAGTTGAATGGCCCTTTCTTTTTGAAGTCCTACAAAGGTTTGGACTTGGAAATAATTTCATAAAATGGGTTCAAATAATATACAATAATGCTACAGCAGAAATCCTAACAAATAACAATATTTCAAAACCAATAAAAATCAATAGAGGATGTCGACAAGGCTGTCCACTTTCACCTTTACTGTTTACTATGGCAATTGAACCTTTAGCGATAGCGATACGTTTACATTCACAAATATATGGAATTAAAGTTGGACCAACAGAACATAAAATCTCCCTGTACGCCGATGACATAATTTTGTTTATGTCGAATCTAAAAAAATCAATTCCAACCTTGTTGAATTTAATAAAGAATTTTGGGGAAATATCAGGATATAAAATAAATAAAACTAAATCTTCAATATTAATGCTAAATGAGACCCAGAGAAATTACCCAGCCCCTGAGGTAAATCAATTCAATGTTGTAAATCAGTTTAAATATTTAGGAATCCAAATTGTGCCTAAGCTAGAATCAGTCGCCAGTGTCAACTATGAAGCCTTAATGACAGATATCAATGAGTTACTTCAGAGATGGATGTCACTACCAATGTCGATGATCGGGAGAATCAATATACTTAAAAGTAATATTTTACCTAAAATACTTTATTTATTTCAATACATTCCCTTATCACCACCTTTAGATTTATTCTCAAGAATAAAAAAAAAGTTAGTGGAATTTATATGGAACAACAGGAGGGCTAGATTACGTCTGTCTTTATTATATTTACCATTTGATCGTGGAGGTCTGAAATGTCCAAATTTTATGTTGTATTATTGGTCGGCACAACTGAGGTCTATGACATATTATTTTTCATCAAATGATCTCCCTCACTGGACTGAAATGGAATCATACAATTTACCTTTACCTCTTCCCATATTCATATACTCAGATTCGGCAAAAAAATTACAAAAACAAGTTAAAAATCCATTTGTAAAGCATATGATCAAAATATGGTGTGACGCTAAAAACTATTTAAAAGAACCACAGTTACTGTCACAATTTAGTCCAATATGGGGTAATCAATATTTTAAACCAGGGAGAGCGGACGCTGTATTTAAAGTATGGAATTTAAAAGGGATACAAAAGATTCAGGATTTATATTTGCCATGTGCAGATAACATAATGTCTTTTGAAGAGCTGAGGATCAAATTTAATCTCAATAGAACACATTTTTTTAAATATCTTCAACTTAGAAACTTTATTCGATCAAATCAAAATAAAGCTCTCACTCGACCTATTTATTCATCCTTGGAAAAAATGATGATGAAAGATAGTAAAAGAAAGGGTATTATTTCAGAGTTTTACAACTCATTGACACTATCTTCAAGTGAAAATTCACTGAAAAGATTAAACTACTGGAAAGAAGATCTTCAAACTGAAATTTCAGAGGAACAATGGGAATTGGCCTGTACAGAAGCTCAAACCAAATCAATAAATGTACGCCTTAAATTGATACATTTCAAATGGTTAATGCGGATGTATGTTACACCGGAGGAGTTAAATAAATATAACAAAAATATACCAGATACATGCACAAAATGCATGGAAAGTAAAGGAACTCTATTTCATTGTGTATGGGAATGTAGATTAATAAGAATGTTTTGGGAAGAGGTGAGGGTAACAATTGAAAAAATAATCTCAAAACAAATCATATTGAATCCTAAATTGTTTTTGTTGGGTCTGTACCCAGAAAAGCATAATTTTAATAAAAGTGAAAGAACATTCATTGACCTCAGTTTGCTTAATGCCAAAAAATGTATTGCACTATTATGGAAAAAGACTCATAGACCAGATGTGACTCAGTGGTTAAGACAGATGTTAACAAACCTTCCATTAGAAAGAATAACATATATACTGAAATCAAAGGAAATTGTGTTTGAGAATATATGGAGACCTTTTATTGATTATGTAAAAAATTTAAACATAACTTTTGAAGAAGAAGGTGAATGATGTGTGTGGACCTTGTAAATTCCAAACTGGTGAACATAATATGTATACTTATGTATTGGATTGTCTAGACTAAACAGAGGAGCATTGTTGAAGATTTGATTTTGCTGGTGGTTGTTGGTGTTTTTAGTGCATCCTTTTTTTTTTTTTCTTTTTTTTTTGTAGTACTTTAGTGTTAGTGTTTGATTGTTTGTATCATGTTTGTTAAAAAAAAAAAGGTTCAATAAAGATATTGTGGAAAAAAAATAATACTTTAATTTAAGTTAATGTTTATGTGAAAGGGGCATTCCATCCTAATGAACATTAATACAAATGTAAATACGCCAGATTTAGCAATACTGCTAATTTGCATCTGTAGTCCCCCGGCGGGTCACAAAAACACACAAACAAACAATCACACGAGCAGAACAACTGCAGTGAAACTGTACAAAGTGCAAAGTTAAGGTGCTACAAAACAAAATATTCAAATGTCACATGAGTGAAGTGCTGTGTATGCGTACACACACACACACACACACACACACAAGCACCTCACAGCAACAACAAACAAGAGGCGGGGCATATTTGTGTGACGCACAGGCACATATGTACAGTGCATCATCGGGAAAGTCTTCACAGTGCTTCACTTTTTCCAGATTTTGTTATGTTACAGCCTTATTCCAAACATCATACACTCTTGCCCAGGCGACCCAGCAGGGGGGGATCCAGCCCCTGCTTGTGTCCAGGTAGCACTACCCTACCCACGGAACTCCCTTTCTGATTCACAGCCACCGTGGGGACACTTCTGCTGCCTCCTTGATGGCCCTCTGCCTCCTGGCCCCTGTGTTGCCCAGCATATTACAGACCCTGCAGAGGGACTGGCCTGCGAACCCCCTGCAGCCCACCTCAATGGGCAGCAGGGATCAAGACAGCCTGGATCAAGAAACTTGTGCACTGAGACTCAGCTTTCCACAGCTCAGTCAGAGTGAGACTTGGCGCTCCACTGCTTGCTCACATTTTGTCCAAGCTCCCTGCAGTCGCATCCCAACTGACCTGCTGGCTCGCTCCTCCTCTACTGATGCTCGCACCTCATCCTGAATAAGTGATCTCCTGTCCTTCCCCTTTGCGCTGCTGTAGCGAGGTGTTGCACTGCTACCCAGGTCCTTTCTTCCCCGGGTCACTGTCCCCATAAGCTCCTTGTTCCTTAGCCTTGACACCGCCACATCTACAGCCTCAGCTACCTTCCACTTCCATCCTGTCCTGACCTCGATCCCAGCCTGAGACTTTTGGGCCATTTGACTCTTGGTATTGCAGCACCTCCCTAGCACAGCTAACCTTGAATTCCACACTCAGACTGCTGATGGGGAGCTTAAACATGTTGTTCCCACACAGGGCTACGCTGCTCAGGCGCATGTACTACATGTTGGTATACCCAAGCCTTAAACTTGCCTGGCAGGCCCAATCTGTCTGCTATGGCCAGCCAGGCCTTTGTTTAGTTACCAAACATATCTGATAATATAATGCCAAATATATCTTATACTGTACCCCAACACACCCACAATTAATGGTTCTCCTTAGATACCAGAAAGGAGAACAAAATGGGGATCAAGGTTACCACTTTAATTAACCTGACTGATTAGTCCCATTTGTGGCTGTTATAAAAGTAATGCCATTCATTCTGTCACAAATGGGATTGACACCCCTAAATATGGAATAATTCACATCTGACAATAGTGATGCAGTGACTACTTACCACAAGTAATTAAGAGCCGAGCATTCTCATTCTCAAGAGCCGAGCATTCTCATAAGTGGTCCATCCTTTATGGGGCATCATGTTTTCTTTAAGGGCCTTTGAATAATTTATGTTTTTTGGGGGCCAGAACAATGTACCTTCCTTTGGATTGTACCAGCTGGAAAGAACTGTTACAGTTCCACCATTTGGAAATAGTACAACAGCCCAAAGCACCACCTCACGTTCCATTCTGTGTACAATACATTAAATTTGAATAAAAAATGATAAAAATAAAATTGAAAATACTCATGAATGAGATGTCAAACTTGCTATGCTACTGCATATGAACTATTGGAATAGCTATGAGTGCGGCGGCATGAAACAAAGCAGCGTTGTTGGAGGTTTTAAGTAGAGTTTATTATCATACCGCCGTCACGAGCTCCGCTCCCGGTGCCGTGCATGAGCGCTGAGAGCGAGCCCACGGCTCTCAGAGAAGGAACTGCGGACACGTGTGTGTGTCTACCAGTTGCAGGATCAGAGTGAGAGAATGAGAGTTTGCGTTACAGAGTTGCAGCATATATACTCAACCACAACAATACATCAAAGGGACATACCCCAGCAGTTAGTATGATCAAAGAGATAACAGAACAGGCATAAGACATTTGCATTTGAGAGACATATTGATCTCAGTCCCTAGGTCACAGTGAGGACAGGACGCATGAGTACAATGGATGAAAGGCAACAATTAACATCACAGAGGTGAGCCAGACGAAACGCGTCTGCCTGTAGACATTAATACACATTACACTGTTCTGTTACTTGCTCTAGCCGAGCGCTGTGTTTGACCAGTCTTTTTGTGGAGATTTACCTCAAAGCACATCTACATATGTAAGATGCTCAGAAGAAGCACAGTAAGGACAAAATGCATGAACACTTTAACTTCACGACTGTAAACGCAGCATGCAGTGGGAAAACCCAGGAGTGCGAGCTGACTGTCTCTGTGTTCTGTCTGTGTGTTGTGGGGGTTTAATGAAACCGCTACACTGCTCCCCCCCCCAGAGGGAAACGGTAGGTGACCGTGACCTCGATGTTGCAGTCCGGGCAGCGAGCAGGGAAAAGCTCTGAGCAGGAGGGGGGGGGGGTAGTACATGCTGACCGGGCGCGGGAAAATCGTTCCAGTCGCGCCAAAAGTGTTTGCTGCTCCGCGATGTCCCGTCTGAACATGCAAAGATCAGAAGAAGAAAAATTAGTCTCTGGCTCCTCTCGTGGCCATGAAGAAAAGCAGGAGCGGCTGTAAGAAAAAAATAAACAAAAGCAGAGGGACTGGCGTGTTGGCTTTAGGTGCCGGAGCAACCCCAAAACCCCCCGGGAACAGCTGACGGCTGAAATCCCTTTGTGCCGTGGCTGAGACCATTAAAAAAATCCAGTGGCGAGGTGAACGAGCAGCCTTGAAGGTCCTGTGAGCAGCGGCGGAGGACGATGGCGGTCTCTGGAGCCGTTACTTGTCCCGTGCGTGATGCGCCGTCCTCGTAACTCCCCGATGCGTGCGCGGGGGTTCGTTGTGTGGGTGGGCCGCTGGAGAGAGGAGAACCAGGGTGCAGAAACTTGGTGGAGATCGGCGCAGACGGCGCCGATAAAAATCCAGGTTGAGCTGTGGCTGTAGATTGGCCATGGTGCGTTGGAGCGGTGAGAGGAAATAGACGATCTTTTGTCCCTCAGGCTCGTGCAGATGCGTTGGAGCGGCGGGAGAGAATAGACGATCTTTTGTTCCTCGGCTTGGACGTGGTGCGTTCAGGTCCACGCGTTGCGTTTTCCGCCGGCCCTGGAGGACGCCGTCGTGGAGAAGGGACGAGGTGCCCGCACTCTCATGTGAAGGAACTGCGAGCGCGGCCGGTCCAGCGTGGATGAGCAGATCTCAGACGTGCAGATCTCATCCTGTAGAACGGGTCACCAGTGCAGCTGTCCAGCCCAGAAGATTGCTTCGCACAAAGCGTGTGCGTGTCCGGGTGTTGCGTTCGCTGGCCGCTCGTTTTTTTTAGCGTCGGTTCGCCAGCGTGGCCGTCCAAATCAGAAGGCTGCGTCGCACAAAGCGTGTGCGTCTTCAAGGGGTCACCAGTGCGGCGGCATGAAACAAAGCAGCGTTGTTGGAGGTTTTAAGTAGAGTTTATTATCATACCGCCGTCACGAGCTCCGCTCCCGGCGCCATGCATGAGTGCCGAGAGCAAGCCCACGGCTCTCAGAGAAGGAACTGCGGACACATGTGTGTGTCTACCAGTTGCAGGATCAGAGTGAGAGAATGAGAGTTTGCGTTACAGAGTTGCAGCATATATACTCGACCACAACAATACATCAAAGGGACATACCCCAGCAGTTAGTATGATCAAAGAGATAACAGAACAGGCATAAGACATTTGCATTTGAGAGACATATTGATCTCAGTCCCTAGGTCACAGTGAGGACAGGACGCATGAGTACAATGGATGAAAGGCAACAATTAACATCACAGAGGTGAGCCAGACGAAACGCGTCTGCCTGTAGACATTAATACACATTACACTGTTCTGTTACTTGCTCTAGCCAAGCGTTGTGTTTGACCAGTCTTTTTGTGGAGATTTACCTCAAAGCACATCTACATATGTAAGATGCTCAGAAGAAGCACAGTAAGGACAAAATGCATGAACACTTTAACTTCACGGCTGTAAACGCAGCATGCAGCGGGAAAACCCAGGAGTGCGAGCTGACTGTCTCTGTGTTCTGTCTGTGTGTTGTGGGGGTTTAATGAAACCGCTACAATGAGGCTATTTCCCTCTGACTCTGGACACAGAACACATTTACGTTTAATACTGCTAAGTTTACTAACCCCGATATCATCACACAACTCTCTAACCTTATATGTACCTATGCATGAGGACTCACAGGGTTAAGTGTAATATGATTCTTGGTGTCTGAACGTTCTGTATATCACATAGACCTGATCTTCTTCTTGGACAATATTCTGCACTACTGCAATTGTATCTCCCACCTCAATACAATTATCCCCCTGCTTTGTAGACAAGGTAAAGTGACTACTGGAGACTTTTGTGTACTGTAGAGCAACACTGAAATGTCGAGGAAGTGGACCATCAGTATGGATGTTCTGTAAGACTGGTTTATCTGTTGCTAATGGAAGCTCAACATGTGGCATTTCTGACAACCTTTTGACTACCTGTTGTAGAGGTTGGTGTGGCTTGCGTAAAAGATGCTTTATTTGGCCAAGATAATTCTCAAAAGGGAATCCCGAAACATTATCTGAAGGTCCAAATTGTTTGTATTCATCTGCTAAATGTATAAGCTGGTGAACACTAAACACAATCTCATCCCTACCATACAGCTGTCCAAAGTGTTCCACAAAGGAAATCATCAATCTATGTGCAAATTTAACCATCTGGCCAGAAATTCCAGGTGACAAAAACAAATACATGGCCACTGAAAATAACATAAAATTGTCATAAAACTCACTGGGAAGGCAATCCTTCAGAACTACAGGACCCCAGTATAACATAAAGGATCGAAGCTCAGTAGCTTTCCAACGATCAAGTTCATTCAAACCTCTTGGCTTGCGATTGAATTCCAAAGGGGTGTGGGAACGTAACACCAGCAGTTTGTTTGATATACTGTTAACAGTTTGTGAAGGAAGCCGAGTGGCTAGATTGCCCTTTAACCACATATTCAACAGTTTTCTCATCAACCCAAGACAACAGAGGTGCATATAATCTATTGGGAATGAAGAAATCATCTTTACAATCCCTGTTAAAGGACTGAGTGTCTGTTTTAAGTGATGTTCCTCATCAATCATATCACAATAACTTGAGTCAGTCCTCAGCCTGACATTTGTTTCAGGATATGTCATTTTGTTCCTCCACACACCCTCTTGATCACACTTGTCGCATCCTGAATACCCATTATGTGACTTAATATTCTTAACAAAGGCTCTGGCAGGAGCATCACACACAAATGAGGAAACCTCTACATTCAGTGGCTTACTATTATGAATAATGCCATTAGCCAGTACATTTTTAAGGTCTCTAACAAACTGCTGCAGATACTCAACAACACACTTTGGTTTGCTTAAACCACAAAATATACCAACAATAAATGTCGACTTAGTGTAATCACATTTCAGGATTGCAAGTATAGGCCAGAATTGAAGTCTTGAACTCTTAAAGAGGGGGAGACCATCTATGTTGAACTGTAGAGTAAGAGTTTTGAGGTTCACTGGTAAACGCAGACATTTCAATAGAGAAAGTATTCCTCGCACCAACTCAAAATGATAGTACTCGCCACCTTGCATTTGAGTGGTTGCAACATGAGATTCTGTTCTAAGCAGAGTTCTTCCATCTTTAGGGAGCCTGGGGTGAAATAGCTTTAAGATGGAAAGCAGAGCAGACAAAGCAACCAGACTGATGGAGTAGGATGCTGCCCAATATCTTAGACTCCTTATAAGCAGATCCTGACTAGGTTGATGCTCATCACTGTCAGAGTGAGAATCTGATTCATCTCCATCACTTCCAGCTACACTACCATCTATATGATCATTTTCCAAGTGTACATGGGAAGCTGGTGATGTATCTAGTTGGGAAACATGAGAGATTGTGAAGGGTGGTGCCCTATTCACACAGGGGTATAAATTTGCACTCTGATTATGCAGAGTTTCCTCAAATTCCTTAAGGATATCTTTCTCTATCTCCCTTACAGTTTTGATGACTCTACGTCTTTTGGCCCAATAAGAAGCCATCTTAGCTAGATAGAGAGGTGGTGCTGCTACAATTATATTACTTAGCCTTGTATATTGCTTGCAGTGAATCCCCTCAAGTCCTCTTGTACTGAAAAAAGAGGGAAACAAAGAAAAATAAAAAACAATGCATAAACTAACAATAACAATATACACTCAGAAAAATGATTGTGAGGGTTGTGTCAGGAAGGGCATCCGACATAAAAACCTCTGCCAAATCAACGTGCAAATCGGAGATCCTCTAATGAGGATGATTTGCTGTGGCGACCCCTAGTGGGAGTAGCCGAAACACAAAAAAAACAAAACAAACAAAAAAAAAAACTCAGAAAAATGATTCATGGCACAGTTCAAATTTAGGTGTTCTAATTAACTTAATTTTATTTAAATTGTAATATTTTTAACATTTAGCCATTCAAATTCATTATTAAAATCATTAAATCAATATATATCTACTAGTTCTTAAATTGATTAAATGTTATCATTTAAAAGGTATTAAAATGTTTTGCATAATGTTCTTCTAAAAGTATTTGAGAAAGGAATGTATTTTGAACACATTGAGATTAATAAATACAATTGCATAAAACTGGTTTTATGTATTTAGAACACATTGGATTTATTAGAATTAATTGCATAAATCAAGGAATTACTCATTTCATTTATGCATGATTAATAAATATATTACATTCAGTTTATTTACTTGTTCCCATAAAAACTAAGTAATGTAACTGAATGGAAATGGGTTATGCAATCACAATACGTAAACCTTGAAAATAAGCCTAAATATTTTTCTGAGTGTATCTGTCTCACTGGTTGGTGCCTATGCCAAGATTCAGCAGTGTTGAACACCCAAGCGTGGACTTCACACGCAGTCCGTCAATTCAACGCATCGGGACGATATTTCCGTTTTTTCCCATATAATGGGAGTGGATCGAACTTCCGACCACCAAACGCATGTGTGCACACGCCATCATGCACGCAAATACGGATGCCGTTTCATATCGCTCTAGACCGGAACTACTACATGCAAAGCAAATCAGTGTTGGCAACTTGGCCAACTTTCTCGCTAAATCTGGCGACTTTCCAACTCCTCTCAGCAGTTTTCTTTCTCAAAAGCGACTAGCGACTAATCTGGAGACTTTTGCTGGTGCTATTGGAGAGTTTTCTGATGTTTTGGAGACTCTGACATGAAAGCACGTTATCACTCTGCAGTTACTGTCCTCACAGAGCAGCGGGTGCTGCCGTGAGCTGCTCCCCCGCCACAAAGCACTCACAGCCGGCCAGGCTCACAGTAGCCTCCCGCAGCACTGCCGCTAGCTTTCTTAGTTTACCATTATAAATAAACCAACTGCTTTACTGTAGTGCTTGTTTCAACAATGCTTATGTAACTATTAAAAACGCTAATAATATATAACTCTATATACACAGATAAATTAATATAATAACATTAGCTAGCATGCTAGTTAACGTTATGCCCGCCATTTTGCTAGCAATGTCAATGAAAGTAGATCTGCTCCTCCGGATGTGTGTCGTTGGCCAGTGGGAGGCCTCCTCCTCCACCTTTCTTAGTTCACCATTATAAATAAACCAACTGCTTTACCATGGTGCTGGTTACAATAATGCTTATGTAACTATTAAAAACGCTAATAATATATAATTATATACACAGATAAATTAATGTTTTAATCGCGAGACTCGCTAGCAAAATGGCGGGCATAATGTTAACTAGCATGCTAGCTAATGTTAATATATTATATGCATTGCTAATACAAGCAACAGACTCCGGACTAAGTTGGCACGGCAATAATTCACAAAGTTAACTGTCACGCCGCGCCGCTCATCAGCGGCGCCACCTGCTCACACACCTGCTCGTCATCAGCGGCGAGGGATATAAGCCGCCTCGCCCTGAGCTTCGGCCTGAAGCCGTCAGACTTCGTCACTCATCATCGTGAGTCAAACCTTTTCTTCAGCACAACGTTTTTGGTAAGAAGCCCTTACCTCCTTTCTTTCCAGTCTGCTCCCCTGTGCACAGGTGGATTCCTCGGCGGCGGACAACGCCGCTCCCTCGCCATTCCTCGCTGCTGCACCGAGCCCTGCAGGTGGCTGTCTTCCGGGTCCCGTCCTTGTGGTGCCAGTCATCTGTCTCTTACAAGTAAGCTCCTCTCTCGCTCATCCTCCTCCTGTGTTGGTGTGTGCCCGTCACCCTGTGTCCTTGTGCTCTTTCCCATAGGGTTGCCGGCTGTACGGTCTCCTGCCTCTGTGCCCGAAGCAGACGCCGCCACCAATACATTTACATCCCGCAGACACACATCCATTCACCCCTGTTGCTAATAAACTATTTGAACTTCTCTGAGCCTGTGTGTGTGCGTCTCCTGAGCTGTGCGTTATGTCATTAACATTTACTCAAACGATGACAGCCATATAATGGTATCTGAACGGAATAATATATAATATTAGCAAAAGGACTTACCAGTTAACTATTATTAGCTGGCATGCTAGTGATTGATAATGCTATCAAACTAAAACCTCTGGACTATAGTTTACACGACACGGCAATAATACACAAAGTTAGCATTTAGTCTAAAGATGACAGCCAGATGATGGCATCTGAATGGGCTAATGAATTATATTTCATAAGGACTTACCAGTTTGTCTCACACAGAGAATTCGCTGCCGTTCTGTGTCCCCGCTGCCACAAGACAAATGTTCATATAACCGCCACAAATGTTCAACCGCCAAGTTTGAAGTAAAATCCCGTGAGAGCTTGTGCGAGATCACGTGAGACCAGCGCTGGTCTCGTGAGCTGCCTGCCGCCCCCCCCCCCCCCACCAGCGCCATTGAAACAATGTCAAATTAAATGTAGGGCATTTCAGCATTGAAAAATCATCATCTATACGACATTGATTCAACAACAGTCTTTCAAACGTTGAAATGGTAACTGTAATTAAACATTGTATCAACATAGATTTTTCAACCTCAGCCAAAAATAACCAGTCTGACCAAAATCCAACATTGAATTAATGCTTTTTGCTATCTGGATTTTGTTCTTATTAAAGACAAAAATAGAAAGGAGATGTTTTTTTACCTTCTTTACATGTTTCGACTGTTCACTGCAGCCTTCGTCAGAAGTGTCAGCTGATTGCTGTCAGGTGTCATTTTATCAGCTGACTTTTGTAGACGGGGCCAGCCCAGCAGACCTGTCAGATCCACCAATCCAGCCCCACTTTCCTCCGTCTGATGGTCTCTGGAGAATGTGGTCCCAGGTGTGGGAAAGCATAAAGGCCCCCCATCCCGGTTCATGCTATCTTTTCGCCGTTTCCTGATTTCTATGGCCTCCATGATCCAGCGTTTGTGTCTGTTGCTCTCCGATCCAATGATTTTAGCGTTGTTCAAGTCCATGATGTGATTATTTCTTTTGCAGTGATCTGATATTGCTGATTTTTAATGTTTCTTGTTCTGCCTTTTCTTTTTGTGATCTTGTGAGTCGTCCTTGTGTTTCCTTCTCACATTCCTTCTGGTGTTCTTTTTTCCTTGTGGTGGATGATCTTCCAGTTTCTCCAATGTAGGTTTTGTTGCATGATCTGCATGATATTTCAGATATTACATTGCATTTTTTTGTCTTGTTCTATTTTGTCCTTGCGGTGTACTAATAACTGTCTTAATTTTTTGTGTGGTTTTACTGCTGTTTTTATTTTGTATTTTTTCATGATCCTTTGAATGATCATGATCTTCTGATGAAGGCTGCGGTGAACAGTCGAAACATGTAAAGAAGATAAAAACATCTTTCTATTTTTGTCTTTAATAAGAACAAAATGTAAATAATTAAAAGAAGACAAAATGAACCTACTTGAGCAATTATGTGGAAGTTATGGACAAAATTGCATCAAAGATTTCCACCGGCTGGAGAAATTTGAGAAAACACTAGCACGCTACAGAAACCAGCTGAGATTTAACCTCTGTTGCAGAGATGAGGATGTCACACCAGCAAGCCTCAACATGAAAAATCCGATCCCAACCAAAAACGCAGAGAAAATTATCAATAAAGCACGGAAAGACCTGATCAAAGAATGGATAAGAATGACGGCAAACAAAGTGGACAGAATGAACAACCAGATCGAGTAGGAAATGGACATTTTCAAGAAACACCACCCGGCTGACCAGGAAACGCAGGAGCAGATAAAAGAACAATTAAAACACGCACACGAACAGGAATTCATTATAACGAAAAAAACGCCATTTAAAGAAACTAAAAAAACTCACAGAAAGGAAGAACAAGCGAAGACCAACACACATGGAAACAAACGCTAAGTGGGTCTCGTCGGCCTCCGTTGGTCTATGATGACCATGGAAGAGAATCCTAAACGTCTACTCTGCTGGAACAGCACCGCCTGTGGCTGAACAGGCCGATGCGTGAATGGCAGTCCCTGTCACACAGGTCGCACTTGTGGATGGTCTCCGTGCTGCTGGAGCTGTGGCGGTTCTTCCTGCGGGTCCTTTTTTCATCTGCTGCAGCAGTCAGTCTCTCTTCACCTGCCTTGAGCTGTCTGGTCAGGGTGCCTCTCCATTTGGAGCGGTCCGTTGCAAGGTCCTCCCAGCGCTCTGTGTTGATCTCCGGGGCCTTCATGTCTCTCTTGCAGACGTCTCTAAAGCGCAGCTGTGGGCGGCCAACGTCTCTCCTGCCAGTCACCAGTTCTCCGTAGAGGACGTCTTTGGGGATTCTGCCATCCTCCATACGGTGAACGAGGCCTAGCCAGCGGAGCCTGCGCTGCCTGAGTAAAGTGAACATGGAGGGAAGGCCGGCGCGGGACAGAACTTCTGTGTTGGGCACTTTGTCCTGCCAGGATATGTCCAGGATACGGGGAATGCAGCACAAGTGGAAGGAGTTCAGTCTCTTTTCCTGCCGGGCATATGTTGTCCACGTCTCACTCCCATAGAGCAGTGTGCTGATGATGCAGGTGTTGTACACTGCCATCTTCGTCTTGACAGAGAGTTTGGGATTCTCCCACACTCGTGTGGTGAGGCGAGCGAGTGTGGAGGCTGATTTTCCAATCCTCTTGTCGATCTCTGTATCAAGGGAGAGGTTGCTGCTGATCGTGGACCCCAGGTACGTGAAATGATTCACGACCTCCAGCTCGTAGTCGTCAATGGTGATGGTTGGTGGTGCTTTCGTGCCTTGCGCCAAGATGTTAGTCTTCTTCAGGCTGATGGTAAGCCCGAAGTCCTTGCATGCCTGGGAGAAGCGGTCCATCAGGGTGTGAAGCTCCTGCTGTGTGTGGGTCGCGACTGCAGCGTTGTCTGCGAACAGCATGTCTCTGATTAGAGCCTTGCGTACTTTGGTTCTGGCTTTCAGGCGGGCGAGGTTGAAAAGCCTGCCTTCAGATCTTGTGTGCAGGTAGATTCCCTCTGTTGCTGTGCTGAAGGCATGCCTCAGGAGCATAGCAAAGAAAATCCCAAACAGGGTTGGCGCAAGTACACAGCCCTGTTTCACTCCACTGCGTATGTTGAATGGCTCTGAGACATTGCCGTTGTGCTGCACTATCCCCTGCATGTTGGTGTGAAACGATTCGATGAGGCTTTGCAACTTTGGTGGGCATCCTATCTTTGGCAGGATCTTGAAAAGGCCCTCTCTGCTGACCAGATCGAACGCTTTGGTGAGGTCGATGAAGGCGACGTACAGGGGCATGTTCTGTTCTCTGCATTTCTCCTGGAGTTGGCGGATGGAGAATATCATGTCTACCTTCGATCGCTCAGTGCGGAAGCCACACTGAGACTCGGGGTAGACATGTTCGGCAAGCTTTTGTAGACGAACGAGAACAACTCGTGCGTAGACTTTGCCAACAATGCTGAGGAGGGAGATGCCCCTGTAGTTGTTGCAGTCGCTTCTCTCCCCTTTGTTTTTGTAGAGGGTGATGATCTTGGCGTCCCTCATATCTTGTGGTACGACACCTTCCTTCCAGCACTGGCAGAGGACGTCATGCAGTGGCAGCAGTAGGGTGGTCTTGCAGTGCTTGATCAGGTTGGGGGGTATGCCGTCATTGCCGGGTGCCTTGCCAGCGGCCAAGCTATCAATGGCTTTGCTGAGTTCGTCAATGGTTGGCTCGGCGTCAAGTTCATCCATGGATGGCAGGCAATCGATGGCATCAAGGGCTGACGGTGTCACGGTGTTCTGTCTGGAGTAGAGGTCGGAGTAGTGTTCCACCCATCTCTCCATCTGCTTGTTCTTTTCTGTGATCATCTCCCCAGTGGAGGATTTGAGGGGGGCCGTCTTGTTCTGAGCCGGACCAAGTGCTTTCTTGATGCCATCGTACATACCACGGATGTTCCCTGTTATGGCAGCGGTTTGAATGTCTTGGCTAAGCTGAGTCCAGTACTCATTTGCACAGCGCCGAGCAGTCTGCTGAACTTTGCTTCTCGCAGCCCTGAGAATTGGGAGATTCTTCTCGTTTGGGTACTTCTTGTACTCGGCAAGAGCTGAGCGCTTGGCTTCAATGACGGGGGTCATCTCGGTCAACTTGGCATCAAACCAGTCCTGTGACTTCGAGGTCTTCCTCCCAAAGGTAGCTAAGGCTGTGCGGTGGATGGTGTTTCGCAGCTCTTCCCACTTCTGCTTTGCAGATTCTAGTTCTTGTGGTACACCAAGTTCCTTCTCAAAGGTGGAGGCAAACTGCTCAACAAGTTCTGGTTGGGCCATCTTGCTGGTGTCAATCCGCACCTTTCCAGGCTGTCTAGCATGATGGAATTTCTTCAGCTGCAGCTTGACCTTGCAACACACCAATGAATGGTCTGTGTCGCAATCTGCACTCTGGAACGAACACGTGATTAGCATGTTCTTCAGTGAGGTGCGCCTGGTCAGGATCAAGTCCAGCTGGTGCCAGTGCTTTGAGCGCGAATGTCGCCAGGAAACCTTGTGTTGGGGCTTGGTCTTGAAGAACGAGTTTGTGATGCACAGATCGTGATAAGTGCAGAACTTGAGCAGCCGCTGTCCGTTGTCGTTCATTCTGCCCACGCCAAATGGTCCAAGACAGGAGGGCCAGGAGTCATGGTCAGCACCCACTCTGGCATTGAGGTCTCCAAGGAGAATGAGTTGTTCAGAGTTGGGGATGATCCTGACAGTTGTTGCGAGATTCTCATAGAACTCGTCTTTTGCCTCTGGTGTGGCTGTCAGTGTTGGGGCATACACACTGATGAGGGTGACTGGGCCTTGAGTGGTGTTGAGGCGGAGGGTGAGGAGTCGTGCAGAGCCTTTGCTGCCCGGTTCCACCATCTTCAGCAAGGTGTTCTTCACTGCGAAGCCCACTCCGTGTTCCCTGTGTTCGTCACTGCTCTTTCCCTGCCAGTAGAATGTGTAGTCCTTCTCTCTCAGTGTGCCTGCGTCAGCCAACCGTGTTTCCTGGTGAGTGGCGATATCCACTTCCAGTCTCTTCAGCTCATTATTAATGATGACAGTCTTCCTGGTGTCATTGATGTACTTGAGGTTAGCAGCGAGTCCTGTCATCATAGTGCGGACGTTCCAAGTTCCCAGTTTTAGAGTTGGTCTCTTTTGTTTTTTTGTCTTGCCTGGTGCGAAAGTTCTCAGCCTGCCAGTCGGACTTCTCCTCATCCCCATGCACCCAATGAGGAAAGCAGGCTGTGGTGGGACAACACCTTATTGGCTGGGGGCTGCCCAGCTTGAGGTGGGTGGTAGCTGTCCAGTGAGATCCGAAGATCCCTCCCACCATCTGGAACAACCCCTGGCGCCGCGCTCTACGCCAATTGAGCGGTGGCTTATAACCGGTAACTGTCATTCCCCGTGTTTTGTCTACTCCAAAGGCGAAGCTGGAGTGTCCTCTCCAGTGATCCGGTGTTCTACCTTCCAGCATTGGGCGTTGGTAGGATTCAAGCCTGGGCAGGAAGATATGGAGGACAAGATGTTGCCCATGCAGCATGTCCCCCCCTCCACGTCACTGATGAATCCAAAGGAACAGCAGGGCTGCTACAGTTTGGCACCAGCGCCGTCGCAGGAGCTGCCAGAACGATGTTGAGCACAACATAGAACTGCCTTAGGGGCTCCGACTCCGGATTTTTCCTCAGGGTTGACTCCCAAAGCCTTTCCTGTGACCGGGTGTGCCGCAAGGCAGCAGAGGTTTGAAATCAGGGTTTACCTTCCCCTAAATGGGCTACCTTCCCAGGTTGACGAGCCACCATCTACCCGAAGCATCTGGTTTTAAGGCGCCAGAGAGCCGCCCTCGCCCCTTCTCGTATTAGTAAAAGCAGTTCCGCCGGGCTTAGAGACTAAACCACATGGGCAGGCTAGGAGTTGGACTTAGTTGTCAGAGGCTTTTCGAGACACACGCCATAAGGAGCATTTTATAAGCACTGGGAGCTTAACCCCAGTGCCGCTCCTGGCTATGACAACCTTGGAACCACAGCGGGTGGGACCAACTTGGAACCAAGTGGGTCAAAAACTTATCAAAACGCACACTCACGGACACGGAGAAAACAGTGCTGAGCAAAGGACTGAATTTTGCCATCACACCAACCAGAATACCTCATGATGAACACATCCTTGCAACAGAAATTGCATGTGAAAAAATCCAGGACCAAGGGGAAAAAACATCACTCCGGAACGCAGTTGGAAGAATCCTCAAAACAGCCAAATTACCACAAAGCAACGTTACAAAAGGAGAAAAAGCATGAAACTCACTCAAGACAGATAAAACAATCACAATCCTCCCATCAGATAAAGGCATAGCAACAGTAGTCATGGACACAGAAGCATATGAAAAACAGATGGGAACCATGTTGGCAGACAGCAGCACATACGAAATCAAGAAAACAAATCCCACAGTAGAAAAGAAAAAAATGCTAAAAGCCCTTCTCAAACCCCTTTTAGAAAGTAAAAAAAAAAAATCACAAAGGATGCACATGATCACCTGATACCCACAGCCAGCATCACCCCCCGGAGCTATGGAACCCCAAAAATACATAAAAAGGATATCCCACTGCGGCCAATAATAGACAGTATCGGATCAGTCACATACAACTTATCAAAAGCCCTGGTTTAAATCATCAAACCCCTCCTTGGACTATCAGAATTCCACTGCAAAAACTCAAGAGCTGGCACAAGAACTCAAAAATATGAAAACAGAATCAGATGAGATCCTCATTTCACATGTCATTTCATTATTCACAAAGACACCTGTTGATGTCACACTACACATAGTGCAAGAGCGCCTCAGAAATGACAGAACCCTGAAAAGATGCACCAATCTCACAGTTCATGACATATCTGAACTATTACAATTTGTTGCAAAATCCACCTATTTTCAATACAGAGAAAAAAAATCTACAGACAAAAAGAAGGATTTGCAATGGGAGACCCACTATCAGCCATTATGAGCAGCTTTTTCATGGAGGATCTGGAAAACAAAGCCATCAGCACAGCACCTACACAATGTAAACCCACTCTTTGGAAGAGATACGTGGATGACATTCTGGAGAAAATAAGGAAAGGACACACACAAGAACTCACTGACCATCTGAATAACACAGACAGCACTGGAAACATAAAATTCACATGCGAAGAGGAAGAAAAGGCACCATAGCCTTTCTGGACATGAAAATCCACCACAACGATGACGGCAGCATAAAAATCACAGAAAACCAACCCACACAGATCAATACCTACTATGGACATCAGAACACCCCACAGCACACAAGCTATCAGCTGTCAGGACGTTATATGAACGAGCCTGTTACAACCCGAGTGCCGGTCCCGTCCGCACTCGGATCTTATATCGTCATTTCCAGACTTTGACAGCAGTGGGTCCCTTCTAGCTCCCTGGGCTCTTATTGTGACAGCGTCCGGTGGAGCTTCCTGCTGTCAAAGTCAACAGCTGTGCTGCATTCGGGGTCATTAGTGACCGGTGTTAAAAGCGGGCGCTGAATGCACCCCGATGCAGCAGTCTCTGTTGAGATACCTTCTGTTAAGATACGGTCTGTTATGATACCGTCTGTTATTCTTCGTCTGTGATTCTACCGTCACATTGTCTGACGCATCGGGCGTTCCCCGGCACAGACGCTGTTCATTCATCATATATTGTAAGTTATCCTGTGATTGTCCTACCCGCATTGTTGTGTGTATTATTCTCTGTTCCTGCACTTCCTAATAAAACATCACTGCAACTCACTGGTGACTGCTGGCTTCTTATGGTGGCTCGTGAGGGCCACCGTGACAGTAGACTGCTGCCAGTACGTCTGGAGAGGGGCATCGCGCCGAGACGCCATTCACCGTGAGTTTAGCAGTATTGGACTGTTGCTCTTACCTGTCTGGGTTCTGTTGCTGAAGCATGCCGTCGCCGAGGTCCCGCACTCAGAGTCCGAGCGATGTCCTTGCCCTCGAGTGCGTGGACGAAATCCTTAACACCGCCTCACTCCTCGACTTCAGCAGCGACGTGCACCAGTACCTGGACCAAGCTGAGGAGGTCCTCGACTATCTCCCCCGCTTCGCCGACCATCCTGAGGTGAGCGCGAGGAGGTTGGACATTGCTGCACAGCGCGAGACACTCCACGGGCTGGAAGGAAATCCCGGCAGGAAGCTGAAGAGGAGGAAACGCCGTCCCTTGCTTCGGGATCCCGCTCCTGTCTTCGTTCCAGGCCGGGAATTTGCACCATCCAGAGGTCTTTCTCCATTCAGCACGGCGTCACTCGGGATTCCCCCGGAGGAGCTGCAGCTGACAGCAATCAAGGTCTGGGACCGAGTGGCTGCTGTTCGCTCCGCTGTGCATCCGTCTATAATCATTAAGCATGTGACGGCGGCAGTTAGACTGGTGGAAAGGAATCCAGAGCTGCGTGATTTCCCCGAGTTCGACGCCCTCCTTGCCGCTGTCTCCTCACAGAAGCGGCGGTTCCCGGACCTCACCTTCGCTTTGCCTTCCACCAGAGACCGTCGTAACCTCCATAACCCTCCTCAGCATGAACCCCGTCCGGATCCAGCTCCGGGTCGCCGCAAGGGCTCAATCCCTCGCACAGCTGCCTCTCCTGCGCCTCGTCAGAGGGGATTTCCTGCAGCCTCATCTCCACCCGGGCCATCTCCCGCTCTCTCGTCAGCGTCCCGTGCCCGGCTCATTTCGGCTGTCGCCCCCTCCTCCTCGACGCATTCCCCGGCCGCTGTGTGTACTCCGAGTCTAGCCCTGGCGAGTTCCGTCCCAGAACCATCTCCAGCGGATCCACCTCGTCCTTCCAGGAGGCCCGCTGTCACCATCCGGTGGGGAAAGGGAGGAGCAACGTCCGCTACAGCAGGCACCACTCAACCTTCAGGAGACAGGCAAGTCCAAGTTCATTCACACTCTCGTTATTGTGATTTTCTCTGTCAGACTCCTGGAGGTGGAGTTCGGGGTTCACAGCTCCCCGAGCTCCCACCACCTGCTGTGGCTGAAATTATTAACCCTGCATCCTCTGTGTCTCCCTCCGCTGAGCGGTCCTCTACGCCAGGCCAACGTCGCTGGATGAGGAGGGGGCCTGCGGTTCTGGAGAGCCTGGTTCTAGTTCCGCAGCCACGTTGTGGGCGGAGGAGGAGGGCGGACTGCAGCGTGGAACCTGCGCCGACGAGGAAGCGTCCCCGGGGCTCCACGGATGAGCGGTCCGGTCCAGCGGGTCAAGGGTCCCCCGCCACCACGCCGTGCGGGCCGTCGGCGTGGGCTTCGGTGCCGGAGGACCCAGGAGCTGCGCGTACCATCATGCCAGCTGCAGAGCCCGCCGTAGCTGAGTGGGAGCCTGAAGACGACCTCCTGCCGTCAGAGCCCGGATCGTTGAAGTCCTGGACGGCGTCAGAACTCGAGATCAGGCAAGTGCTCTGTTTTGTCTTTCTTTACTCCATCTTAGAGCATTTTTGCCTGTCTCTTGGGGAGGCCAGCCAGGTGCGGCCACCCACTACATCCGAGCTTGTCTCGCCGGGTTCTGGCGCTTCCGGTGATCCTGATCCCGGTTCTTTTCTCTCTCCCGAGCCTTCTCCCAGGGTTGTCGGCGCGGGTCTGAATTCGCCCGCTGTGCCAGAGGTTCTGGGTTCGGGGTTGGAGGTCGGTTCTGGTGTGGCACCTACCCAATCGGGGTCCGACGCGGACGCAACCGAGACCCAATCGGGGTCCTTCGCAGGAACAACCGCGACCCAATCGGGGTCCGACGAGGGTGCGGCACCAGCAGTTTCCAGGTTAGGTGAGGGAGCTGCAGATCCCCTGCCGCCGGATACTGGACGGGCTCATCTCCATCATTTCCATCATCACCATCGTCACCCTCCTCGTTCTCCTGAGGAGTGCAACCCATCTCCACCTGGGGCCGCTGGGGTTCTGAACGCTCCGCCCGGTTCTCCCTCGTCTTCCCCTTCTCCAGCGAGACCGCTGGCTACTTCCCCCCTACGGTCCTAGTGGGCAAGCGATGTGGGTCGGCCGCCTGAAGGACTGCCGCGCTCATTTGGCTCTCTGGGCCGGCCTCCCGACCCGTTGGACCCCCTGTTTGGCAACCTGGTCCGGCCGCCTGAAATTTACTGTTTCCGGGCATGGGACTGGAGTAGGCCGCCCAAACTGTCCTTTTCTCCCCTGCCTGCTTTGTGGCCACTTGATGCCGGACGGCCCCCCGAACTTTCAGCCGCCATGCCTCAGAGCCAGGACTGCAATCATCCCGGGTTTTTTCATTGTATTTATGTCTGTAAACTTTTGGGATGTGCTGGGGGGCCTGATATCTGTGATTTTGTATCTCACCCTTTTTTTTCCTTAGCTGTGATCAGTGTTTTTTTTGTTCCCCTCCTCTGTCTAATGTCATTTATTGTTTAAAACCGATATATGTATTGCCTGTTGGGTTCTGTCCCTGTTACCCACACGTAGGGGAGTATTGTTTTTTTTTTTTTTCTCTCCGCCTGTCTCTGTAATTGCTTTGTTGGTCCCCTGTTATCGATTTGTTCCTTTTGACTCTCTCCCTCCTGCCGGTGCCCCATCCGCCCACCCTAGGGGGGTGGGGGGTGGGGCTTGGATGTTATTTGGCCATTCAGGAGCTCGGCCTTGAGGGGGAGGTACTGTTACAACCTGAGTGCCGGTCCCATCCGCACTTGGATCTTATATCGTCATTTCCAGGCTTTGACAGCAGTGGGTTCCTTCTAGCTCCCCGGGCTCTTATTGTGACAGTGCCCGGTGGAGCTCCCTGCTGTCAAAGTCAACAGCTGTGCTGTATTCGGGGTCATTAGTGACCGGTGTTAAAAGCGGGCACTGAATGCACCCCGAAGCAGCAGTCTCTGTTGAGATACCTTCTGTTAAGATACAGTCTGTTATGATACCGTCTGTTATTCTTCGTCTGTGATTCTACCGTCACATCGTCTGACGTATCGGGCGTTCCCCGGCTCAGACGCTGTTCATTCATCATATATTGTAAGTTATCCTGTGATTGTCCTACCCGCACTCTTGTGTGTATTATTCTCTGTTCCTGCACTTCCTAATAAAACATCACTGCAACTCACTGGTGACTGCTGGCGTCTTATGGTGGCTCGTGAGGGCCACCGTGACAGTGCCACCATCATCACAGACCAAGAAGACAGACAGGAGGAGAAAACCACATAAAACATGCACTCATACACTGCCGATATCCAGTATGGGTCATAAACAAAGGGAAACAGCAAGTCAAAAACAAAGAAAACAAACAGGAAATAAGACACAGAACAAAAGCCAAAATCAAAAAACAAGGACACCATAACCATACCATACATCTGAGGGATAACAGAACGAATTCAAAGGATCGTGAAAAAATACAAAATAAACACAGCAGTAAAACCACACAAAAAATTAAAACAGTTATTAGTACACCCCAAGGACAGAATAGAACAAGACAAAAAATGCAATGTAATATATGAAATATCATGCAGATCATGCAACAAAACCAACATTGGAGAAACTGGAAGATCATTCACCACAAGGAAAAAAGAACACCAGAAGGAATGTGAGAAGGAAACACAAGGACGACTCACAAAATCACAAAAAGAAAAGACAGAACAAGAAACATTAAAATCAGCAATATCAGATCACTGCAAAAGAAATAATCACATCATGGACTGGGACAAAGCTTGGGATCAGCCCGCCAAAGTCTCCGCCTTTGACCGCCACCTAATCCACATAGCACCGGACCCCCATGATCCCTCCTGCAGGTGGTGAGCCCACTGGAGGGCGGACCCATGTAACTCCTTCGGGCTGAGCCCGGCCGGGTCCCATGGGTGGAAACCCGGCCACCAGACGCTAGCCTTCGAGCCCCTCCCCCAGGCCTGGCTCCAGGGTGGGGCCCCGGTAACCCCATACCGGGCGGGGTACACTGAATCCTTGATATACAATTTATCATGAGAGTCTGTTGGATCGTTCTTAGTCTGGCCCTTCACCCAGGACCAGTTTGTCTTGGGAGACCCTATCAGAGGCAAATTGCCCCGGACAACATAGCTCCTGGGATCACTGGGGCACGCAACCCCCCCCCCCCCCACGATAAGGTGACGATCCATGAGGGGGGTGACAATCCATGAGGGGGTTGGGGACAGGCTCCTGCCCCAAGTGGAGGAGTTTAAGTATCTTGGCGTCTTGTTCACGAGTGAGGGGAAAATGGAGCGAGAGATCGACAGACGGATTGGAGCAGCATCTGCAGTGATGCAGACGTTGTACCGGTCTGTTGTGGTGAAGAGGGAGCTTAGTTCTAAGGCAAATCTGTCGATTTACCAGTCAATCTATGTTCCTACTCTCACCTATGGTCACGAGCTTTGGGTAATGACCGAAAGAACAAGATCGCGGATACAAGGGGCTGAAATGAGCTTTCTCCGTAGGATTGCTGGACTCACCCTCAGAGATAGGGTGAGGAGCTCAGTCATCCGGGAGAGGCTCAGAGTAGAACCGCTGCTCCTCCACATTGAAAGGAGTCAGTTGAGGTGGTATGGGCATCTGATTAGGATGCCTCCTGGATGCCTCCCACTTGAGGTGTTTCAGGCATGTCCCACTGGGAGGAGACCCTGGGGCAGACCCAGGACTCGGTGGAGAGACTATGTCTCCCAGCTAGTCTGGGAACGCCTTGGTATCCCCTCTGAAGAGCTGGAGCAGGTGGCTGGGGAGAGGGAAGTCTGGGCTTCTCTGCTTGAACTGCTGCCTCCGCGACCCGGACCTCCTGAAAAGCAGTAGAAGATGGATGGGTGGATGGACTGAGACAACGCAAAAATGATTGGATCAGAGAGCTGTCGTGCCGAGTTCTGCTCTCTTGTCGTGAATTGCATCCCATCCTCGCAGACACGCGGAAATGGACGGGACTGGGGCATGACCGTGTGCGACAACGCGCATCTCGGGGAGAGATGCTGGAATCCCACCAAGTCTAAAATAGAACCCACAGCCAGGCTGGTAAATGGGCTTTAAATTATGTTTATTCTCCAGACATTTTAGTGTTTCAAAGCGGTCAGAAATCACAGTGATCCAAGTCTACAAGATAACAGAAGAAAATGATTATCGTGATTTTTTTTCCAGTTTCTTTGAGACTCTTGGATTCTTTAGTTCATCCACACATTTCAGGTTTGAGGTTCAGTTTATCATGAATGTGTCAAGCTGCTGCAAACTTGTGTTTGGGCATAATTTATTTACATATTGTTATTACATACTGTATGTGGTATATTGCATGTAATCAGTGTTACATGTTTGACTCAGTATCAGCCAGTCCTGAAGGGGGCGCACTTGTACCATTTCTGGGGACTCTCCACATGGCATGAGAGAAGCCATGATCCTTTGCTGTGCTCTGAGCTGGTTAATTATTGAATAAAAGTGTTAAGATACACTCGCTCTCCTCTCTCTTATTAACCACAAGACATGACATGGTACCAGGAGTGACAGAACTCGCCTTCCAGTCAGCAGTTCAAGCTTATGAACGAGTGTAACGGTGAAAGGACCCGACGTCGGAGTAAAGCTAACTGTTAGCACAACTAAAAGATGGATCAATTAAGGCCTCCTTCTCCACTCAAGCTGATGGGTCATGTGGAAGAGCAATGGAAGCGGTTTAACCCCTTGCACTCTGGTCAATTTCCCTAAAAACGCCAAAAAATAACATACCCAAAGTAAATCAAAAGCTGTTCTTCAACCCTTTGCAGCATCTTCATGGGGTTGATCTCATTTAAAAGAAAACACTTTGAATTTTTTGGCAAAACAGTCATAATCTCTCTAAGTGCTCCGGCCACTGAGTAACAGTCATCTAAACATACTGAACTTGAAGAAAGTAAATTTCGCCTGGGTGTTTTTTTTGGATACAAATGCTTGCAAATAACACACAGCTGTCAGATCTTGGCTGGAAAACGCAACAGAAATGTAGAACCAAGTGTTACCCAGCTGAGGTCAAAATTTTGTAACAATACCACAAAAAATGAATATATTACACAGCTTTGTTCTTAGGTTGTTCCCAGGCGTTTTTGAACTGTGCCAAATTGTGCCAAATGGCACAGTTTGGAAAAACGTCTGTAACTTTTGAATGATTCAATATAGAAGCTTGTTGTTGGGCTCTAATGAAAGGTGACACTCAGGGCTGTGTGTGTGTGTGTGTGTGGGGGGGGTTGTTTATTCATTCATGAATGAACAAACAAGCCCCCACACACAAACACACAAAGAAGCATGCCACGTAAAAAATGTGTGGCTTTTTTTGCAAGAAAAAATAACCTACAGTGCACTAAAAATTATACTAAAATATCTGTAATGTAGAAGATAACAACTCCCACCCCCCCACCCCCCGCTACAGAGGATGGACATCGCCCGGTGCGCCGCGGTCACGGTGCGCCGCGGTCTACTACACACAGTTGTAATTTACCGATCGGTCAAAAGTCATTTTTGATTACATTTTTCAGGGATAAAGAATAATTTAGCTTATAACACTTACCTGTCCACAACAGCAGTGTCGCTGGCGAACTTCTCTTCCTCATTGTCAGACGAACATGACGCTGGTCCGCTTGTTATGGACTCATGGTTCTGGTCACACGACCCGGTCAAACCATAATTCCATTATTGCGGTTTTGCGCTTCCGTGATTGCGGTTTTGGCGAACGATTTTTCAAAGCAAATAAGAACAGTAGTAAGAAAAAAAAGACTGGCAAACGCGTGTGTGTCACCCAGTGGCTAAAACAAAACAGATTTTGCAAGGGAGGCACGCTTTCGAACTACTGTGCTTCAATTGGCTCGCTGTATTCGCAGCCGTTGGTAGGCGGGTCCTTCTTGCTAGGTTTTCAGTCATTGGTTCTTCAAGGTTTCAGAAACCCAATTCAAGGCTCTTATTAGTCGAATGAGAGGTCAATCACATCTAAACTAATCAAAGCACTCCTTTGGCTTTCTGTTCGCAGCTGTGTCTGTAGTGGAAGAACGGAAATGCAGGTTGTTTTTTTCTCAGTGCACCCTAGAACGCACACTGTGTGTTCTAGGGAGCCCTCATGCGCTCTAGGACGCAGAGACGTGTCCGCCCGCGGTACACCGAAGTGCAAGAGGTTAAACAATGTTTCAGTCTGTACATTACAGCAATTGGAGCAGCTGACAAGAGCGGTGAGCAGAAAGTTGCACTATTCCTGACAGTAGCTGGCTCAGATGCTATCGAGGTTTTCAATAGCCTTCATTTAACAGCAGACCAACAAGCTGACTATAATAAAGTACTGGAGGAGTTTGAGAAATTCTGCATGCCAAAGAGAAATGAAACCTATGAACGATATATCTTTCACAGTAGATACCAGGCTGAATCAGAGACAATAGAAGAGTTTATAAAGGACCTTAAACTCAAAAGTCAATCGTGCAACTTCGGACAGTTGACAGATTCGTTAATCAGAGACCGCATAATTATTGGAGTTAGAGACAAGAGCTTTCAAGAGCGACTTCTGGGTGAAGGTGACTTAACACTGAAGACAGCAATCCAGATATGTCAAGCTAAAGAGGCTACACAGAGTCGAATTAAAACGATGGACAGCGACAAAGCAAACAACAAAGACTACAGCGTGGAGGCAGTTGTGAGGGGAAAAGTGAACCCCAGCGCTGCTAAAACAGAGAGAGAGGAAGGACAAGGCAGAGCAAAGGTGGCAGAGAGCCGCACATCAGCAACAGGGAGCCACGCAGATGTGACAGCTGTGGAGGACAGCACCCACCATGCCAGTGTCCAGCTTATGGGAAAGAGTGTCGCGCTTGTGGATGAAGGAACCACTTTGCACGGGCATGCAAGCAAGCCAACAGAGAGGGGCGATCCACAGCATAGAGGATGACAGCTGTGGCAGCACCAAAACAAAAGATCTATTTATAGGTACTGTGGGAACTGAGACGTGATAAAGACTGGACAGCAAACTACAAGGTACGTAAATGGTACACAGATCCAGTTCAAGCTTGACATGGGAGCACAAGTGAACATTATTCCAGAGACTGACTTACAGCGCCTTAGGGTAAAACCTGTGGTGAATGAGAAACAAATTATAAGACTGAAATCATACAGTGGAGAACAGATTCCCACTGTTGGCACATGTACATTGTCAGTGCATGTTAATGATGAATCACATGAGATACCATTTGTGATTGTAAAAGGTAACAAAATACCGATTTTGGGTCTGAAGACATGTAATGTGTTAGGACTAGTTAAAAAAGTGCAGGTTGTCTGTGAAAAGAAGTCAGAGCCTCAGATTGAAAAAGAGTATCCAGATGTGTTTCAAGGCATTGGTAAGCTAAAAGTAAAACACAAAATAACATTGGAGGAGCCAAATCATCCAGTTATTCATGCTCCAAGACCTGTACCATTGGCACTCAGAGACAAATTAAAAGCAGAGCTACAGAGACTAGAAGCTCTAGACATAATCTGTAAAGCAGAAGAACCTACTAAATGGGTGCATTCACTAGTCATAGTGGAAAAAAAGAATGGGTCTCTTAGACTATGCATTGACCCAAAGCAGCTGAACAAGTATGTAAAAAGAGAACATTTTCAGCTACCAACCAGAAATGAGCTACTCAGTGACATAGCAGGAGCCAAGTATTTCTCCAAACTTGATGCATCAGTGGGATTTTGGCAGATACCTCTAGATGACGAGAATACTGCACTTTGCACTTTTAACACACCTTTTGGCAGGTACTCCTTTAAAAGGCTACCTTTTGGGTTAACATCAGCACCAGAAATATTTAAACGAATGGTACAGCAGGTTTTTGACAAAGTGCCAGGCACAAAAGTGTATATTGATGACATATTAGTTTGGGGCAAAACTGTTGAAGAGCACAACACTAGGTTAAAACAAGCTCTTGAGGCAGCCAGAGTGAACGGACTGAAGCTAAACTCAGACAAATGTGAATTCAGAAAAACAGAAATAACTTTTCTAGGAGAGAAACTGTCCTGCACTGGTCTAGAGATTGATCAGAGCAAAGTAGCTGCTATCAATAACATGCCACCACCAACTGATAAAAAGGAAGTTCAAAGATTTCTTGGCATGGCTAACTATGTAGGCAAGTTTGTACCTAACCCGGCGACACACACTACTCAGCTTAGGAGCCTACTTGTAACACAATCATAAAAGGAATTTGATGATCTCAAAACACTGATCACGCAAGCTCCAGTCTTGAGAGTCTATGATGACAAGAGAAAAACAAAAATTTCAGCAGATGCTTCTAAAGCAGGCATAGGAGCAGTATTATTGCAGCAATATGGAAGCAGATGGAGACCAGTTGCTTATGCATCACGGGCACTAACAACATCAGAGTGTAATTATGCTCTGATCGAAAAGGAAGCATTAGCGCTATCCTATGCATGTGAAAAGTTCTAATTTATGCCAGAACAGTGTGGGCAGAGACTGACCACAAACCTTTGGTGACTATTGCAAAAAAGGGCTTAGCCAACACTTCTCCAAGAGTGCAGAGAATTTTTCTCAAACTACAGAAATATGATTTGCACCTTGAATATAGACCTGGTAAAGAACTTCTTGTTGCAGATACACTTTCCAGAGCTGTGGACAGCACTGAAAACTCGCAAGAGTGTGAGCATGATGATATGATTCATGTGAACCTGATCAGAAAATCATGCCCAGTGTCAGATGAAATGTGGACCGTCATAGGAAGGGCGACGGCTAAAGATGAAACACTGACTGAAGTAATCAGAGCCATCTCCAAAGGATACGACTCACGGTCTATTCCTTCTCCTTATGGACACTTTAGAGATGATCTATCAGTTGTTGATGAAGTACTGTTTAAGGGCTCAAGAATCGTAGTACCTCAAATATTACGGGGAAAACCTGCTGATCAACATACATGAAGGTCATTTAGGCATGGAGAAATGTAGAAAGAGGGCAAAAGCAGTCCTTTATTGGCCTAACATGAATGTCGACATTGAAAGAAAGGTCAGGGCCTGTGAAACGTGTCAAAAATATCAGATGAGACAGATTAAAGAGCCAATGTGGATGGATGAGATAGATGCAGCAAATCCATGGCAGAAAGTTGGCATTGATCTATTCACATTGGGGGGCAAGAACTATCTTCTCATAATGGATTATTATTCACACTATCCTGAAATGGCTTTGCTGAAGGACACTACAGCATACCTGCCAACTTTTAAAACCTGAAAAGCCTAGTAGCTAGCCAGGGTCCAGGGGCCACAGGCCCCTGTAGGTCCAGGACAAAGTCCTGGTGGGGGGTTCAGGGGGGCGAAGCCCCCCGATGGCAAACAAATATTAGCATTAAATCAAGTTAAAATGTGGCTAACAACCTCATATTTCTTCAACAATCATGTTTCTATTTTCCTTAAATTGTCAATGCAGATATGCTGATGGAAAAGATCAAGGACACACTCTATGGTAACTCTCAAGCATTGTTGTTTTCCATGGTGCACCTCTTACCTTTCTTCAGTTGGTCTTTTGAATGGAACACACTGTGACACTTGTTACCCGAAGCTGTCATCATCATTTTCCTGGTCATGAGGTTGCCCAGAACTTTAGTTGACAGACTGGACCTGAACTCAGTTTTGTTCTTGTTCACATGGCTGAATATGCGCTCACAGTCCGCAATAATAATTCCTGGAAATGCTTTGGAGTATTCCTCACGAAAAGACTTGTCATGTGTGTGGATATGGATTATCATAGTCTCTTCATTTTCTTAATCAGTGTTCATCTATATTTATTTGACCACCTGCAGGGAAATGGTTTACTTGAAGAGTTTCAATCTGGGTTTAGAATCCATCATAGTACTGAAACAGCCTTAGCGAAGGTCACTAACGACCTCCTCATTGCATCTGATAATGGACTAGTTTCTGTACTTGTCCTTTTAGACCTTAGTGCAGCTTTTGATACTATCGATCATAATATTCTACTTGATAGATTAGAACACTATGTTGGACTTAATGGAACTTCGTTGCAGTGGTTTAGATCTTATTTATCTGATAGGTTCCAGTTTGTTCATGTAAATAATGAGTTTTCTTTCAACTCAAAGCTTAGTCATGGAGTTCCACAGGGATCTGTGCTAGGCCCTACTCTGTTTAGTTTATATATGCTTCCGTTAGGCAACATTATTAGAAAGCACTGTATACATTTTCATTGTTATGCAGATGACACACAATTATACCTGTCAGTGAAGCCAGATGATAGTAATCAATTAGCCAAGTTAGAAGCCTGTCTTAAGGAAATCAAAGCTTGGATGACTTGTAATTTCCTGCTATTAAATTCAGATAAGACTGAAGTCATTCTTGTTGGTCCAAAAAACCTTAGAAATTCCTTTCCAAATCAAACTTTCAGTTTGGATGCAGTTACTCTTTCTCTTAATAGCTCTGTGAGGAACCTTGGAGTTATTTTTGATCAGGATTTGTCCTTCAGTTCACATATTAAATTTGTTTCTAAGACTGCCTTCTATCATTTGCGTAATATTGCCAAGATTAGGAGCATCTTGTCTCAGAGTGATGCTGAGAAGCTGATCCACGCTTTTGTTAGCTCGAGATTAGATTATTGTAATTCTTTATTATCAGGATGTCCTAAAACATCTTTAAAAAGTCTTCAGCTGATCCAAAATGCTGCAGCAAGAGTTTTAACAGGTACTAGAAAGAGAGATCATATCTCTCCGGTTCTGGCCTCCCTTCATTGGCTTCCCATAGAGTTTAGAATTAAGTTTAAAATCCTTCTTCTTACTTACAAAGCTCTAAACAATCAGGCTCCTTTTTATTTAAAAGATCTGATACTACCGTATTATCCTAACAGAGCACTACGCTCCCAAAATGCAGGATTACTTGTAATACCTAGAATCTCCAAAAGTACAATGGGAGGCAGAGCCTTCAGTTATCAAGCTCCTCTCCTGTGGAATCAGCTGCCAATCTGGATTCGGGAGTCAGACTCGATCTCTGTTTTTAAGAACAGGGCTAAAACCTACCTTTTTGATATAGCCTACAATTAGGGAGGGATCATGTGTTTCTGAACCCTCCCTTAGTTATGCTGCTAATAGGTTTAGTCAGCCGGGGGACCTCCAGTAATGCACTGGGCCTCACTCCTTTCCTCACTCTCTATGAAATATTTTTTTTTGCTGGTCATTAACATTTGTTTGTTCTCTCCCATAGATTGAGTCCCCATCGTGCTGTTTGCTCTCTACATGTCTGTTCTTTTCTTCTTCTCTATCCCCTCACCCCCCAGCCAGTCGCAGCAGATGACTGCCCCTCCCTGAGCCTGGTTCTGCTGGAGGTTTCTTCTTGTTAAAAGGGAGTTTTTCCTCTCCACCGTCGCCAAGTGCTTGCTCACAGGGGATCGCCTGATTGCTGGGGTCTTTCTGCAACTGTGGGGGTTCCCCCCTACAGTTGATAGTGCTATGAGATGACTGTTGTTGTGAAATGGCGCTATATAAATAAAGTTGAATTGAATTGAATTGAAAATGGCGCTATATAAATAAAGTTGAATTGAAATGAATTGAATTGAAATTTATTTGATTCAAACTCTACTATTTCTTGTCCATGTTGCCTGTATCTTATTTTGTCTTTTCAGTATCCGTGCTTTGCCATGCTATTTTAGCATTAGTTTTTGTTAGATGTTCATTTTAGGTAAACTTCTGTTCCCCATAACTTTCTGGCCTGCCTCAGTATGTCATTCTTTACCCAGGGATGTGATTTGGGGTTGGGGAAATGTCAGAATCTGGAAACTCAGAGTGATCGTATGTTGGTTCGTTACCTCAAATAAGATTCATGACACAAGTATATTCCTTGCTGCATGGTGGCGCAGTGGTTAGCACTGCGGCAGCACAGTTTACCCTTGGCCGGGGGATTGTGGGGATCGTGGGTTCGATCCCAGCCCCCGACCAACAGTGATCTGTGTGGAGTTTGCATGTTCTCCCCGTGTTGCGTGGGTTTACTCCGGGATTTCTCCGGTTTCCTCCCACATGCCAAAAAAAAACATGCATGTTAGGTTAATTGGCTGTTCTAAATTGTCCCTAGATATTTGTTTCCTATAGGCCCTTAGAATAGAGGCTTAGTATTAATGAAAGCGCTTTGAGTGGTCTTTGTGACTAGAAAAGCGCTATATAAGTGCAGGTTAGTTAGTTAGTTAGATATGAGCTCTTTACTGCAGGAGTGCAATACCTTTAACAGCAAATGCAGCACTGGCAATAAAAAACAATCAGGAAGCTTTTATACATAGTCAGTCATACAAACACAAAAACATCTGCTGGATATCATACATAGTCATAATATGAGTATACAAAACATTGGCCTGGACTGAAAACAACATGGCCTTGCAGGTGTGTCCCAGACTCCAAGTTAATCATAGTCACAGCACTTTATAAGAAAACAAGATTAATTCTCCCCCATTCCCAGACCCCTTATCATACACATAGTCTGGTCTGGTGAGACACTTTGACTTCTAAGCACATCTTAATGAAGGACACTCAGTAGGTCCACTTATTAACCAGAAATAATACAGTATGCTATAAACTCATAGAAGATGCGTGCAGTATACATTTTAATCATATAAGATGGTTATGCACTGACAATGATAATGATGATATTAATAGTAATTATAAAATGATAAACATGTATGATAAACCATTATAAAATGATGTAAACAATAAACATGTATGTACAATTTTCTGACAGGAAATTATCTGAAAATTTAGCAGGGGGTCTGGGGGACGCAGTCCCCCAGTGGGGTCCGGGGCGGAGCCCCGTTTGAGGGTCAAGGGGGCGAAGCCCCCCGAAGCTCCTGGGTTTTTATGATTTTTAAGTACCAGAACTGTGCTTAAATGACATAAAACAAACAGCTGAATGCCACTTATTACTGTATAATATTGACTTATGTTTGATCTCTTCCATTTCCTCCTTCTTTGGTAGCATTTTTACTGACCTGTTGATAGTAAAACAATCTCTGCTGGTGACGCCGATATCTGATCCGACCAACCTCGAATCCAGCTGGGCCTCGGCTAGCCCCCTCTGCTGCTAGTCCCGCTGCTAACCACTGCTGCAATTGAGCTCCTGTCCAGCCGGGTTACCGGCAGCTCCTCCACCGAGTCCCGCCGCCCACCGCTGCTGTAGTTGAGCTCCGATCCTGCTCCTGTCCAGCTGGGGTCCCGGTAGATCCTCCGCCGAGCCCCGCTGCTGTAGCTGGGCTCCGATTCCGGCTCTTATCCCGCTGGGGCCCCGGATGCTCCTCCACTGGTCCCCATCTCCTACCACCGTTGTACTTGAACTCCGATCCGGCTCCCGTCCAACTGTTGCCTCGGTTGGTTCCTCCGGCGAGCCCCAATCACCGGGGACGGAGTTGCTTCTTTGTATCAGTGTTAGGTGCTACGACTAGCTATGGCATTAGCTATAGCGATAGCATTAGCTTAACAAACGCTTCAGGTAAATTTAGATACGATTCCTAGCGATCTTGTGTTTGGAATTGCTTTCATTTTTTTTTTTTTACGATTTAAAATTTTTGACTGAATATTTGGGGGAAAAACTGTAATTTTAATTAATAAACCCATAACCCGGAATGGGGTCTTGAAAACCATAACCATTACGGCAAAACCGGAGTAGTTGGCAGGTATGCTACAGCAAAAACTCTGATCACTCACATCAAGTCAGTTTTTGCACGACATGGCATACCTGATGTGGTGAGATCTGATAATGGTCCACAATTCAGTAGTGCTGAATTCAGTGGATTCTCAAAACACTATGGGTTCAGATACATCACCTCAAGCCCTGTGTATCCACAATCTAATGGACTGGTGGAAAATGGTGGAAAAATTGTCAAGCGTCTTGTTAAAAAAGCAATTGACTCACAAACTGATCCCTATTTGGCATTGCTGAACTACAGAGCCACACCTTTGAAAAATGGGCTATCACCTTCAGAGTTGCTGTTTAATAGAAAACTCAGAACGAGACTACCATCACTGTTAGAAACAGAAAAGAACAGCAGACTCATTCAGACAAAAAGAAGGGAGAAACGGGTACAGAAAAGGTACTATGACAGAGGCTCAAGACAGCTATCTACACTTAAATGCCATGATAGAGTAAAGATGCATGATGGGAAATATTGGAACATAGAGGCAAGAGTCCTGAAAACTGTAGCACCAAGATCTTATGAGGTACAGACATCTGAAGGAGTGACTTATCACAGAAACAGGAGACACTTACTCCATGTACCTGAACCTGAGAAAACAGTCAGGACAAAGACAACTCAGATTCTACTCCTTGTCAGAATGATGAGCAGCTTGTAAGTGCTCAAGATAATCCACAAGGAATAGTTATTAGAAGGTCTAACAGAGCTATCAAACTGCCACAAAGGTTAATAGAGGAAATGTAAAAAAATCAAGGGTGGTAGTGTAAAGGAAAACTTGAGTGTGCCAGAAATGATGTTTGTTAGACTTCACATGGTTCTGTATAGTGGTGAAGTTGTTGATTCTGGAATGTATTTGAATTGTTGCTATTTGTTGTACAGCAAGGACAAAAGAAAAAAAAGAAAAAACTAGAAAAGCACTCGGAGAGCGCAGACCTCCGCCAAGCGCCACAGTTCCCCCCCATACAGTGTTTGTGTGTACGTTTTCAGATTCCTTGACCATGAAAACATATGACTAGCAATTGGATTGACAATGATAGGATTAGTGGTTCAGTAGTAAAAGCATTACCTCCTTGGCGGAGGTAATAAACTGAAGTGTTGGTGTTGTGTCCATCTCCTCCATCTTCAAACTCCCAGGCTGCGGGCATTGCAATTGAATGAATGAATGAATGAATCTTTATTACCTCCACCAGGCCGGAGGCCAGGAGGAGGTTATGTTTTTGCCAGCGTTTGTCTGTTTGTCTGTCTGTTTGTCTGTTGGTTAGCAAGATAACTCAAAAAGTTTGGGACGGATTTCCATGAAACTTTCAGGCGTTGTTGGAAATGGTACAAGGAAGAACTGATTAAATTTTGGGGATGATCCGGATCACCGTCTGGTACAGGAATTTTTCAAAGGATTCTTTAACATTGTGAGATACGGCCATTTTCAACATGTGTGTAGGCGCAATGGAGGGCGCTGCTCGTCATGTCTGACGAACACAAACTCCGCCTTCTTCAAAGTTTTAGGCACAAAAGCACACGGAAAAAACTGGTGGGCAGGGCCCGGCAGCGTGCCTGTGTTTCCGCTACGCTGCAAAAGCTGAGATGGGCAGCTGTCCGCCGCCGGATTATTTGGCAGAAATTCCACGGGCAGCCATAGTGCCTGCGCAAAAAGAAGATCTCTGCCGGGGAAGCTTCCAAATCCTCTTTTGCCGCGGAGCGCAACCCCAATAAAACCCACGCCAACCTGTCTACCTAATTTGCATCCGTCAGTGAACCTCAGTGCTGCTTTCAGTGATCTATGAAAACGCTCGCATAACCCATTGGCCTGTGGGTTGTACGCGGTTGTGCCATGATTTCTTTTGTTTTTTCTTTTGAATTCTTGGATGGAATATGGGTGGGCAATATAAGCTGCGGCTTCAGCCATCACCCATTTCGGATAACTTATGTTGAACTGTATAATCAGAGGAGTTATTGTCTAATTTGACCTTGTTGGATTTTCTTTCCCCCTTTGTTATATTATTCACTTTCTTTTAACCTGTACTCTTAATCTATTCTAATGATGTTCTAGTTACAATTTTGATGATGACGGAAATTGTTTTTCATCTATTGTTCATTGCTGAGTCAGCTTTCCAATAAAATGTGTTAATTCCAGCTGCTGTCTGAGTGTGGATTTATTCAACTAGATGAACTTCTTTGTCTGGGGGATTCTTCTTGGTGTGTGTGTGTGTGTGTGTGTGTGTGTGTGTTGGACGAGACTTTAAATTTATCATATTTTTCTCATTATCAGCCACTTAGGTTTGTAAAAATTCTGCCACATTAGTATTACCTGTCAGTTTAATTTTCATGTCAGATGCCCAATAGCTTCACTTTTAATCATGAACCTACAGATCCAGTCTGTATGCATTTATTTATGTATTGTAACGTCGGGGCTGTATTGGGGGGGGGGGGCAGGGATTTCCCCAGCATGCTTTGCAACAGAGGATGTTAGTGTATGTGTGCATTAAATGTTATTACTGAGTTATTATACTGCTGGGTCATTATAACGCAGTTATAATGACCCAGTAGTGTTTTATAAGCAGCATTAGGGCAAGATGTATCATGTGTTGTATAACCATGATTGAAACGGAGGTCTGGGAGAATGACCCCCCCTCCTGTCTGTGCTCAGTGTGTGTGTGAATAAAGCCTGTTCGTCACAACTATCTGCTCCTCTTCTTTGTGTGAACCTCGCCTACGTCACACTGGTGCCAGGAGTGGGATGGAGCAGATGGAAGCCAGGATCAGAATGGAGATCCAGCAGCTGGAACAACTCATCGCTCAGCTGACGACGGACAACGGGGCTGAGACACCACCCCTGGGAGCCACTCGCCGGGAAGAACAAAGCGGGGGAACTGACGGGGCCAGCGCACCCCGCCCTCTGCCTTTTTCAAGGCAGAGTAGGCAGAGCAGAGCAAACCAGCCCTGCTTCCCGCCCTTTTCAGGGCAGGACAGGCTGGCGATTCCACGGTGATCAGGAGCGGCGATTGATCAGGAGGCGACCGTCCCATCCGTCCGGCAGCGGGCCAAGATCCCCCGCTTCAACCACAAGACCCCGTTGGATGACTACCTGATCCAGGTCGAGCTGGCCGCCGTGCTGAATGGCTGGTCACCAGAGGAAACCGCCGTGCAAGTCGCGCTGGCCTTGGAAGGGAGGGCTCTCTGCACGCTCTCTGATCTCCGGCCTGAGGAGCGCTGCAGCTGGCCAGTGCTACAAAGAGCGCTCCGGAGACGATTTGGGAGAACGGCAGACGCTGAGCATGCCCAGGAACAGCTGACCCACCGCCGTCGAAGCAACCAGGAAAGCCTAGGAGCCTATGCTGCAGACATACGGCTGCTAACCCGGCGCAGCTACCCAGATTTCGCACTGGAGGTGGTAGAGAAGCTCGCCCTCCGGAACTTCATCCAAGGTCTGCGCCCGGCCCAGCTCCAGAGCCACGTCCGGATCCACGCAGCGAGCGACTGGGAGACTGCGGTGGCAGAAGCAGAGCGGGTGGAGCCGCTGATGAATCGCACAACCGAAGCGTCGACGCACAGACAAAGAACCTTCCAGGCCACGGCTGAGAGCGAGGAGGAAGAGGAGGAATTACGGCGGACCACGGCGGCGCGTCCACGGAGAAGATGGCCGCTGCGGCGCGAGGAAGGGTGCTTCCGCTGTGGAGAGCTGGGACACATCACACGGTACTGCCCCACACCCACCCCACGACAAACTGGCCCCTCGCCGGTGTTAAACTAGAGCGAGGTGGCGTGGACGGGGACAGGCCGCCTCCCGCAGATGTTTCCCCTGATGAGCCGGCACCACACGTGGGTCGAATTGGACACTCGCCAGGGATGTATCTGCAGTGCAGCTTGGAGAAGACGTCACTCCGGGCCCTGATTGACACCGGCTCTACAATCTCCTTGGTCCGACCCGGTGTGCTGCCGGGCACGAACAAGACGGCCCCACAGGGGTGGGAACCCACCGAGCGCTGCGTCACCACGGCTACCGGTGAGCGCGCCAGACTGAGGGGGCGGAGAGTCCTCGTGGTTGGGGTGGCTGGTCAGAACATAAGACACCCGTTCTGGCTGGCTGACATCCAAGACCCCTGTATTATTGGACTAGACCTGCTCACAGCCTGGAACGCCAAGATCGACACCGCCGGACCTTCCCTCCAGCTGGGAGACCGGACCATCACGCTCCACAGCAGAACCCAGAGAAGGAACAAGGGGGCCTGCGCGATCGAGGGACCTCCAGGACGGACCGGACCAGGCGGGCCACTGCGAGGACCGGACATGATGACGCCACCAGCGCAGGAAGAGAAAGCACGAACAGACACAGGGACAGCAAGGGGAGGGGTCAACGTGTCAGCAGAGACGCAGCAGGCGGTCTAGGAAATATTTCAGCGGAGCTGCAGCGGGCTGGAGCCGGCACAGAGACGCCAGCTGCGGGAACTATTGGACTGTTATATGGGTGTTTTTGCTGCGAAGGATGAGGAATGCAGCCGGACCGGTTTGGTGCAGTACGAGATCGACACCGGTGAGACCAGGCCGATTCGACTCCGCCCACGCCGGCTGCCCTTTTCAAGGCGTGCAGCAGCAGAACAAAAAGTGCAAGAAATGCTGGAGGCAGATGTTATTGAGTCCTCCAGCAGCCCCTGGGCGGCGCCGGTGGTGCTGGTCAAGAAGAATGACGGGTCGTGGCGGTTCTGTGTGGATTACCGGCACCTGAATGACGTCACCTGGAAGGATTCCTACCCCCTGCCCCGCATCAATGACGCGCTGGACCACATCGCCGGCTCCAGCTGGTTCAGCTCGCTGGATCTACGCAGCGGCTATTGGCAGGTAGAGCTGTCACCCGAGGCCCGCCAAAAAACAGCCTTCTCCATCGGGCAGGGACTGTACCAGTTTAAAGTGATGCCATTTGGACTCTGCAATGCCCTGGCCACCTTTGAGCGCTTGATGGAGCGAGTGCTGGCTCACGTGCCCCGGAGCCGCTGCGTTGTTTACCTGGACGACCTGCTGGTGCATGCAGCTGATTTTGACAGCGCCCTGTCAAATCTCCGAGAGGTGCTGGACGCCATCCGACAGGCGGGGCCACGGTTACACCCTAGAAAATGCCACCTATTCCGGTGGGAGACCACCTTCCTGGGCCACGTCGTCAGCGCGGCGGGAGTCGCCACCGACCCAGAAAAAGTGGCGGCGGTGAGAGACTGGCCAGTGCCGCGGAACGTGGGAGAGCTGAGGAGTTTTCTCGGATTGGCCTCCTATTATAGGAGGTTTATGAAAAACTTCGCCACCATCGCCAGCCCGCTGCATCAGTTGACGCAGAAAGGACACACGTTTCAGTGGAGTGAGAGCTGTGCTGCTGCTTTCTCCCAGCTCATCAGAGCCCCCATCCTGGAGTATCCTGATCCGAACCGCCCTTTCATCGTGGACACCGACACCAGCAACCAGGGCATCGGGGCGGTGCTATCCCAGGAGGGAGAACACGGAGAGCAGGCAGTCGCTTTTTTTCAGCCGCACTCTCAGCAGAGCCGAGAGGAATTACTGTGTGACTTGCAGAGAGCTGTTGGCTGTCATTCAAGGACTGTGTCATTTCCGCCCATATATGTACGGGGGGAGGTTCCAGCTCAGGATGGATCACGCTTCCCTGACCTGGTTATTGAACTTCAAAGCTCTGACTTTCACAGGAGCCCCATTTAACAACCCAGTATCTGGCGATCATGGTAGTCAGGAGAAATATGGGCTAATCAGGCCGCCCCCAGGAACCTCTGCCTTCCGCCACAGCCCCATCTTAAGTCCCAGCAACTCGTGGTCCTTGTACTCTGGAACTCCCAGAGCTAAGAAGGCTGCATCAAAGCAGCTCCACTTTTCGCAGGAGCCCCATTAAAAATCCAAGAATCTCACGGTCCTGGTACTCTGGAGCACCCAGAGCTAAGAAGGCCCCCCCAGGAAACTCTTCCTTCCGCAGGAGCCCCTGTTAACATCCCAGAATCTCGTGGTCCTTGTACTCTGTTGCAACAAGAGCTAAGAAGGCCGCCCCCATGAAACTCTTCCTTCCACAGGAGTCCCATTTAACTTCCCAGTATCTGGCGGTCCTTGTTCTCTGGAGCTCCCAGAGCTAGGAAGGCCGCCCCCAGAAACATCTGACTTCCGCAGCAGCCCCATCTTAAGTCCCAGCAACTCGCAGTCCTGGTACTCTGGAGCTCCTATAGCTAAGCAGGCCACACCCAGGAACCTCTGCTTTTCGCAGGAGCCCTATTATCATCCTAGAATCTCGCGGTCATGGTACTCTGGAGCTCTCACACCTAGGAGGGCCACCCCCACAAACATGTGCCTTCCGCAGCAGCCCCATCTTAAGTCCCAGCAACTCACGGTCCTTGTACTCTGGAGCTCACAGAGCAAAGCAGGCCGCACCAATGCCGCTTTTCGTTTTGCAGGATCCCCAGTAAACATACCAAAATCTCACAGTCCTGGTGCTCTGGAGCAGCCACAGTTAAGCAGGACGCCCCCAGGAACTTTGGACTTCCACAGGAACCCCATTTAGCATCCCAGAATCTTGCGGTCCTTGTACTCTGGAGCAACCAGAGCTAAGCAGGCTTCCCTCAGGACCCTCTGCCTTTCGCAGGAGCCACAGTTAACATCCCAGAATCTCGAGGTCCTTGTATTCTAGATCTCTCCCAGATTGAAGAAGGCCGCACCAAAGCAGCTGTGCCTTTCGCAGGAGCCCCATGTAACATAAGAAAATAAGATAAGATAAAATAAGATAAGATAAGCCTTTATTAGTCCCACAACGGGGAAATTCCAGGATTGCAACAGCACAGGGAAAGCAACACTCAGAGCAACAATCAGAAGGCAAGGAAAAAAAAAAAAAAAAAAAAAAAAAGCAAGCAAGCACGAGCAGCTAATATACATATGTACATATTACTATAAATATATATATATACACACAGACACACAGTGTAGAGCATTGTAGCTGGATGGGATAAATATATGAGTATATAAACACACAGTACGGAGCATTGCAGCTAGATGGAATAAATATATAAATATATAAACACAGTGCGGAGCAATGTAGCTAGATGGAATAATATGTAGATATATAAACACATAGTACGGAGCATTGCAGCTAGGTGGAAAAAATATGTAAATATATAAACACAGTGCGGAGCAATGTAGCTAGACGGAATAATATGTAGATATATAAACACACAGTGCGGAGCATTGTAGCTAGATGGAATGAATATATAGATATATAAATATAAACATAAACATAAACACACCCAGTGCGGAGCATTGTAGCTAGATGGAATAAATATGTAAATGTATAAACACACACAGTGCAGAGCATTGTTGCTAGATGGGATGAAACAGCACAACCGTCTACTTAGTTATCCTACATGGTATGATTATGTGCCCATACATATTCACACCTCCATAGCGACCGGTATTTTCCTAGTTGTATGCCAGAGGGGACCATTGTGTAAGCCTATTGCATCTTATGCATTCAAAAAACTATTAGGTTGTTACGTCTTTTTGCTATCTATGCGAGCAGCCCTGCTTAGGTTGTACAGTCTGACAGCCGTTGGTAGGAAGGACCTGCGAAACCTCTCGGTTGTGCACCTGGGATGATGTAGTCTGCTGCTAAATGAGCTCCTCAGTGCATTCAGTATGTCCTGCATAGGGTGGAACTCGGACTCCAGCAGAGATGACAGTTTAGTCACCATCCTTCTCTCTCCCATCTCCTCCACTGGGTCAAGGCGCTGCCCCAGGACAGAGCTATCAGTCCTGCAGCAATCTCGCCGTCCTGGTACTCTGGAGCAACAAGAGCTAAGCAGGCCGCACCAATGAATCTCTGCCTTCTGCAGCAGCCCCATTTAACATCCTAGCATCTGGTGGTCCTGGTACACTGGAGCTCCAAGAGCTAGGAAGGCAGCCCCAAGAAACCTCTGCCTTCCGCAGCAGCCCCATCTTGAGCCCCAGCAACTCGCGGTCCTGGAACTCTGGAGCTCCCAGAACAAAGCAGGCCACCCCCAGGAACCTCTGCCTCCCGCTGGAGCCCCATTTAACATACTAGCACCTTGCGGTCCTGGTACTCTGGAGCTCCCAGGGCAAAAGAGACCGCCTCGAGAAAACTCTGCCTTCCGCAGCAGCCCCATTTAAAATCCTAGCATCTCGCGGTCATGGTACTCTAAAGCCGCCCCCAGAAACCTCTGCATTCGGCAGCAGCCCCATCTTAAGTCCCAGCAACTCATGGTCCTGATACTCTGGAGCTCACAGAGCAAAGAAAGCCGCACCAACGCAGCTCTGCCTTTCGCAGGATCCCCATGTAACCTACAAGAATCTGGCGGTCCTGGTCCTCTGAAGCAACAACAGCTAACTAGGCCGCACCAAAGAAGCTCTTACTTTCGCAGGAACCCCATTTAAAATACCAGAATCTTGCGGTCCTTGTACTCTGGACCAACCAGAGCTAAGAAGGCCCCACCAAAGAAGCTCTGACTTTCGCAGGAACCCCATTTAGCATACCAGTATCTGTCGGTCCTGGTACTCTGGAGCAACAAGGACTAAGCAGGCCGCCCCCACGAACCTCTGCCTTCTGCCACAACCCCATCTTAAGTCCCAGTAACTCATGGTCCTAGTACTCTGGAGCTCCCAGAGCTAAGAAGGCCGCACCAAAGCAGCTTTTACAGGAGCCCAATTAAACATCCATGAATCTCGCGATCCTGGTACCTGGATCAACCAGAGCTAAGCAGGCCACCCCCAGGAAACTCTTCCTTCCGCAGGAGCCCCATTTAACATCCCAGCATCTGGCGGTCCTTGTACTCTCGAGCTCTCAGAGTTAGGAAGGCCGCCTGCAGAAACCTCTGCCTTCCGCAGCAGCCCCATCTTAAGTCTCAGCAATTCCCGGTCCTTGTACTCTTGAGCTCACAGAGCAAAGAAGGCCACACCAACGACATTCTTCCTTTCACAGGATCCCCAGTAAACATACCAAAATCTAGCGGTCCTGGTACTCTGGAGCAAAGAGAGCTAAGCAGCCGCTGCCAGGAACTTCTGCCTTCCACAGGAGCCCCATTTAACATCCCAGAATCTCACGGTCCTTGTTCTCTGGAGCAACCACAGCTAAGCAGGCTGCCCTCAGGAACCTCTGCCTTCTGCAGGAGCCACAGCTATCATCCCAGAATCTCGAGGACCTCATATTCTGTAGCTCCCAGAGCAAAGAAGGCCGCACCAAAGCAGCTCTGCCTTTTGCAGAATCCCCAGTAAACATACCAAAATCTCATGGTCCTGGTACTCTGCAGCAACCACAGCTAAGCATGCCGCCCCCAGGAACCTCTCCCTTCCACAGGAGCCCCATTTAACAACCAATAATCTCGCGGTCCTTGTACTCTGGAGCCACCAGAGCTAAGAAGGCCGCCCTCAGGAACCTCTGCCTTCCACAGAATCCCCAGTAAACATACCAAAATCTCGCGGTCCTGGTACTCTGGAGCAGGTCATCCCAAGGAACCTCTGCCTTCAACAGGAGCCCCATTTAACATCCCAGAATCTCGCGGTCCTTGTACCCTAGAGCAACAAGAGCTAAGAAGGCCACACCAAAGCAGGTCTGCCTTCCGCAGGATCCCCATTTAACATCCCAGCATCTGGCGGTCCTGGTACTCTTGAGCTCACAGAGCTAAGCAGACCACACCCACAAACCCGCTGCCTTCCACAGGAGCCCCATTTAACATCCTAGCACCTCGTGGTCCTGGTACTCTGGTGCAACAAAGCAGCTCTAACTTTCGCAGGAGCCCCATTTAACGTCCCAGCATCTGGCGGTCCTTGTACTCTAGAACAACAAGAGCTAAGAAGGCCG